>JAQSUU010000683.1:2697500-3024607 GCA_038087645.1 Saccharum hybrid cultivar R570
GGAACAGATGTCCTGTTATTTTGACTTGATATGTACAATTTGATTTCAAAAGTTTACCAGCTTGAGAAGGCAAGATTTTATAAAAAGAAGGTTCAAATTTAACTTCCTTCGCACTTCGCATGTTCATACTTGATACTACACATGTACTAGCTTCTCATGGCCAAAAAAAAAAAAAAAGGTTACAAATAAAAATGTATTCCCTCCTTTCTAATTTATAGGTCGTTTTGGTATTTCTAGATACACATTTGTATTATGTGTCAAGACATATCGTATATCTAGGTACATAGGAAAATTTATACACTTAGAAAAGCCAAAACGACATATAACTTGGAACATAGGGTGGTACTGATGTTTTCTTTTTATTAGAACGGATCATACAAATAGCTAGACCCTGAGAGGTTGGTCACTCGGTGCAGCGGAAGCTGAATTGTTCCATTTCTTCTTAAATAAAGAGTCATTTTATCTTCTTTTTCTTCTCGAAGTTTGATTTCCATCCCCTGTACATAAAATTGGATGTTGATCTCCTTAAATTTCAAAACCATTTGTTTTCTTACCCTATATGGTTTTAGTTTGTGGCGCTATATTAACTGCAAGGGAATAAATTAGACCATTGATAGTTCAGTCAAATTGACTTTATTAATACAAATACCTTTTTACAAAATCCAAATATTTTTGAAAGACATGCAATTAAAAAATCCTAAATTTTGGCTTAAGCATAGAAAATTTGTAGAAAGTTTCTTTTAGTTGGGAAAAAAATGTGAAACCAGTTATAATTTTTTTTTTCTAAAATCATACTCTATCATCTAGCACCTAGCTCAAAGTTATGTGAATTTTAAATGGTCTAGTTTTGGTGTTTATTTGCTAATATGTTCTTTTGTTGTCTATTATAATTATTAGTTGATGATGAACCTGGACTATGTACAACGTGTAAGTGACTTCGATAACAACGCAGGTGACATGTAATCACTTCATACGATCTTATTTAGGCTTCATTTGGAATGTGATTTTTTTTCCAAATCTTACATTTTCTCTATCAAATTGAACTGATTCATGTATAATTCTTGTATGGTTCATGTGAAATTTCTACATTCCGAATAAGCTTAGTATGAACACAAGTGTTAACTTGCATGGTTTTATCAGGAACGTAGCTTGCATGTTGCTGTTTTTTTTTTTTACAACAGCATGGTTTGTGGATACAGCAGGCAGTCAGTTCCTGCCAATCTTGTAGAGAACTCATCATGAACGAGAATATTGGTGCGAAATATGTTCAGTCTGGCAACGATATTTATGTTCAGTCTGGCAACAATATCTTGTAGAGAACTGCCTGCTGTAGAGAAACAAGCGCTGAACATAAAAATTGTAGACGAAATAATGCATACGACATTGGGAATGATTTACATGGACCTTCCATGACAGCGAGAAAAAGGCACATTCTGTTCAATGTCCGTTTCCCTTTGATTTACCGATGTAAGATATCTCTCCGATGCAATATATATAACCTTCCACATCCTTTGTATTGTCATTACACTAGTATTACATGTGTTTTACAACAGCACAGGGCAGCATAGGTTATGTGACTGCTTCTGGAGCCGAGTTGCAGTAAGGAGTGTGCAAACAGATGAATCTAGTCGACATCAAGCACACGGAGGCAAAGGCAATACCTATCAGCAGGCCAACAATGCTCTTCCGCATGTCCAACCGCAGTGAGCGCCTGAAGACTCGGCCAAAGCTGGGGATTAGAGCCCCACACGCTATGACCATCCAGTAGTCAAGGCCATCATAGTCAATCTTTGCAAGGATTGCACTAATGGCAGCGCTTGGTGCTGCAAACCCTGTCAAAGCAGCAGCTGCAAGGGCTCCACGCCAGCTATCCGTAGCACCATACACACAGCTTGCAGCAGCAGCTCCCCGTGGAAGACCATGGAGGGAGGCTGGGAGAACCATGTAACGGCCAAGGCCATAAGCCTTGCGAGCTGCGACACCAAGTGCAAGCCCTTCCGCGTATGCGTGAAGGAATACAGCACCACAAGCAAGGAGCGATTGCATTGTGAGGACACTAAGAGAGACACCGGAGGATGACATGATCACATTTGCGGAAGATCTTTTGCAATTAAACACCCTAAGGATGCTTGATGTGGCAGCATGGTAGACCATGGAACCTCCAAGGAGGAGGCCGAGGGTGGTAAAGAGACCCATTTTTGAGGACATTAGAAGCTGCACAGGTCTCCATGCCGCAAGACGGAAAGCAATGCCAGATGCAACACCAGTAAGAAGAGGGTGAGGCATGCTGAAGCCAAGAGAGAATGTGACTAGTATAATTCCACCAATAAGTGGACCAAGTCCAAACACAAGTGATACTAAGAATCCTGATGCATCTTCCGAGCTGCAGAATAAATCTTTATCATCAGCAAGAGTTTTTTTGTTTAGCCCAAGTACACCATCAAAATGTTAATAGCAAACTTACTTGTTGCCATCTGTAAATCCCAGAAGCACAGTACTTAATGTTTCCATGAAAGCAACAGCAAGTGTTCCAGCAGAAGCAACTTGAGATGGAGTTGCTTCCTGCATGTTACAGAGAGAATGTCAAAACTGCTTCCTCAAATAAATGCATCCACAGTTTTCTTAACTTAGGGTACTGACCTTAAAAGCATCAGGAAGAACCTCCGCTATAACAATCCATATCATGCATCCTGCTGCGAAACCAGTACAAAAAGGAAGCACCTTCTGGAATGCATCGGCACAAAGGAATGCAGGAACAGCAACAAGTGGCTGGGTTTACAAAGGAAAACAAAGTAAAGAATGTCACTACTAAAACTGTAACCTGAAACTGAATTAGACTACAGTTGCATATGAACAGATGAATTATGTAATCACGACATAATGCCAAGAGAAAACTGCAAATGAAATAAATCTACTGAACTTCACTATGGTCACAAATTTAGTACGGCAATGCTTATACAAAATTAGCAGGCACCAGGAATAGGAAATTACTTAGAATGTGGCCATGAAGACTGAAGAAAACACCCATTAAAAAAAAGGGCAGACCCAGTGCCAGAGGCTCCCACACGAGTGGGGTCTGGGGAAGAGAATAACCGAAGCAAAGTCTTACCCCCGCAGAAATTCTGCAGAGAGACGGCTTCGAACCCAGGACCTGGTGACTCGGCGAGCTAGCACTCACCAACTGCACCAGACCTGCCCTTCAAGACTTTGACTAATTTGACTACCATTGCACCTTAAAAATCATATTACTGTTAGTGCCACTAATTTGACTACCATTATGATTCAGTTTGGTAATTTGAATAGCTAGAGAAGTTAATAAGAACTTCACAGCGGACAAAGCTCATCAATACATAGCAAAGTTATAGCCTTAATCTTACACCACTTCACAGGTTAACCTGTATACACTCTACACTGAATCACTCTCTTGCACAAACAACCACATGAGCATGAATAAACAGAGTCACAGATGCGAGGAGAAAGGAGAACATAGTTACTTTAAAAGTCCACAAAACAAAGGTTGATTTTTGTTGCTTCATAGTTGCAACAAATCAAGATTAACTCAAAAGCTGGAATACTTTCCATTATTGATTCAAGAATAAAGACAATACATCGGTGAGATTATTTCATATTTCCACTCAGGAAATGAAGTTAAGGAACTGCACCTGTGGTAAAGATGTAATTATACTCCATATCATTGCCTTTTGGGGGGACACACCCCTAGATGCGAGAACCATGCTTACTGCTAAGCCTTCTGGTATGTTGTGCACTGCTATAGCTATAGTAACTAGAAGACCCTGAGAAAACCCTTTTGAGCCAGCAAAGGAAACACCCACACCAGAGCCTTCTCCAAAAGAATGAAGAGTCATTATTCCAACAACAAGAATAACTTTACTTGCATCTGCACCTTTTATATCCATCATGCTTACTTCTCCATATTGCTCAAGAAACTGTGGACAGGGAAATAATATAAGTTATGTTATGAAAGATAAATAAATATAACAAAATGATGGAGAAGAGGTTATCCCAATTAACTGAAAACATAAGCACCAACTAAATTTGATATGATGATGAATACACTTCAAATGCAAGTGTAATGTGGAATACATATTGTTGATCTGACCTAGTCATGCTTTAATTTTAAGTTAAGGTAGCCTGTAGCCTGCACAATATTCTTATAAGCATACATATGAGGGCAAGTATGTGTGTGTAGGCTTACATTATGTAATGTGGACAGTGTGCTCAAATACGCCCATTTCATTTTTGCAGTTGCTAAATCTGCAACTGTTGACTCTGACAGCTACAGAATTTTTATAAGATTGCTAGCACCACTATGCTGATGAATATTTTGACATTTGAGGCCTTTTGAATGTCAATGATATGTTTTGTTTAGCAACTGGTTACATATCTAGACCTATAGGCATAGGCCTTTGACAATATCCAAGATAGCTAGTGTGTTGCGGCCTTGATTCTGTTTATCATTGAGAAGTGCATCAAATGATTATGCCATTGGTTCCAAACTTCTAGTATAAAATGACTACTATTGAACAAACTTGTATGGCATTCACGAATAGCCCCTTCAGGTTTAAAGCCACTGAAATGTGGTTTCATACTTGCAAGATGATGAAATGGAACTCCTTGATATCAACAAAAAAATGACGAGCAAGAATCGTTACGCACCTTCTTACAAAGCCAAATAAATATACCTCCACCCAGAATTCCGAACACAACCCAGCTCCCACTGCCATACACCTGCCCTTCCTGCACGAGGTCAAAGCTGGCCGCCAGCATCACCCCAGCCGCCATCCCATTGCAGAGGCCCGCCCACTGCGCTTCGAGCTCCATGAAAAAGAAGGGCACCGCTCCCAGCCCCGTCGCCGCGGCCATGGCGAGCGTGGACCACGCGACGGTCGACACCAGCACCCTCCCTGCCTTGGCCCCATCCTCCACCACCTTCCTATGGGGCGCCTCCTGTACCAGCCGCACGCTGCGAGGCTCGGTCTCGGCGACCGCCGCCGCGTCCCGGACCAGGAAGACGACGAGCAGGCACGCTAGGATCGCCCCGGATCTTCTGTCCATGATTATTCACCTGATTGTTCCCCACACACACCCTGACTTTACCTGTCAGGGCAGCGTGGGCGAGGGGTCTGCAGGTTAGAGCAGCCGTGCTGTCGTCGTCAGCGGAGCAACTGAATGGTCATGGCTTTCGCGTGGTGCTGGGAAGATGCTCCAATCCAATCCCTGGCACAGAAAGAAAGCGCATTCAGCAAGCTTGGCTGTCTGTCTGTCCCTGCCTCTGCAGTTGAGGAACTGACTGAGCACAAGGGACGCAACGCAAACGAAAAGACAACTTTTTCCCCCCAGTAAAAGCATGAGATCCGAGCGATTCTGGTGGGAATAGGCTGGCATTACTGCGACAACACGCAGCAGACGACAGGAATCGCAACCAGGTGAAGCGACCGGGGTCGAAACACAACACGGATCTGACTTCTGAGTACCCCGAGTGCTCGTGGTGGCAGCAATAGAACCAAAGAGAAGGAGAAGTCCCGGCCAGGGCGGCCTTACCAGCTAGGAAAGGGGGGCGCGGAATCAAGCCTCCGAAGCCCCGACGGATCTGCGCCTCCGCGCGGCGCTAGCAGAAGGGATGGCGAGGGAGAAGAAGCGAGCGGGGGGAGAGGAGAGGCTGGGTGTGCGATGTGGCGGCCCGCCCGGGTGCCTGCCGGCGAGGCGGATTTAGGGGCGGGCGGCGCACGCGGATTCGGGGTCGCGGAAACCGGCGACCGACCCCGGGGGCGGGGGCGCGGGGCGGTCACGGGCACGGCTTCACGGGACGGCAGGCACGGGCGGCCCCCGGCTCACTTCATCAGAGGACCAGAACCAGATGCGCCGTACTACTCCGTCTAAAAAAAAGTAAAGTTAGGCCATGTTTAGTACATTAAGTCCTTGTTTAGTTCCCTCAATTCTCCCTAAATTCCACTATGCAAAAAGAAGATTCCCAGTCACATCAAAATGTCGGCAAATGCATGGAGTACTAAATGTTGATGAAATCAAAAACTAATTGCACAGTTTTATTGTACTTTGCGAGACGAACATTTTAAGCCTAGTTAGTCAAAATTTGGATAATTTTTACCAAATACAAACGAAATGCTACAGGAATTCTGATACAGTGTTTTTCTTTCCAATTCCGTGAACTAAACGAGGCCTAAAAGAGCCAAAAAATTTTGCATAGTAACTGTCACATCGAATCTTTGGACGTATGCATGGAGCATTAAATGTAGGTAAAAAAATAACTAATTGCACAGTTTGTCTGTAAATGTCGAGATGAATCTTTTGAGCCTAGTTAGTCCATGATTAGACAAATTTTGCCAAATAACAACGAAAAGTGCTACAGGAACTTTTCCCCAAAAATTTTCGCATCTAAACATGCCCTTAAACTTCCTCAATTTGATCAGGTTTATAAAAAATTTGTGCAATATTTATATTTTTTTAAAAATATATTATGAAAGTATATTCAATGATGTGTCTAATGGTACTAATTATATACCATAAATGTTAATCTTTTGTTAAATATATTTGATCAAATTTAAAAGTTATTGATTTTTTAGGAAAAGAGATTTTTTTTACGGAGGGAGTATTGTTTGCTTGAGAGCGGAGCGGAGTGGAAGTCGAGCCGTCGAGCGACCACGACCGCGACGATGCGGCAACGGGCGGGCGACGCGTCGCCAGTCGGGTTCGCCCGTGCCGTGCGCGGTGCGCTGGATGGCGGGGAATCTGCCGAATGCTTCATCCGTCTCCAGGCCCGTTTTTTTGTTTGCTGGGCAAAGGGTGGCTTATGGCCATAGGATGGATCGGGACATGCTCATCGGACGGCTAGATTGAGAACATGTTCATCGGGTGAAACTACTCTTATTTGTTTTCTACAGTACGTACGAAACATGCCAGGCTGAGGTTTGGACATCGTTTGCTAGGCCATACAAACGAATATGCTCATCGGGTGAAACTGCTTAGGGTGTGTTCACTTCGCGAAAAGTAGGTGAAAAGTTACTGTATCATCTTTCGTTGTTATTTGGCAAAATTTGTCCGATCATAGACTAACTAGGCTCAAAAGATTCGTCCTGACATTTACAGACAAACTATGCAATTAGTTATCTTTTTTACCTACATTTAATGCTCCATGCATGCGTCGAAAGATTTGATTTGATGGGTGGAAGAGGAAATATTTTGGGTTGGGATGGGGAAGTGAACAAGGCCTTATTGTCTTGCATAAGACTGCCCGCACTCATGGACCTCTATATTCATCCTCTATACGTCCTAGTCAGCCAGATTCTCTCCTCTATACTCAATTCTTCCGCACCCATCCATCCTCTATATCATCCTCTATCCACTCTATTCACCGTGGGACCGACTTGTCACTTTATCTAAATATATCTATGTGTGACCTAGTTTTGAAGGATTTATTGAGACGAATTTAATGGTGCAATCGAAATTTAATTTGGGTTTTTGGTTTGTGAGTTATAGTATTTTTTCCTTTGTTTAGCTAGCTGGGTCCGCCACTATAGAGTATAGAGTAAGCACAGTACTACTCTAAATATAGAGTGAGAGAAAGGATAGAGTATCGTTTTAGAGTACCCAGTGCAGCAGTTTTTACTCTATATTCATACTCTAAAGCTTTAGAGTATCGTTTTAGAGTATCCACTGCGGCTAGTCTAAGCCCATGCGTAGAGGTACTTCTTTCTTCGTCCTAGCACCTACCACCGTTGTTCTAAGACATTTGCACAAACAGCTTGCATACATGGTAGACAAAAATGAGACTTCAGCCGGTGAGCGCTCGCTGCCACAAACGCGTTGAGGTGCTACAAATGCATAGAGTGTCGTCTGGCCCTCACGTGCATCAGCAGCATGTTCGGTCAAACCGACCAACCCAGTCTTGTCAATTTAGGTCCCGTTTGGATGAGATTCTAAAATTCGGATTTGGGATAAAAATAATCTTTGATATTTCTTGGATTCTGTGCATGTGAGTTAAAATCCTGCAAAATCCGAGTCTGTTTGGATGAGATTTTAGAATTCTGAGATTTTTTTTATCTAGATTCTTAAAATCCAGTGGTAACCAAACGGTACATTAATTATATATAAATATGTACGGACAAAAAGTCCACCAAAACACGAACATACATGCTCTGAGACTGAGAGCTTGGTACCATAGTTGGATCCTCAAAGTAAAAAAAAAAACCCCCACAACCCCCACAATATTTGACGTGAAAAAGAAATCTACTATACACTAAACAGTAGGTTTGAGTTAATTTCGTATCTAGCCCACTCACAGATTCGGCCCAAGTCCCGCCCCTCCTTATCCTTGGACCTTGGCCCCTTCTTGCCTTGTATCGGCGTCCACCTCTTCCTCCTCCTTGCCCAGCGTTCGTGATGCTCGCGTGAGGGAGGGAGACGGCGGCCGGCATGGATGGACCCGCTAGAGGTAGAGGAGGATGGAATCGGCGAGGTGGCCGTGGGTTCGAGAGTCCGGGGCCGAGCGGAGCGGCTGCTGGTTGGACCTCGTCCACTGGGACTACGAGGTCAACCCCCGATCTGGATCTGGTCTTCGCTGGCGGAGAGCGCGGTACGCGGGGCGGCCGTGGCTTCGGCGGGCGGCGCGGAGCTGGGGGCCAGATCCAGGGCGGCGGCCTCAGCAGGTTGGTGTGGCGACCTAAGGGTTCCCAGACTTCCCCCACGCCGGCGAGCTCTGCGGAGGGCGACGCGGCATCCTGCTCCACCACGCTGGACAACGACGACCTCCTCGGCCAGATCCTACTCCGCCTCCCGCCGCTGCCGTCCTCGCTCCCGCGCGCCGCCGCGGTCTGCAGGCGCTGGCGCCGCCTCGTCGCCGACCCCGGGTTCCTCCGCCGCTTCCGCGCCCACCACGGGAAGCCACCCCTCCTCGGCTTCTTCTTCTACAACAGAGGCAAGATTGGCTTCACTCCCGTGCTGGATCCGCCGGATCCCATCCCTGCCGCGGATCGCCTCACCCTGCGGCTTCCCAGGGGCAGCAATATCCACGGCTGCCGCCACGGCCGTGTCCTTATCGCCTACGGCAATAGTTTCCTGGTGTGGGACCCGGTTTCTGGCGACCAGTGCCACTTGCCCTACCCCTCGGCTTCCGGTGGCACCAAGTATGCCATCGACGCGACAATCATTTGTGCCGCCTCTGCCACCGACCAAGGTCATGTCCACGGTTCTTGCCACTCCAGCCCCTACCGGGTGGTCTTCCTAGGCAGCCATGATGAACAAATTATCAACTACGTTTACTCATCGGAGACTGGCACATGGGGCGATGCCATCTCAATGACGTGTCTGAACCCGTTTGACCCAGATGATTTCATATCTTGCTATAATACCCTAGTCGGGAATTCCATTTACTGGCTCCTAAATGAAAGAACTAGTTCCATACTTGAGTTTGATTTGGACAAGCAGAGCTTAGCTACAATAGATGTACCGCCAGAAGTGATTGACATCAACCCTGTTGTCCGTGAAGAGTCCGAATTTTTGATTATGCCAGCAGAAGGTTGTGGGCTTGGCTTACTCATGATAGCAGGTTTCAGTGCTCGAATATGGAAGAGGAAGTATAGTTGTGATGGAAATGCTGGATGGGTGCTCATAAATACTATCAAACTAGATAATCATCTTCGACTGAAGCCGTGGGCGTATACATTCCCCCCTGTGATACTAGGGTTTGCTGAAGACCATAATGTGGTGTTTCTGTTGACTGGTGGCCGTGTTATTTTTATGGTCCATCTCGACTCATGGCAGTTTAAGAAACTTCCAGACAAAAAGATGTATCGTTTGTGCTACCCATTCACAAGTTTCTGCGCAGCAGGTAAATAGAATGCTTGTCCATCACATCAATAGTAAAAGTAAATTTGTTTTCCATGATTTGTTGATGGGATGTTTTCACATTTTGATTATTAGACTAACAATTTGAACTTGTGTCCTATCAGTTGTTTCTTTAGCTACTTGTGAATTCGTTAACCTATTGTGATGTTTCTGTTGTTTAATTGAGAGGTATCAAAATCCAAACCATTTTGATCAGTTTATGCTATGTACATAGAATATATATATATTTTTCCTTTAGGAATAGAAGAACTAAGTCCCAGTCTTAGATCGAATGCCAGCATGAATTACACTACTTTAGTTGTCCAATGGAGTATGCTGTAGTTCAATTTTTGTCAGCATTCAACGCATAACAGGTGGAAATTGATGACTAGTCAATAGAAACTAACCTTGAACCAACCAATTATTCAAATGAGCAAATCAGTTGACACATTAGAAACCCCAGTGCTATGCTAACTATTTCGTAGACTACTTTAACGATTTTGCTACCTCTTCTGTAACTATGAGATCACTCCACTGCCACCACCTTATGCATCCCAGCAGTGGTTCCTCGGATGACTGCTGATGAAGGATCGTAGGACCTTCCCCCCATTCACTGTTTGTTACATACATTTGTGCTTGCTTGTAAATGTGAGTGCTGCCATGCACAAGTAATTGCAGGATGAATTGCTTTCCTTTCCTATGTTGTGGATACTCTTTTTTACTATGACCTGTTGTGCAAAGTAAAGAAATGACCCTTATTTTGAAACGAAGGAAGTACCAATTTATAGATGAGGAAATAGCCATGATTATGAGCGCTGAGGTTGAAAGATCCCAACCCTCACATGGATGATCTCTTGGTTTGGTGCTTTCGACTTGTGGGTTCAATCAGTTTCAACTTCCAACTTGTTTAAGAAATGTGATGCTGATAGATTATTCAATTCCTGGAAATTGTTATGTAAATTTGAAATTAGATATCTCTACTTTCTAGTTCATAAAACACAAAGTCTATTATGGACGATTTGGTAAGCTAAATATTTCATCATTTTCCTTCTATAGGGCTAGGGCCATTGTCTCCCGTGACCTCGGTGCCACAAGTCATGAGTGCTATGGGTTCATGGTCTCCCCTTGAAGCCATCAATGGTGAGCCAAATTCACTGGTTGAGGTTGGCGTGGCAGATCGGTGGGATCCTATGGTACTCGAAGCTTCTATCAATGCCACCTCTGTTCAGAACCAAAGTTCATGATTGTGAGGCCACTTTTGGTAGGATTTGATTCCTGTCTCTGTTTATTTATGTCTGGTCGCAGTAGTGTGTTTTTCTTATAGGTGTTGTGTTGGTCACTTAAGGGCCATGTTTGATCATTAAGTCACTGTTTTTGGTCGTGTGGGATGTTTTCAGTAACTGGTTTGGTCATGTGAGGTCTGTAAGGTTGCATAGGGTCATTGTTTTGGTTATGTAAGGTTACATAAGGTTGTTCTGTTGGTCATGTATGTCTATTTTTGCCTTTCATATCTCTTAATGCAACGACATGCAAATATTCTGCATGTTCTAGAAACTAAGTGTATATAGAAAATTTATTTATGCGATAAATTTTGGAATTTTTACCAAGGACAGTGGTTTGACTGACAGTATTCTTTGTTCCACAGGTGCCGAGAATTTTCTTGTGGTTGCCAAGATTCAGGAATGCCTTCATTGTTGGTTAGGCTCCTCGTCTTGTGTGCAGTTTGCTTGTGCATTATCCATATGGATATTGATTGTGTTTTGTGTTTAGTTAATGTGGCTTAACAAGATCAACAACCTAGTACAATAGGTGGTTGGTTCAGCCCTTCTTTGGCAATGCTAATGGCTGGAAACTTGGAATGACATTTGACATTAGACTTAGTAGCTGTTCTGATGCTTGAAGGCTCAGATAATCTCTTGTATATTGAATGCATTAGTACTTTATATTGAGAGAGCATCTGTTGAGGATAAACTGAGTTAAGAACGGTTGGATTGATGTTGTAGAAGACTTGCAAAGGATCATGGAAGTGTTTTTATTTGTAGGAAAGAAACTTCTTTGTTGGATTGATGTTGTATAAGACTTGCAAAGGTTTATGGAAGTGTTTTTTATTTGTAGGAAAGAAACTTATGGTTGTCAATGGCATGACCCCATCAGTTTTTTTTAACTGTCCATGGTGTTTGTATCAAATATATGTTGCTGTGGATGTTTGTGAACAATTCTGCACAAGGGGTGATTGTAATTTCCTGTGCAAGTAATGGTAGCGTATTTCTCATCATCTGTACATATGCTCCACTGGTTTTCCCTGTTCGTGCACTGGAGTAAATAAAAGTTTGAAAAAGGTTATCAGGTTGAAGTTATACAGAAGAACTACAGGGACGAAGCCAGGAGCCTGCTGAAGTTGAGCGTTTGATGTTGTCAGGGTGATACATTGATGTATTGACTATCGTTGTGGTTCACCCGATTCTATGTTTTGAGCTTTGACTGCTGTGCCTACAGTTTGCTGTCCATTTCCATGTTTCACGTATCAGGCAGTGAGTTTATGCATACACTGATTTCGTATGGTCTGTTTGGCCGTCTGAAATTTTCTGATCTTTTGGTTGTTCCAGGTCATGATGTTGACTGCTGGGCTGCTAGCTACCTGTCTCATGTTTCGTCTGTTGTGATGGCCATATTTATGTATTGTCTGCTGTGAGGAGGTTGTCAGGTTTCATGCATGGATTAGTGAGAGGAGTTGATCACGAAGAGAAAGAGTTGAGATGGATGGCAGCTGGTGTTTCTCCTGCAACAGGAGCATTGTCTACCCTGGGAGAGATCACTCGGTGAGGATTCATATGTATGTAGAGCCCTCGATTGGAGCAGGATGGAAACTGGAGACATGCATAATCGACGAGAATGTTTGGAGTGCAGCGTGATCTACTGATCTGGTTTCCTGGCATATGTTTGTGTGAATGAAAGGAAGAGTGGGGACGTAGACGTGGTGACCAGAGATACGTTCGGCCTCAGAAACTTAGTTTTCATTATCCAAACATTTCGTTAAAGAAAAATTTCAATGGATTAGAATCCTTAAAAATGACAACGAACCTACTACAACTAACTTTCAAAAAGTTAGTCCCCTACTACAACTCAAATTGGTGTCGAATTTAGTACCGCTATTCTTTTCTTGTTTTTGAGTGTTCCGGCGCTGTATGCCTAAACATTCTGCTGTCGCCAAGTTTACCCGCTAAACGGCCGGTACACCTTGAGGGCGTCGATGACGTCAGCAACGGATCCTGCTGCGGCGGCGATGGACACAGCTAGGCAGCTGACGCTGAGCGTCTGGAGGCACATCCACTTGGTGCTGCCACGAGCAACGCGGCGCTGCTTGATGTACATCTCGACGGGGAAGTAGACGGTGAGCGGCCAGAAGGAGACGGCGCCGAGGAGCCCCACCACGTCACCGAAGAAGGGCAGGAGCATGGCGACGACGGTGGTGAGGCACACGAACGCCGACCGCCATGTCAGGCGGAAAAGGCTTAGGGCAAACGGACCCACGCGGAGCTCCCGGGAGATGAAGGCGCTGTGCGGCCAGGCCGCGGCGGCGCGGCGCTCGACGAAGGCGAAGATGGGCTGGCAGAACACCTGGTAGGCGCCGACCAGGTGCACGACGATGGCGACGTTGGCGACGTCGAGCAGCCAGAAGGGCTCGTAGAAGCCGAATCCCGTGAGGAGGTTGTCTGGCGCGGCGTCGCCGAACGCTGCGTACCCCATGCACCCGCACAGCATGTAGAAGATGGTCGTGGTCGCCACGCTGAGACGCGTCGCCTTCTGCATCACCTTCGACTCCGACGGTGGCGGCGCCTTGATCGTGTCCTGGAAAAACAAAGCAACGTTGATTAGGAACAGAGCAATCTCTGGGTGAAGGAAACAGAGCAGAGCTCTGTGTACGTCTTGATGCTCACTTGGATCTCGATGAGGATGTTGGAGAAGGAGTAGGCGAAGGCGATGTCGCCGAATGCCTGAAGGGTGTGCCAGATTTTCTGTGTGGAGGTGACGCCGGCGCCGATGCTGATGCCGGTGAGGCTGCCCTTGAACCCACCATTAGCTGCAATAACAGTTGAAACAACAGTTTAGTAACTGATGAGCATCGAAATGACACCATGAATTAATATTTCTTGACAAGCCGGATTTAAGGACTTACACACGGTCTGCGCGATGCCGAGGGAGAGTCCGATGCTGGAATAAGTGAAGGACATGACGGCGGCGACGACGGATAGCCACGAAATCTGATCGAAGTCCGGTATCTGCGAGAAGACGATCTGCACGGCGCCAAAGACGATCATGTACGGGATGCTGGAGCTGCTACACGGATCAGCATGCCCATTGTCATGGAAGCAGCCGGCCCTCCTGATGGCCTTCATGCTGATGGACGACGCGATGGTGTAGCCGATGGCGACGCCGACGAGGTTGGCGTACTGGATGACGCCGCAGAACACGACCTTGGCGCCGCCGAGGTTGGAGCGCACGGCGTCCATGTAGGTGTAGTTGCGCTTCCCCGTCTCCGGGTCGCCGGTCCGGTAGCACTCGGCGAGCAGCGTGGCGGTGTAGTAGGTGACGAACGCGAAGAGGAGCATCGCGGCGGGACCGGCCACCCAGCCGAGCTGCGCAATGGCCCAGGCCAGGGACAGCACGCCGGAGCCGATCACGGCGGTGATGATGTGCGCGCTGGCCGTCCAGAACGTACCGGCGCGGCGGGGCCGGCCGTCGTCGTCCAGCCACGCGGCTTCCCCGGCGTTCCCGGCCTCCACGGTGACCTCCATCGGCGCCACGCGGTTGGTGCCGTCATCTGCCGCCATGTATCACCCCTACCGGTCGATGGAGCTGACTCTCTCAGCTTCTTCGTCGTCGTTGTAGATGTCAAGTATCCGAGCGTACGGCAGTCGGCAGGCACTGGAGGTCGGCAAGCCAAGCTTGGCGCTGCTCGTTGCTGCCGAGTGCTGGCTTGAGACCAGAGCGTGAGGACTGAGGCGGCTGGCTGGCTAGCTGTGAGGCGTGTGGTGGTGGGACTGAGGCGGCTGGCTGGCTAGCTGTGAGGCGTGTGGTGGTGGTGCTTGGAACGGAGGGGAACGAGGTGGCTATATATAGAGGAGAGAATGGAGAGGAGGCGTTCGGTCAGCGATGGTGCCCGCGTCGTGGGTTTCTTTTTCTCAATCAAATTTTGTTGAGGGGAAAATACACTGATTTTTAGTTCGTCATTTTCTATGTTTCTCATTGGAGTTTCGCGTTGCCTTTTTGGGCTACGGTTTCTGGTCTCTTTGGTGCGGCCCTGGTGTGCTCGGGAAATCATGAACGCCGTTGGCTCAGTTCGTTTGAGCTTATCGGCCAAAATCAGCTAGTTATGGAATATTATTTTTCTCTCACGACAAATCAGCATCAGCATCAGCTAAAAAAACAGCTAGCCAAACAGAGAAAAAAAAAACAATAACATTGTTTCAAGGCTATTGTTGTACGGTTCGCGCGGCCAATGTTTCTCAAACTTTGACCACCGTCCTCCAACCGTACATGAAGAACGCATGTATGCAGCTAATTGTTCAGAAGTCGATCAAAGGCGGCAATTTCCTTGTATTCCTTTCTCTTCTTCATTTTTTTGGTTGTTGTACACTGTACTATTTTACAGGCACTTAGCTTAATTATGCAAATAAACGCTTTCCATCGGTTCAAGTAGCTAGTTGTTGATAGGAAAATATGGACAAAACAGATTGCCCCTAGAATTTCTAGCAGAAACAGGCAAACCAAATAAGCTGATTTTGGGACTTTGTCAAAATGAATAATGGGATTCACCATTGTGTTCCACTCGTCAAGACAATCGAAAAAATGTATGGATCGTCCAATTTAAAGTCCGGATGAATAAAATATCATTTTAAGGAGCTAATTAAGTAGAAACCGGCCGCTAAGCCGATTTTGTAAACTTCCTTACCATAACATTTCTCTCGTCGACTGATGGAAAAACATATATATAATGTTCAATTCAGAGTTCAGATGAAAGAATTACGCTGTCAGGAAGATTTCACCCTGTAAAAACTGGCTAAACCGGTTTTGGCAGCCAACTCGGAATTGAGTTGGATTTTAATGCGTTTTTGTAAGGGATCTCAATCCTTTGCGGGATATGAGAAACTACATAAGGGGATCACAACCGATTCGGCTAACCCAACTACATAATCGATATAAACACAAAAGCAATCTAACTCTCATACCTGTCTTTTGCACTAATCTCTTCCAATCTTTCATATTGTTGTTACTCGCTTGATCCGATGACTAAGGATAACGCCCTAGCTAGGCTTGCTAGCTGACCTACAACAACCCACCAATGTTCTTGTCCGGACGGGGTCCCTCCCGAGCAAGAGTTTCGATGACTCCTTTTGCTAGTATGCCGGAAAACAAGTTGTTTTTCGTCACATAAGCATGATAGTTACTCTTTGCTGGTTTACATGTAAATCTAGCCGCTATTCACCACGGAAGCATGATAATTACTACCTAGGGCGTTTGTGGGCAAAACCTAGAAATACCAGCTAGTCCGGTTTTGGTAGAATTGTACTATCTTAATCCATTTGTGATCCAAGCGATCTAGCTCCTTATGGTGCTTTGATCGATCTTCATATCAAAACTTGTATTAATTATTTCCATTAGTCATAATACCCTATTCTAATTACTAGTTGTATATATGTAGTGATAACTGGAAAAATCTATGTAGGAATTGACGGTGGCCGACCTATTCAACAGTTTGCGATCCAAGCGATCTAGTTCCTTCTGGAGTTATGGTGTTTGATCGATCTTTATATCAAAACTTGTATTAATTATTCCCATTAGTCATAATATCTATGCTAATTACCAGCAGTATATACGTAGTGATAACCGGAAAAATCTGTGTAGGAATCGACGGTGGCCGGCCACTTCAACAGTCAACAATTTCTCGCACTACTATAGAAATCTTTTGTGAGGCGGTTGTTTTGGCTTTCTGGAGGCGGGCAAAGCAACCACCTTTATCGAAAGGCCTTAGTTATTTATTCTTTACCAAAGCGGTAAAAATGCCTACCTGTAAAAATCAAATAAAAAAACAAAAAAGCCCGTAGCCTAAGCCAGGCCTGTATCTGGGCCTCGCGCCGTCGCCGCCGCTATCGAGCGGATCTGGATGGAGCCTAGATCTAGGAGGAGCCGCTGCTGCCGTCGCTAGATCCGCTCAATGGAGGAGGCCGCGGGGTCGCTGGAGGTGGCTGCACATGTGATCCGCCCGGCCTCGGGGTGCGCCGCTAGCCGGAGGAGGCCACCTGGGTCGCCAGATCTGCTCGGGTCGCCGACCTCGGGGCGCGTCGCTCGTCGGAAGAGGCCGCCCTCTCGCGGGATCCGCCCGGGTCGCCGGCTTGGGGGCGCGCCGTTCGCCGGAGGAGGCCCCCCGCTCATCGAATCCGCTCGGGTCGCCAGCCTCGGGGTGCGCCAGTGGCCCGAGCAGCAGGGGGCCGCCCGCTGCTCGCGCTCGGGCGCCGCTGCCTCTGGGGGTGTTTACACCAAGATTTGGATAGAAGAACGCGGGAACTCAAAGCTTCCAAGATTGCATTATCAAGGGATCGGTTGGATGGGAATCGGTGACAGCTGATTTAGATGCGGTATCGGAATCGGCTATTTTTGTGGATGATGTTAGCAGATTGCGCGGCAATGGAGGAAAGCGTGATGGACTCTACAAGAAGGAAAAGATTAGGGTCCAAGTTATCATTAAAATTAGGAAGTTTTCTTTTATTCCAAGAATTGTAATAAATCGTATTCGAGTAGGATTCATGTTTAGGCTTTGGGTATAAATATTAGACCCTCGCTATTGTATAAGGACACGAACACATAATCAATACAATATTTCTAGCTTTCGCCATCGCATTAGGAGTAGGAGTACTGTAGATCTCGGCGAGTTCTTCAGCGAGTTAGGCTGCATCGACTAATCGACCTCTAGCTTGTTAGTAAGTACCGTCACGATTTATATTATATTGTGTAACACCTCTAGTGTTACAGGCCACTTAGCACCTCGCTTGAAACCTAAGAGAAATTATCACAACAAGTTCCGCGGATTTCGGATTTAAAACTCATGTGAAACGATAAACGAATCTAGTGTGATTTACTTTTGTGGTTGTGAAAAAGTCAAATGTATTTCGGGGATAGTTTGCTCAATGCGAAAACTTGCTAATGAAATTGTGATAAGAGACATTGAATAAGTCGTTGGCATGAGAAGTAATTGTTATAGACCAAAGTACATTGTAACTTACGTCAAAGGTGCCACCTTGGGTAAAGTATATTAAGCAAAATAATTGGGTAGTGCTTAAAAGTTTTGCGGCTGGGAGTTAATATAAAGAGAAGTGTACAAACTTGTTCCTTTCCGAGTGTATCTCTTTAGATAAATATATGGGTATAAGCATATAACTATATAATAGATATATTGATGGGTATGATGTAGATTAGTAGTAGCAAAGAATTAATGACACATTTCTATTTTCATAATTATTTGTATGTTTAGATAAAACAAAGAAAAGAGAATAGAGAAAGAAAACTCAGGCATGCACGCTCACGCAACCATGCACATCTGTTCCACTGCCTGCTGCCGTCGCTGTGCTGCACCGACGTTTCCTTGTCAATTGTGTTTGTCCTCATTTCGCTGTGTCTCGACCGTGGCCACGTGAGCCCGCGTGCTGCCCCTGCCGCTCGGTCGGCTGCGTCTGGCTTTTGGAGGAGACAAGCGTGCACGGCTCTTCATTCGCCCTCTTCCTCATTCTACTGCTCGCGCAGCTCCCACCTTGGCCCCGCCAAGCTCCGGCTCGAGCTCGGCCACCGCTGTTCCACGACCTTGCCGCTCTCCGCGCTCGGCCATCGGCTCCTTCACGTCCGTCTCGCTCCCTGCCCGCGCGCTTGCCGTAGCCATGCTGCTGGGAGCCGCCGCAGACCCTGCTCGGGCCGCCGCCGCACGCACGCGTGGTCAGTTCGCTGCCTCCTGCTTCAGCACAGGCGGTGCTGATCCGTGGGTGCTCTGTGGAAACCTGGTGCCGCGCAGCTCGCCACGTCGCCCCACAGCGTCGCCACCGCAGATGACGGCGCCGCTGCCCGTCTGCCCTTTGCCACCATCGGAGTCGTGCCGCTTTGAGGAGGACGTACGCGGTGTTCGTAGCATAGTACCCCGATTCAGTGCTCCGGCATGCGAGTTGGGAAGCTGGTTGCAGCCCAGCTCTATCCAGGCCACAGTTGTGCTCGGTTGCCGGCCAATTTTAGGTTTTCCTCGCCGCCAGTCTTCTCGCCGTCGTGGTAGGACATTATTGGGGGTAAGCCTCTCCCTTGCTTTTTATTTCAATTGGTTCGTAATCTGAGCTCACCTTGACCTCACCTTCACCATGCACGTGTGGGTTTGGTCGAGGGCCCCTCCGGCGGCGGAGTGACGCCGTCTTGCCAGCTCGGTGCGCCGCTGTCCTCTTCACCGCGCACGTGGCCAGCACCACACGAGACCTCCCCGTCCGCACCAACACTTTGGCTGTACGCGTGGTAAGCCACTGGTGCTCACGCACCATTTCCTTCCTTCCCCGTCCTCCTCGCCCGGTAGAACGGCCGCGCCATCGTCACGGACCACCGGCTGTCGCTGCAGCGTAACCTAGAGCATCTCCCCGTATTTCACCGTTTCTCACCGCTATCGCTTGAACTGAAGGTAGTGGTCGACCCCCTTGGTGCGGTTTGGGTGGGTCTAGTTGGCTTGGGCTAGCCGCGGTTTGCCGCCGGCTGCCGCGCCGGCGCGCACCGGCACGTTAGGGACCCGGACGTTGTGAAGATGGGTTAGTTGGGGTGCTCGGTGCAAAGTCATCCTCTGTTGGAACAGTAAACATGGGTGCGGTGTAATAACTTAATGAACCGGGTACTCTTCTGCATAAGAGCGGGCGCTAGCGCAGGCTCTCCGCTTGGGCCGCTGTTGGGCCGGCCGCTGCGCACGCAGCTGCCCCGCGCTAGGCCATTTGGCTGCTGAGCCGAATAGGTGACCACCGGCCCTTTTCGTTTTCTAACCTGTTTTCTAATTAGGTCCCAAGAAAAACATGTGAAATTAATATACAATGTTATAGGTGTCTAAAAATGATGAAACCAATTTGGGTAGACGTATAAAATCATGACCTATCTGATGGTCTAGTTGTTCGTATAGTTGTACAGCTTTTTCAGGGTGGTCTCCAACCAAATTGAGATGGGTAATATTATCGAAATACAAATTTGTAGGGATTTTTGTGGCAACACGGTGATAGCGCTAGCTTTAAAAGTTTCACAGTAGCTTTATAATATTGTTATCTACTTGATGTAAATTTTGTAGCTCCCTAAATAATTAGTTTGCTAGCATAGTTGCTGGGCCCTAGTTAGATATCTAATAAATCGATAAATTGAATAAAGCAACACTTTGGGTTCGCGTAGCAAAAATACTTGTTGGGTAACTAATGTCTTATTCAACATTAGGGGTGCGTAGCCTGGTACGTTAGAG
The DNA here is from genome assembly GCA_038087645.1 of Saccharum hybrid cultivar R570. Classification (NCBI taxonomy): domain Eukaryota; kingdom Viridiplantae; phylum Streptophyta; class Magnoliopsida; order Poales; family Poaceae; genus Saccharum; species Saccharum hybrid cultivar. The sequence goes on from JAQSUU010000683.1 coordinate 2,717,875, forward strand.
TTGGCTCGTGAGCTTGCGAAGCGTATCGTGTTCTCCTAGTTGTAATTATCGTTGTGCATTTACGTCTCTACATTGCATCCCCATATATCATTGTAGGGACGACGGTGGATCGTGGAGTCGACTGGAGTAACAGAAAGATGGTGTCTTGACGATCGTGCCGTCACTATGGGACGCTAACTTTTGGTTAAATCATATCCAGGCAAGCCCCAGTGCATAACCCCTATTATTTTGCACTTTATTTTATGCTTGTACATTAAGTTTAAAGGAGTCGAATGAAACCCACTTGCAATTATGTATTCTTATCCTATGAGTCTTACTAGCATGATAGGATCGCGTAGCTTGCTATGCTATAGGGTTCCGGTAGAAGCCGAGTGATTGCCTGTCACTCGCGAGAGATAGGAATTTTAATATTGTCATAGTACTATCACATGGAATATAAATATATATGGATAATTGGAGACCGGGCGGAACGGGTTGGATGGAATTGGATCTGGTTGGGCAACAGAGCGGGGCTCTGGTTGCATTTGTTTCGCCTATGTCGATTAAGGACCGTTCGTTGCAATGGATTCCATAGTCAGGTCACAGACCTACTTGTCCCGAGCATATACTTGCTTATGGGGGCGGGAAGACTAGTTTCTCTCTTGTCATGGGTTCCGGCTCTTTCTGGATCGGCTTTTTAGGTGGTTATATATGGGTTGAGGAGGTCTAAGCACCATACTGAGGCCGGGCCTGCAGTGTTGGGGGCTTAGAGTCCGAGCTTGGACGGGGATCTAGACCCCTTGATAGGAGTGGAACGAGTTGGTCTTGCTTGTGCCCAGGGTACAAGCAAGGCATGTGTTTTCGGGACACCCAACTGGGCACATTGATTCGCGAATCACCGTCAAATTGACGGTCCAGCATGACTATAATCTGGCATCGTAGCAAGAACTGTGGAAGATGGTAAAATGGGCTTGATTGCTTACCACCTGCTTGAAAGTAGCCTTGGTGCTTACATAGAATGGTTGGTTAATAAACTAATGATGACTGCTAATAAAAAGAAATATAAGGATGCACCTTTAGTAATGCTTCTTGCAAATGCAATAAACCCACAAGCCAGAAAGCCTTGCATAATCCTTGGAGTCTTTTTCTTTCCTTCTGACAGGTAAGTCTTGCGGAGTACAATTGAGTACTCATTGTTTGTTTTACCCTGTTGCAGGTGACATGTGCTGATAAGCTGACACTTGAGTGTGAAAACCTCCTGATGGGCTCATCGAGGATTTCCTTTACGATACGAAGTAGAGTTTATTTATTAAAACTCTCATCAAAAGATTTATCAAGAAAATACTTATAACCTATTATCATTTCATGCATATAAACGTTGTTCATGTTAATGTTTATCTTATCATTAAATGATGTTATTTCCGCTAAATTCTGATAACATTTTATATTCCGCTGTTATAACCCAATAATGAATTACTCTGATATTGTACTAAAAGTGATGTAAGAAATGGTAAGAATGTTGTAAACTTTACTCTCTTATTTGTGATCCTGATGTAAAAATATGGATCTTCGAGTTCTCCCTTGTGGTGTGCTCGATGGAATCGTGGAGTTTAGTGTTCTCTCTTGGGTACTTAGTGTCTAAGGGAAGACAAGTACTCTTGAGAGAGCATTAAATTAGGCGGTTTTGCCACACATTGTAAGGCTGCATTATCGACTGTATTTTAAAGTCGTAAGGCTGCATCAGCTGATTTATCTCTGGTGTGTTTTTGATATTAAGCACAACTATCGATCTTGTATTAAGTAATCTATTATTTAATACAATATAACCAGTTATCTGATTAATTGAGATCAGTAAGATTTTCTCTTATTGTTTTTGGTTAATCTCCCCAGTTATCTATTTTATTGTAATCAACATTCTATTATTCGCAATAAAATCATTTACTTGGTTAAGATTGGAATAGATCGGCATCGTACCATACTAATTAATCGTCTTTCAACCATATTGCAATCAAACCCTAGATATGACGATTAACCTCGCTAGATCGGCTGTTTTACACCAATCTTAACTTCACATGGAATGCATTCAGAAACATGATTTGTTCATGGAAGAATTCAGTAATTAACGAGATTTGATCTATAGTCATTACTATAGCTGCATCGATCCGTTCAAACCTCACTGATGGAGCTTTACATTGAATCTTGTTAATTAACGAACTCAACCACGTGCAAGTCATGCGTTTCGTTTGCATGCGCTCTCACATATATAGTTTATAACATGAAGTCGTTAGACATGAGTAAACTCGTGAATCTTTTATCTCAAAGTTTGTTATAATCATCATAGCTGCATCGATATGCTCGAACCTCACTGTTGATTGTAATGGATTAGATTTGATTTGTTTGCAAGTTTATTTATGCTTAATAGTCGATTGATACATACATAACCTTATTCATTCGGGATTCGGCTGCTTAAATGAGAAATTGAAATCTATAAAAGTAAAATCCCCGATCCTTTGTATTTGGGTGTATTGTACTTATTCCTGTCTTGGGCCCTGTTCATCCGGCTTATAATCCATACTTTTCAGCTTGTTTTTTCAGCCGAAACAGTGTTTTTCTCTCACAACAAATCAGCCAACATTGTTTTTCAGCCGGCTTATCAGCACAGCCGAACGGGGCCTTGATCATGTTGCTGTCATAAATGCACCGCGATCTAAAACACTAGCCATCATGTCTTATATTATACTTAGCCGATTTCCTTCATCTCAAAGAGCTCTCTCATATGCCTTATGGTTATCGACTATTTAGTCAATGTCCTGGCTTTCAAAGTCATATATCTGGAACTGTCTGGAGCAGCACCGACATGTTCCACTTTGTGCTGATAAGATTTCTCTCCCTTGTCAATTGCAGGTCAAATTGACTTGCACGTCTTCGAGTTTTCTTTCTGATCCAATCGGCTCGGTGTTGAAGCTAGCGGATCTCAGGACTTGCTCTAGACAGATCCTTTCAACTTGCTGCGTGTGAGACACTCGGCCACATTTTTGTGTCGACAGGGGGAGAGGGAGATGGAGGGGCGCCGCTGCACTCGGTCACGTTTTGTGTCGACAGGGGAAGAGGGAGACAGAGGGGCACCGCTGCCTGTGGGGGAGTGAGAGACAGAGGGGCGCTGTTGCCTGTGGGGAGAGGGAGAGGGAGAGGCACCGCTGCCTATGGGGGAGAGGGAGGGGGTGGGGCGCCGCTTCCTGTGGGCGAGAGGAAGAGGAGAGGAGCGCTTTGGCGGTGGGAGAGGAATGAACTAAGAAGAAACCCTAAGTGTGGCTTATATGTGAGCTCAGTACAAGGATAGATATGGGCTTTTCCTGGGCTGGAGCTGGGCTAGTATTTTCGGAGGCGGGCCTTATAGTGTGCCCACCTTCGAATTACGGAGGCGAGTGCTTGAAGACGACTGTCTCCCAAAATAGACCATTTTTTTGAGACGGTTGTCTTAAAATGACCGTTTCCGTAAATCAATTTTACGAGGCGGTAATTTTTTGGTGCCTCGGTAAATAAAACGACGGTCTCCATTAATTGCCGGGTATTTTACGGGGCGGTTGAATTTTGTGACCGCCATGGTAAGTGTTTGGGCAGTGTCTTGTTTTTTTTTTCGAACAATCAGTGCCTCGTTAAAATCATTTTTGTAGTTATGTGGATCGGCCTATGGTCTTATGCTGTACCTGACAAGTGACGAGTGTGAGAGACGACGACGATACATGTTGGTAACTATCACCGTGTTAGCTTCCACGTCCGGCCTCGATCTGTCAGTACGCATATCGCGGGTCCATGTACATGACTTTGCCAACTCCGACGATAGTCTTTGTACTTGTACCTATACAGTTGACCAATATCTATAATCTATCTATGTCATATTTTTCCTCCGGCGGTGTGTGTTCACATGCATACTTGTATAAAGTGTAACAAATCATCATCCAATGATAAAAGTAGAGTAAATTAGAGGGACACATACCTTGGGAGCAGACATATCTTTTTTTTTCGAAGGGACAGCAAGAGCTTTGCCGTTATTTTTATTAGACGATGAAAAGAAAAAACAAAGTGGCGGCCCATTTTTTGAGTGGAAACCGGGCCTAAAAACCACCCACTGAGGAGAGTGTACCACTCATCTTATACAACTTTGGTGCTCCAACAACTCTACTCACAGCAACTCATGTCACCACTTGCAGCATGATCGACCACTACTCAACTAAACTCCACTATCTGATGCTTTGGAGAATATCACAGAGCCAACTCAACTCGACTTGCCAACAACTACCAACTTGGTCAAGACGACCCAACTAAACAACTAAAAAGGAAAGGGGCACCACCAAGAGCAACTGCGGAGCTGGAAAGCCTAACAGTGCCTCCATGGAGGAAACGACGCTGACAAGCGCCGACAGAGTAGCCCGCAAAGGGAAGGTTTTCACCTGCATCATCTAGCATGATAGGAGGAGAGGTAGGAAGGATGCCTCCAAGAAGGGAACAGCGTCCGCAGACGTCGTCGTCCAAAGCTTTCACCCTAGCCTCAAGCAACCTCCTTGTCGTCGTTGTTGGAGACCCAACCACACTAGGGAGGCAGGGAGCCACAATGGTTCAGTAGCAGCCCCATCCGAACGCCGCCCAACGGGACGCCATCCAGAAGAAGCGCCGGGAGAAGTCTGTCGGAGTCCCCGCCCCCGCCGGAGCCAGCAAAGCCGGCCAGCGGCGAGCAGAGCCGCCCAGCTCCAACCACAGGATCCAACCCGAGGAAGGGGAAGGCCAATGATGGGGAAAGAGGGCCAGGATCAGAAGAAACCCCAGATCGCCCAGCCCACACCAACCCACACCCTGTCGAGTCAGTCCCGCATCAACACGTCGCGCAAGGTCACCAACAACCTCCGCACCAAATTGTCGTTCAGCACCGGCCCCATGGCAACACCACGAGCCCCACCGGCGAAGCCGCAGCCCAGGGACTGCCAGAACACATCAGAGGAGATGGAGTTGTTGCCACAACCTGGCCCAGCACCACCAGCCGCGCCACCACAGCAACGCTGGAGTGCTAAACGCCAAGCCGCCGCCAGCCAGCGCCACCATGGCACCGCTGGGGGATGCTCAGCCAAGCCACGGTTGGCCACGCCACCACTGCGTCGCCAAAGAAGCTGCACCACCACCGCCTCTGCGTGCACATCACGATTGCAGACCAGGCCGCCGAGCTCGAAGCCAAATCGAGCTGGCCAGCACGGGCTCCGCCAGATTGAGCTGCAGAACAGCCAGATCCGGCAAAGGACCACGCCGACATGGCCGTTGAGCTCGAATATGCCACCGTCGCCGTGTATGTCGCCCGGTGTCCTCCCACGCACGCCCTGCTGCCGCACCCGCAGATACGGCCCAGGGGCCGTCGGATCCGGGCGAGGGAGCTGCCCCAGGCCGCCACCGGTGACCTGCCGCGCTCGATGCAGCCGGACACGAGCATGGCACCACCTTGCACATCATCAGAGATCCGGGCGTGGGGGACCTGGATCCACCCTGACCGGTGCCGGCAGCGGCACCCGCCAGCGTCCCTGCGATGGCGCCGTAACCACCACAAGAACTCACGGGGAGAGAGGGAGGGAGGAGAGCCTAGCCGCCGCCTTCCTTGCCGTCCGCCAGACCTCCGGCGGCAGCCAGGCCGAGGAGGCGCGCGGAAAAGGCCTCGGCGGCGGCGGTGGCGGCGGCGGTGCGGGTGCCGCCCGAGTCGCCCTCGGGAGACCGACCCGGGGGCCTGAAAAGAGTCTTTTTGCGTGGAGCAGACATATCTCGTGGAGATGCATATACGCAGTGGAATTTTAGTCGAATTCACTATTTTTTGGGGTTGGGGGGTGCGATGGGGTGGGGTGAGGGTGTTTGTGCATTTGCACCTTACCTTCACCCCTGTCGTCGTCACCAATATATATAAATTTATTTAATGGTTGGATTCTCTCATAACTAATAGCGGACTATAGTAGACAAAACTAATTAAATTGTACAAACCGGCTATGCTAATTTTGGGATTTTATCAAAATGCATAATGGACTCCACCATTGTGCTTTTCTTGTCGAGACGATTGAAAGACATATGGATTGTTTAATTGGAGTCCAGATGATTTTGTGGATTTTGGGAAGCTAATCTAGTAGATACTAGCTAAGCCGGTTTTTGTAAACTTTCTCAAAATTAAAGAATAAACTTCACCATTGTGTTTCTTTCATCGAGATGATCGAAAAACATATATAGAATGTCCAATTTAGAATTTGGATGAAAGCATTACACTCTCGGGAAGATTTCACCCCGCAAAAACTGGCTAAGCTGTTTTGGAAGCCCAACACATACTTTAGTTTGATTTTGATGCTTTTTCCAAGGAATCTTGACCATTTGCAGGATAAGACCAAACCCTCCTTACAAATAGGGGATCACGGTCGATTGAGGTAACTCAACTACACAAATACACAATCGACAGAAACACAAAACCAATATACTCTCTACCTTTTTTTTTGCCCTAATCTCTTTCAATTTTCATGCATGCATGGTTAAGGTAGCTACTAGCTAGTAGCCGAGTATTTAGTGATGGCAGCAGCAGAGAGCCATCGAAAGTGGAAATATCCCCGATCATTCTCATTCAACAGCTAGCGTCCGTTTGTGGCCACAACCTGCGAAGCCGCAGCCCAGGGACTGCCAGAACACATCAGAGGAGATGGAGTTGTGGCCACAAACGGACGCTAGCTGTTGAATGAGCCAGAACACATCAGAGGAGATGGAGTTGTGGCCACAACCTGGCCCAGCACCACCAGTCGCGCCACCATGGCACCGCGGGAGTGCTAAACGCCAAGCCGCCGCCAGCCAGCGCCACCATGGCACCGCTGGGGGATGCTCAACCAAGCCACGGTTGGCCACGCCACCACTGCGTTGCTAAAGAAGCTGCACCACCACCGCCTCTGTGTGCACATCACGATTGCAGACTAGGCCGCCGAGCTCGAAGCCAGATCGAGCTGGCCAGCACGGGCTCCGCCAGATTGAGCTGCAGAACAGCCAGATCCGGCGAAGGACCACGCCGACATGGCCGTTGAGCTCGAATACGCCACCGTCGCCGTGTATGTCGCCCAGTGTCCTCCCACGCGCGCCCTGCCGCCGCACCCGCAGATACGGCCCAGGGGCCATCGGATCCGGGCGAGGGAGCTGCCTCGGGCCGCCACCGGCGACCTGCCACGCTCGATGCAGCCGCACACGAGCATGGCACCACCTTGCACAGCATCGGAGATCCGGGCGTGGGGGACCTGGATCCACCCTGACCGGTGCCGGCAGCGGCACCCGCCAGCGTCCCTGTGACGACGCCGTAACCACCACAAGAACTCACGGGGAGAGAGGGAGGGAAGGAGGAGAGCCTAGCCGCTGCCTTCCTTGCCGTCCGCCAGACCTCCGGCGTCGGGCTCCGGCGGCAGCCAGGCCGAGGAGGCGCGCGGAAAGGCCCCAGCGGCGGCGGCGGATGTGGCGGCGGCCGAGTCGCCCTCGGGAGACCGACGCGGGGGCCTGAAAAGAGTCTTTTTGCGTGGAGCAGACATATCTCGTGGAGATGCATATAGCAGTGGAATTTTAATCGAATTCACTATTTTTTGGGGTTGGGGGGTGCGGTGGGGTGGGGTGAGGGTGTTTGTGCATTTGCACCTTACCTTCACCCCTGTCGTCGTCACCATTATATAGAGATTTATTTAATGGTTGGATTCTCTCATAACTAATAGCGGACTATAGTAGACAAAACTAATTAAATTGTACAAACCGGCTAAGCTAATTTTGGGATTTTATCAAAATGCATAATGGACTCCATCATTGTGTTTTTCTTGTCGAGACGATTGAAAGACATATGGATTGTTTAATTGGAGTCCAGATGATTTTGTGGATTTTGGGAAGCTAATCTAGTAGATACTAGCTAAGCCGGTTTTTGTAAACTTTCTCAAAATTAAAGAATAAACTTCACCATTGTGTTTCTTTCATCGAGATGATCGAAAAACATATATAGAATGTCCAATTTAGAATTTGGATGAAAGCATTACACTCTCGGGAAGATTTCACCCCGCAAAAACTGGCTAAGCTGTTTTGGAAGCCCAACACATACTTTAGTTTGATTTTGACGCTTTTTCCAAGGAATCTTGACCATTTGCAGGATAAGACCAAACCCTCCTTACAAATAGGGGATCACGGTCGATTGAGGTAACTCAACTACACAAATACACAATCGGCAGAAACACAAAACCAATATACTCTCTACCTTTTTTTTGCCCTAATCTCTTTCAATTTTCATGTTGCTGTTCATTGCTTGATCTGGCAACAAAGGATAATAACATCCTAGGTTTGCTAGCCAACTTAGGATAACTATCAGTCCTTGCACCGACAGGGTATCTTTTGCCCAAAAATTAGCCGTACTTTCTCACGTAAGCACGATTGTTATCCTTTGCTGGTTTGCTTGTAAATCTAGCTTATCTTCACCACGGAAGCATGATAATTACTGCCTTAGGTCTTGCTAGGTGAAACCCGAGAAACAGACTAGACCAATTCTCGAAGCTGGCTAGGCCAGTTTTGGCAGAATTGCATCGTCTCGATCCGTTTGCGATCCGAGCGGTGTTTTGGCAGATCTATATGTCAATAACCTAGATAATTACTAGTAGTATGTAGTGATAACTGGAAAGCCTACATCAAATCTGTGTAGGAATCGATGGTGGCCGGCCACTCCGACGGTCAATAGTTTCTGGATCGGCTATCTGATTTCTTGGCCTCTGGTCTTATATGTTGTACCCGACGAGCGACGAGTGTAAGAGATGACGATGCATGTTAGTAACTGTCACCGTGTTAGCTCCCACGTTCGGCGTCGATCTGTCCTAACGCATATCATGGGCCCACATGACTTTGCCAAAAACTCCGACGATAGTCTTTGTAGCTATACATAGGGAGTTGACCAATATCTATCTATGTCATATTTTTCCTCCGGTGTGTTCACATGCATACTTGTATAACAAATCATCATCTAGGGACAAAGCTAGAGTAAATTTGAGAGGTACACATGCCTTGTATAGGTGCATAGACATATCTCTTGAACGTGTATATTGTGAAATTTTAATAAAAAATTCAATATTTTTTCTTTTCTTTTTTTGGAAATGTCTGGGAGCAAAAATGACGCTGGTTAGCAGAAGTTGTAAGTGGCCAAGGAAGAAAATCCGTGAATAAGACATCCTTCGTCACTATGGTTGCAATTACCAAGGTTTGGTTTCTTATCACAAATTAAGGGATGTCTTTAACTGATACTTAATTCATATACTTTGACGCATTATATTTCACATGAGTTTTCACGAACCTCTTATCCTGTGTTTGTTGCCTTTTGTGTTTCTTAGTAATTACGCTACAGATGCATTTATTAATAATACTAGAATGTCCTTCCGACGCCTTGCCATGACTTGAAAAAATAATAAAAAGCTACATTCCATGTTTGATAGACATGGCTTTATAATTAGACGGTGATATTAAGATCTAAGCAAAACCACAGAACCAAAAAGATGATCAGAGGAGGTGAATGGAAGCCGATAAAAATCCACTCGTGAGAACTTGATCCATATCCCAATTCAAACACAATATTATTCTTCTCCTCTAATCGTCAAAGTCACACGAGCTAATTTGTAACATATTGATCCTAGTAACAGTTAACGCTTTCTTAAAATATTACAGAAACAAAATTGATAGTCTTTGTAGCTATACATAGGGAGCTGACCAATATCTATCTATGTCCTATTTTTCCTCAGTTGTATTCACATGCATACTAGCTTGTATAACAAATCATCATCTAGTGACAAAGCTAGAGTAAATTTGAGAGGTACACATTTCTTATAGGTGCGTAGACATATCTCTTGAATGCGTATATATTGTGAAAATTTAATCAAATTCAATGTTTTTTATTTTTTTTAATGGAGGGTGGGAGGGGTGTGTGTGTTGCATTTGCACCACCCAGCCAGAACTTACCTTCGCCCCTGTTTCACCTATATATGAAGATTTAGTGGTGGGTTCTTTCATAACTAATAACGAACTATAGCTGGCTAAAATAACCAAATTGTATGTAAGTACAGATAGTGGTGCCCCAACTATATAAAACAGCTATAGCAAGCTATAATGGCCGCTATAGCTGTCATACGTAGTATGCTTATATTGCATTGACCTTGCAACGAGTCATTAATCTAGTGTGCATGTTAAAAACCAAAAGGCATCACTTCTTTTGTAAAAAGATAAAAGTGTGATTTTTTGTCACCGCTTTTTTTTAGAATTACACAGTACAATGTCGACGCCCACAACACGCACGCTCACCCCTATGAACACACATACGCCAACCCTACCCCTATGAGCACCTCTGAAGGACTGAGCCGGCAGATCTCGAGATTCACGGAGTCACAACAGGCGTCTCACTGTCGACGGGGACGTCGCCTACTACTGAAAGCATAACGCCGATAAATCTTGGAATAAATCCAGAAAAATATGAGCACCCATGCCAAGTCGAGGACTTGAACCCGGGTGGACAGGTTCCATCATATGGAACCCAACCAACTGATCTATGATCAGTTCGCTTTTTGTCACCGCTTTTGATAAACAATTAATGATCAAATATTTTAGTGCATACATGATTAGCTTAGGATTTTTTCCTGAACAAACAACATGCGAGTTGTGTTTCTATTGATATAGAAGACACAAAACCAAAATTATAATCCTAGAAGACGAACAACCAAAAAAGAAAAAAAAAGAAACAAACAACTAACAACACGCCGTGTGCAGCCAACTACATTACACACGAGGCCTCCGCATTTTCCAACAATGCCAAGTCACACACCACTGAACACATGGATTTTTGGATGCTAGCTTAGGTAAGGTGTGCATTGTAGAGGGGAGGAAGAGAGAGAAGGATCCACACTCTTCCCCAACATGAACCTGCGGTCGCGTAGACAACCAAAAGCATCAATGTTCATTGTGGATGCGCTGCTGTCAAGGTGAAAAGGTGTTCGAAATGAGAAACGTTGGCACCTCCTGCCCAATAAACCTGGGCAAGGTTTTCATGTGGAGAACAACCTAGAGGATGGTGGGGCCTCATCAACGCCGCCCCCAAGGAAGAAATGTGATGCTCACAATTGGAAGAACCGTCGTTGTTGTCAACTAACACAATGCCGAGCTCAGATTTCATTTGCATACCCACCACACCCTTGCTGCCATAGCAACGACATCCACCATGGAAATCATCCTCATCAAGCAGCCAACCTAGCACACAACCGTCAACATGCCATATCAACTACACTAAAAATTTGCACCTAGCATTCGACCACCAATACGCCACCACATCCACACTAAAAATTGCATACACCAAGTATGACAACCGCCACCACACCACCACGCATGGGCTCCTTTGTTGCCAACTGTGTACTCCGCCTCACATAGCCCTAGCCACCACAGATGTGGCCATCACCCACAACCACCTCGCAGTCACATTCTTGGCCACATGCCATGGTACTAGCCATGACGGCTTGTTTGTTAGTGTCAATATTTTTGAAAAGCATCAATGCACTTGAATATACTTATAAGTAAACTATAAACATAAATGACCTCCATTTCTACAAGAAAGAAACTTCATCCCTGGTTAGAGGCTCCCTAGAGATTTTGTTAAAAAGAAGTCTCAACCATATATATAGGGTTAGGAAAAGGTCATGACCCTGACTATTATTACTCCCTCAATTCTAAATTTTAAGACGTTTTAGCTTTTCTAAATACATGACTTTCGCCATGCACTTAGAGACACTATGTCGAGATAAATAGTAAAAATAATGTATGTAAGAAAGTTTAAAAAAGGTCTTATAATTTGGAATGCATGGAGTAATAAGTAGCATAGCGAGTGTCTCTTTTTCTTTTTGAGAACGTGGAGTCAACAGTAGGCCACGTGTAACAGCGTTGTTACCACTTGTCTACTCACACGTTATCGACCTCCATTTTCTGATAGGAATCAAATCTTCTTAATCATAGTCCTAGTATTAACTACTATATGATGTCTTGTCTTATTCGCTAATTGTCTTAATTTATTACAATGAGGCAGTCGCATTCCTTATCCCTATAACGACGCACCTCGTCACTTTAGTTAGCGTAACCCATCGGTGTCACTCATGACACACGTTTATGTATATTGTCAACAGAAGATAGACATAGTAGTAAACAATTCTCTCTTTACGCTTTTACAGCACGTGACCTGATAGTAGTATATATATCCACATCTTGGTTGCGCAATATTTGTATTGTCTACTAATAATTGCTAGCACTTTATATATACTGAATCGGGTAACACATAAAAGATGGCTAAAGTCATTAGTTAAACACGGGGCTTTGGATTTGCACTAAAACGATAGTGGAGCGTGGGTTAGGGCTAAATTACTGTAGAACTTATTGTGTGTTTGTTTAGGGAATGAAGGAGATGGGACGGAACGATCCTCTTTCTTTTGGCCTTGTTCGGTTACTCAGTATTCCTCCAGGAATCAATTCAGATGATCTGTAACGGAACCGTCCAAATTATAAGAGCACAAGTCTAAAAACAATCACCTAAACGATCAAATTCTCAAACTTGAGCCAATATAACTCCGGTAGTCCACGAAATCATGACGGATTTCAAACCAAACCGAGAGCAACCAAGATCGTAGTGATTCAACATAACACAACACTTGTTACAATAGTTCGTAAGTAGCTCTCATACATCGGAGTATAAATAATTTATTACAAAACTAAAATAAAGATTAGCGGAAACAACATAATTTCTGAAACCATTTAAATTCAAATACTGCCAGTACATAGTCACATCCTGCAAAAGCATACCAGAAGAGATACTACAGAGACCATGCCCATATGGTCTAGTCTTCACACCCACATGGCGAAGACAATACTTGCAGCAACAAGTACGAATCTGCTACCTGCAACAGGTGGGAATAAACCCTGAGTACGAGAAGGTACTCAGCTAGACTTACCCGACAAAAACCAGAAACAACGGTGACACCAAGGATTATGCAAGGCTTTATAAGGTGGGCTAGCTTGACTCATTTGCAGAAAAGCTTATTACAGATAAGTAATCATTAATGCTTAAGCATCGAGTTAATAATCATTAACCTATCATCTAGATTAGCACCTGTACTAGAGCAATCACTTTATTAGGAGCAAACAATATTAACCATAGCAGGTATAATAAGGCCATCATCATCATTATCATCAATTCCGAACCATCATTAATAATTAGTAAATCTACGCTAGAGATAACCAGTCAAGTTTCTCACTATCCGGGAGAGACAGCGACTCGAATCGATTCCAACTCAGCTGAGGAGGTATTCCTGACACTCACCCGGCAAACCCCGCTAAAGGCAGCCGTAGATAACCTTTGGTACAACTCAGGGTGGGCCCGAACAGCGCCGCGTTCTCGGGGATACCAGTGGCCAGGATGCTCAGGACTTTTAACTCACCTGCCCTTGGACCCTCTGGCTCCCTTCCGAGGCGACTTTCACTTTTCGACTTCGCAGCCTGAGTTGAGCTACTAGGCTTCGCGGTCGGCAACCTCAGGCCGGCCAACTAAATGTCAGACATGCGTTCAAAATGACATAGAAGGCTCCAGGTCTCGGTCCTTAATCGACACAGACGAGGATAGATCCACACCCAAGACCTCCATGCCTTGCTGCTTCTCTATCGTCATCCCGCCCGGTCTCATTTCATTTTATTAACACATGGTTCATTTCCACGATAGCAAATATAGCCAACCGTGACCTGATAAGTCCCTATATCTCGCAGGTGACAGGAAATCACCCGACTTCTACCGGTCTCATTTAACAGGGCTAAGCATAGATACGATACTGTCTACATAGGATTCAAGGTTCGAATTGCTGGACAAGGAGTGTTATCAATGCAGCAAGGGTTTTCAACCAACTCCTATCACGTAATGCAACAATACATATAACATGTATATATAGATAATTGCTTTGAAAGTAGGAGGCTTATAATGCTTCTGGGCTTGCCTTAACCGAAAGAAGATAGATCAAGGTTCGGCTTCAAGAACGGTTCCCACGCCTTCTCCGGCTTCGTCGGACTAGACCTCCGACTCCAGAACGGACTCCAACTTCAGGTTCCACGTCCAGCGGGACTTTGCTCATAACATGATTCTCGACACACCTATTGCATGTATATGCATCCAATGAATCTTATGTATGCACCGATGACATGATGATTTATGAACATGCATGAATGATGTGAAGATGAATGTAATGATATTGCAACATCATGAGCACAAAACCAAGTCATGTGGTGCTCAACTCAAATCACTTCAAGCTTATGAAATTGTCCACAATTCATTTATAAACATCTAAGCATGATTTTATCATTTACCAAGTTGAAATAGCACATGTACAAAATCCGTTCTAAAAGACAGAGAGCACTTCCAAAACTGACCCAGCTTGGGATAGCTTCCATTTCTAAACTATATGTTCAAATGCTACCAAAATTTACCAGCAACTAGTTCATGAATTCCTCAACAACTTTGCTATAGATCACCAAGCATGAAATCATCATTAACATAGCCTAACTTACTTAACCACCAAATCTGTCCAGAAAAGATAGATTTGTACAATTAAATATTAAGTGATATTGGGAACATCACAAATGACTTACCCAACTTTACTAACAGTTAGATCATGTTTAAGTAACACCAAATCAAGTCATGACACTAGCATAATTATTTATCTAATCCCCCTTTTCTATTTATTTAAAGTGCATGAGTATAAATGGCATCACATATAAAATGTAACTAGAAAATTCTAATAAATTTACAGAGGCAAATACATGCTAACAAGAGGCTACCATAAAAATTTCACGTCAATTTGACAAGTAGAATTGGAGATATCAAAATAACAAAAAGATAAGTGCTAATAAAACCTATAACAAAGGAATTTCATAATTGAAGCAATTGACCTCCAACAAGGCTAACAATTTAACTAGAGCATCATTATACCATGACTAGCATCTCACAAAATTTTCATGGCCAAAGGATTAACACACAGGGAGATATTGATTTAACAAATTCATATAATTAAATAAAGCACTTAGTAAAAGTAATTATTATCTCCAGAAAACATAAACTAACATGTAACATTTTAATACACTACTGCATAGTACACTACATGAGGATTCCAAAAAGTCCTCATTTTCCCTTTTATGATTTTTCTACTATTTTCTATGATTTTACAAAGTTCAACAAATATTTATCATAAATCAGAAAAAAATAAAATTTTGAAACCTAAACAGGCCAGTTGGGCCATGACTGTGGCCGGCCCACCTCGGCCCGAAAACAGAACAGAGGGGGGGGGGGGGGGGGGAATCCCGCGCTGGCAGGTGGGGCCCGCCCGTCATGGGCATAGAGGCAGGGGAGGAGGTCCGGCCGGCGCTAGCTCGCCGCCGGTGACTCCTCCGGCGAAGATGACTACACAGGCACGCTCCCCCATCATCCCGCACCTCGGCAATCGTTTTCCCCATCGCTACCGCACCCGAGCACGCTCGACACCAACAATGGCGGACGGCGGCGGGCGGTGCATGTCGATGGCGGCGAAATCGGCCACCGCACGGCGATACAAATGCACCTACACGCTCTACGTGATGTGCACAACAACGAACAAGCGATACCACGGACTGCAAGGCTCACCATTGAGCTGTCCACGGTGGACCGAGAGCGCGGCAGCGCTCCAGTCGCAGTGGCAACGATGACACGTCCTTTTCGGCCACACCGCGGTGGTAGAGTCTAAGCGGATTGTGTTTACACCATCTACGCCCTATAAGGAGCACGAGACAAGGCGAGGAGGGGACGGAGGAGCTACGGACATCGACGGCCACGGCGAGGCAGCGAGCTTGGCGAAGCTCCGACGATGGCGGGCGGCGGAAAACGACTTCCGGTTAGCGTGTGGCCCTAGAGGCGAGGCCAACGTGTTGGCGCGGTGCACTAGGTATTGGTGGAGCTGCTAGCGAGGGTGGACGCGCACGGTGCGGCAATGGCGGAGACGTGGGGTACAGCGAGGTGCACGGACGTGAGGGGGAGAGGAAATGGAGGGAAGCTAAGGGTCTCCGGGCGGCGTGGCGACCTGGCGTGTGCGTCCTGGCCACGGCATCAACGCGTGTTGGCCACGCGGCGCGCGCCTCCTGTGCCCGGTCGGCCACTATCGAGGCCAAGTTCAAAATTCTGAACTCTGAATGCTCTGAAACGAAGCTCGAGAGGAGTGACTGACAGAGAAATTTTGACGTCCGATTACTCCAAATCCAGGCCGATCTGGTGTGAGCCATAGTTGGAAAATTTGGAGAGGGACATGAGATCTACCAGTTTGTCAATATGGTCATGGGCTAACTCAGCTTGGTTAGTGAGATATATCGCCCCAAAGTAGGTCACCTAGAAATTGCGTAGTCAAACCACGACTGACATCCAGTTTTCCAAGAGCTATAACTCTAAAACTAGCTAGAGTTAGCAGGATCTGTTAGAAGGTCCTAGATAGATCTAAGTGAGCTCTAGGTAAAAGTCAACTAGCACAAGAGCTAGTTCAGCACGGTTAGGAAGATACGGGGTCCTAAACAAGGGTACTTGGAACTGGAAGTCAGTTATGACTTAGCCAAAAAGGCTAAGTGCTGAAATCAGCACTCCAAGCTGCCTTGTGGGCCATGTTTGAGCAGGTTCTAGACATTTTCATGAGATGGTCCTATTGAGACTTTTGTTCCTTGATAAATTGACTACAACTTTGGTAAAGGGTGCACATCCATGCAAGGTCTCTAGGTTGGACTTTCTAATCAGTCAAACAGAATCACTTTGTAGGTCACCCCAAGTCAAACCTCCCTTTAGAGGGCAAATTAGTCATTTTGGTCCACATGAACAGTGCTCCACTAGGTGTCCTATGCATAGTTAAGCTACTAGAGATCATGTAAGAGCATCACAAGTGTCATCTACACACAAACCCTAGCAACACATAAAGGAAGCACATATAAAACCACCAATGTTGCAATTGTTTCAAATGTTGCAAATGAATGTTTCAACACTTTTACTAATCAAACATGATGCTATGCTCATGATAAGAGACTAGGATGCCATGATCATGCATTATGAATGTATTATGAGGCTAACTAACACCAGGGGTGTTACAGCCCTCCCCTCTTATAAAAATCTCGTCCCGAGATTTGAAAGTCGTACCATTTTTCATAAAAAGCGGAATAGTTGTCCTTTAAATAATCCTCTCTTTCCCAAGTTGCATCACGTTCACCGTGATTACTCCAAACCACCTTGTATAATTTGACTACTCGATTTCAAGTTACTCTTTCTAGAGTACCCAGAACATATATCGGTTTCTCCTCGTACGAAAGATCAGATTTCAATTTGATGCGTCTCACTTCTACTCTTTCCTCAGGAAGACGGAGACATTTCTTCAGTTGAGAAACATGGAATAATGGAAAGATAGCTCCCAACTCATGAGGTAAACTAAGCTTATAAGCTACTCTTCCACTTTTCTCGATGATCCGATAGGGTCCAACGTATCGAGGCTCAAGCTTTCTTTTGATCCCAAAACGCTTTACTCCTCTCATAGGGGACACCTTCAGATAGACATGGTCACCTATTTCAAACTCAATAGGTTTCCTCCTATTATCTGCGTAGCTCTTTTGTCTAGCCTGAGCGGCTGCTATATTTTTCTGTATAGCACGGACTTGCTCCTCGGCTTCTTTTACAAAGTCAATACCATAGAGCCTTCTTTCTCCTGGTTCCACCCAGTTCAAAGGAGTTCTACACTTGTGACCATATAAAGCTTCAAATGGAGCCATCTTGATGCTCTCTTGACAACTGTTGTTGTAAGAGAATTCAGCGAGAGGCAACCATTTCTCCCAAGAGCCATTACAAGAGATGATACAAGCTCTAAGCATGTCTTCCAGAATCTGATTCACATGCTCAGTCTGTCCCGACGTCTGTGGGTGATAAGCAGAACTACAGACCAAATTAGTTCCAAGATTCTGATGTAGGCGCTCCTAGAAACGAGCAGTAAACTGTGGCCCTCTGTCAGAGACAATAGACTTAGGCACTCCATGAAGACATATAACTTCTTGGAAGTAAATATCAGCATATTGGTGTGGGTGATAGTTACTCTTCACAGGGATAAAGTGAGCAGACTTTGTCAAGCGATCTACTATAACCCAAATAGAGTCAAAACCTCTTTGGGTGGTCGGTAATCCGATGATAAAGTCCATAACAATGTCGTCCCATTTCAAACCTGGAACAGACAAAGGCTGGAGTAAACCAGGCTTCATGTGAATGGCCTTAACTCTACAACAATTATCACACCTAGCGACGTAGGCTGCAATTTCCTTCTTCATCTTAGTCCACCAATAATACGGCTCGAGATCCTGATACATCTTACTGCTGCCAGGATGGATGGACAACTTAGAAGAATGGGCTTCAGATAAGATTTGATTTCTGAGCTCTCTATCTTTTGGCACAACGAGTCTATCCTTGAACCAGAGAATTCCCTTCTCATCGATTCGAAAATGCTTAGTTTCTTGCTCTTTCATCTTTCTCTTGATGTGAAATACACCAGTATCAGTCTTTTGTAACTCAATGATTCTACTTCTCAAAGAACAATCCACAGTGATATGATGGAGTACAACAGGATGCAAGAGATGAGACAAATGAAAATCTTCTTCTATCAAAGAGTTGCAATGAGATTTTCTACTCAAGGCATCGGCAACCATATTTGCTTTACCAGGATGGTAATGCACCTGGAGGTTATAATCCTTAATCAACTCTAACCATCTTCTCTGGCGCATATTTAACTCAGGTTGAGTAAATATGTACTTAAGACTCTTGTGATATGTATAAATATTGCATATATTTCCAAGCAAATAGTGTCTCCAAATTTTCAGAGCATGGACGACAGCAGCTAACTCTAAGTCATGAGTCGGATAGTTAACTTCATGTTTCCTTAACTGACGTGAAGCATACACAATAACTCAGCCTTCTTGCATAAGTACGCCACCTAAACCAGTACCCGATGCATCACAATACACATCAAACTGTTTCTCAATATCAGGTTGCACTAATATAGGAGTTGATGTCAACAAGGTCCTTAGAGTGTGGAAAGCTTGCTCACACTCCGGAGTCCAATCAAATTTTCTATCCTTCTCAAGTAGTCGAGTCATAGGCTTAGCTATCTTAGAGAAATCTAGAATAAAACGACGATAGTAGCCAGCCAATCCAAGAAAACTCCGAACTTCATGGACTGTAGTTGGTGCCTTCCAATCCAAAACTTCCTATACCTTAGTCGGGTCTACTAAAATTCCCTCACCAGACAATACATGACCGAGGAAAGGTACCTTATTTAACCAGAATTCACATTTGCTGAATTTGGTGTAAAGCTTATGTTCACGTAATCTGGATAAAACAATTCTCAGATGCTCGGCATGTTCTTCTTCATTTTCTGAATAGATGAGGATGTCATCAATGAATATCACCACAAACTTGTCCAGCTCTCGCATGAATACTGAATTCATTAGGTACATAAAATGTGTAGGAGCATTGGTCAGCCCAAAAGACATGACAAGATATTTAAATAACCCATATCTGGTAGAGAACGCTGTCTTTGGTATGTCTTCAGGACGGATTTTAATTTGGTGATAACCAAATCTCAGATCAATCTTCGAGAATACCTTTGCTTTAGACAATAGATCAAACAAGATATCAATACGAGGCAACGGATACTTGTTCTTGATAGTGATTGCATTGAGTGGTCGATAGTCTACACACATACGCAGAGACTGGTCCTTCTTCTTCACAAAGATAGCAGGACAATCCCATGGGGAAGAACTAGGACGGATCAACCCTTTCTGTAAAAGTTCACTAAGTTGGGTCTTGAGTTCAGCTAACTCATTCGGCGGCATTCTATACGGTCTTTTAGAAATTGGTGCGGTACCCGGAATTAACTCAATCTTAAACTCTACATCACGATCTGAAGGTAATCCTAGCAAATCATCGGGAAAAACATCTGAAAATTCACACACTACAGGAACTTCTGTAATCTCTTGTGCTTTTGCTATCATAGCATTAACTATAGTCTGAGGACTAACATCTCTAGGAAGTTGTACTAGAAAAGCTTGTTGATCTTTTGGATCCCTCAACATAACCACTCTCGTAGAGGTATCGATCAGAACACTGTTTCCACTCATCCACTTCATACCTAAGATTATATCTAGGCCCAATCCTGGTAATACCACGAGATCTAGATCATACAGACGTCCTTCTATCTCGATCTTTGCTCCTAAGACCAACTGGTTGGTTGAAATATTATTTCCGGTAGCACTAATATTATAACCATGATTATCTAAAGTAACGACCTTCATACCATGCTTGGCTGCAAACGTTGAACTGATAAAGGAGTGGGAAGCACCTGAATTGAACAGCACGATTGCAGGATGTTGGTTCACTAAAAATGCACCAGCAGTGATAATCTCATCCGTAGGAATGGATTCCACCATGGTGTATCGAACCCATCCTTTACACACATCTGCCTTATTATCATTTGATTTCTTCTACGGAAGAGGACAATCTTTGGCCCAATGACCTGACATCTTGCAATTCCAACATGGCCGGTTACTTGGCGGTGCCTTAGGCTTTCCTTTCTTAATACTGCTCCTCTTGACCGGATCCTATGTCTGATATGGGTGATATCTAGTAGATATGCCAGGCGAATAATACTGAGGTGTAATCACCACCAGAGTATTGGTTGTTGGTGCATTAGATTCATGAGATTTCTCTTGGCTCTTAGAAGCAGCGTACACAGCATTATAGTTCTCTTGAAGGATAGTATCACTGACAAACTCATTGAAAGTTGCACATTTGCTATTGCACATGGCCTTCACCAATTTGGGACCCAGCCCTCTTTTAAAACTTGCGATCTTCTTAATCTCCATATTAACAAATTCCGGAGCATATCTTGATAAGCTGATGAAAGCATGTAGATACTCTGTTACGCTTTTGTCTCCTTGTGTGAGCTTCATAAACTCAGTGTGCTTGATTGCCATGAGGCCAGCAGGAACGTAATGTCCCCGAAATGCTTCCTTGAACTGATCCCAAACTACTTCCATATTCTCAGGCAGGGTATTCCGATGGTGACACCACCAAACACCTGCAGGTCCTTGCAATTGTTGCGAAGCATATTCTGTTCTCATATTATCTGCCACCTTGAGCACACGAAACTTCCGTTCGATAGTGTTCAACCATTCGTCTGCGTGAAGTGGTTCTTCTGCTTCTCGAAAAATAGGAGGCTTAGTATCCAAGAAATCCTTATAGTTGTTGTACTGGGCAGGCTCAGGTTCCTGATGGACATGGTTTCTGATACTCTCGTCCAAGGCTCGCTGACTTTCGGCAAGCATTTACAGCAACTCAGCAGAGGTAGGTTGCGGAGGAGACGATGGCGGTTCTGTATTGCCACGACTCCGACTGCTAGAGCAAAGCTGATGAGACATCTGTAAGTAGGTGAAACTAGTAAGCATTGATGACGTTAGAAGGCTGCTGACGAATTATATAAGCATGCGGAAGAGATTGTATCCAACTATCCAATTTCCAATCTCAAAAGAGGGGAATTTCTTGGTTTGAGGTACGGATCTTCTGACAAGATAGGGAATGACATCCAAGGAAAAATGTTCATGAGAAGATAACACATTGGTGTAGCTCTATAATGGATCATGACTAGCAATCCTTGATACCTGCGCGTGTCGAGCAGCACAACCTTGTGTTGCGCGCCACAGGAGGCTCCCGGTTTCGTCGCGGCACCATGGAGTACTAATCGCAACACCATTACCGAACACACACCCATGAGGAATCCTCACGTGTTAGGAATTAGACGTGTAGAAACAGTATCATCCAAAGAGAGGGTAGCAAATAAGGATGGATACAAGGGTAGAAGCAATGGAGAGGCGAATTGCAGATCAAAACACATCCCAACTCGAGGAGATACATCTTGAAATTGTATCTTGCTTTCCTTCCCGGGCCGGGTATGAATTTGGTTTCAAGGCTGACACTACTGACCACTCCACTAGGTTGGTTGACTACCACCATTCTTCACGAAAGAAATGCAACTATTTATGGGACAACTATTTGGGGGAAAGAAAATTTTTAAAGAACGGAATAAGCAATTTATAAGGGAGGGAGTAAAGCAGAATGCAATGTATGATGCGAACATAGTGCATGCACGAACCGTACGTCCTCACAAACCTAGGAAGAATTTGAAATTTCTAGCATATAGTTCGGTGGCATACACACGTTCTCTCAATAACGATAACTAGTCGCTCTACAGGGATCGTTGTTAGTGTACCTGCAGAAATTTGCATTTAAGCCCAACAATTTCCAATATAGCACACAAGAAAGCAGTAAACTAAATACTTTCCATATATACATCCCCCGATGTATATACTTCAGTATCAAAGCTAACCGACAGGTTTACCCACAATTAAGTACCCTCATAGATACATGGTTGGACATGTAAGTATGCGAGTATCCACAACTACTCTCCCCTAGACCGATGGTTGGATGGTCATGCTCTCACAACTCCCACTTACCAGGGCGTAGAGGTATTTTGATCCATACATTATCACCCAAACGGACGGCATCCGTACAATAGCACACCGTATGGACAACGAAACAAAAAACAAGCAAGAACCCCCAAGTTAGTACCTTAGTAAGCCACCTAATATTCCTTATTTGGGCATATAGGATATGACCACTGACACTCTTTAGATTAGAATTAAGATTTTTCACAAAAGCTTTTGTTTAAATACACAAATGACGTTTTTAACTGTTGAATCTTGCTCCGATGCCAGCTATAACGGAACCGTCCAAATTATAAGAGCACAAGTTCAAAAACAATCACCTAAACAATCAAATTCTCAAACTTGAGCCCATGTAACTCCGGTAGTCCACGAAATCACGACGCATTTCAAACCAAACCGAGAGCAACCAAGATCGTAGTGATTCAACATAACACAACACTTGTTACAATAGTTCGTAAGTAGCTCTCATACATCGGAGTATAAATAATTTATTACAAAACTAAAATAAAGATTAGCGGAAGCAACATAATTTCTGAAACCATTTAAATTCAAATACTGCCAGTATATAGTCACATCCTGCAAAAGCATACCAGAAGAGATACTACAGAGACCATGTCCATATGGTCTAGTCTTTACACCCACATGGCGAAGACAATACTTGCAGCAACAAGTACGAATCTGCTACCTACAACAGGTGAGAATAAACCCTGAGTACGAGAAGGTACTCAGCTAGACTTACTCGACAAAAACCAGAAACAACGGTGACACCAAGGATTATGCAAGGCTTTATAAGGTGGGCTAGCTTGACTCATTTGCAGAAAAGCTTATTACAGATAAGTAATCATTAATGCTTAAGCATCGAGTTAATAATCATTAACCTGTCATCTAGATTAGCACCTGTACTAGAGCAATCACTTTATTAGGAGCAAACAATATTAACCATAGCAGGTATAATAAGGCCATCATCATCATTATCATCAATTCCGAACCATCATTAATAATTAGTGAATCTACACTGGAGATAACCAGTCAAGTTTCTCACTATCCGGGAGAGACGGTGACTCGAATCGATTCCAACTCAGTTGAGGGGGGTATTCCTGACACTCACCCGGCTAACCCCGCTAAAGGCAGCCGTAGATAACCTTTGGCACAACTCAGGGTGGGCCCGAACAGCGCCGCGTTCTCGGGGATACCAGTGGCCAGGATGCTCAGGACTTTTAACTCACCTGCCCTTGGACCCTCTGGCTCCCTTCTAAGGCGACTTTCACTTTTTGACTTCGCAGCTTGAGTTGAGCTACTAGGCTTCGCGGTCGGCAACCTCAGGCCAGCCAACTAAATGTCAGGCATGTGTTCAAAATGACATAGAAGGATCCATGTCTCGGTCCTTAATCGACACAGACGGGGATAGATCCACACCCAAGACCTCCATGCCTTGCTGCTTCTCTATCGTCATCCCGCCCGGTCTCATTTCATTTTATTAACACATGGTTCATTTCCACGATAGCAAATATAGCCAACTGCGACCTGATAAGTCCCTATATCTCGCAGGTGACAGGAAATCACCCGACTTCTACCGGTCTAATT
The DNA here is from genome assembly GCA_038087645.1 of Saccharum hybrid cultivar R570. Classification (NCBI taxonomy): domain Eukaryota; kingdom Viridiplantae; phylum Streptophyta; class Magnoliopsida; order Poales; family Poaceae; genus Saccharum; species Saccharum hybrid cultivar. Next base: position 2,742,103 of record JAQSUU010000683.1, read on the forward strand.
TAGCAGGGCTAAGCATAGATACGATCCTGTCTACATAGGATTCAAGGTTCGAATTGCTGGACAAGGAGTGTTATCAATGCAGCAAGGGTTTTCAACCAACTCCTATCATGTAATGCAATAATACATATAACATGTATATATAGATAATTGCTTTGAAAGTAGGAGGCTTATAATACTCCGGGGCTTGCCTTAACCGAAAGAAGATAGATCAAGGTTTGGCTTCAAGAACGGTTCCCACGCCTTCTCCGGCTTCGTCGGACTGGACCTCCGACTCCAGAACGGACTCCAACTTCCGGTTCCACGTCCAGTGGGACTTTGCTCGTAACACGATTCTCGGCACACCTATTGTATGTATATGCATCCAATGAATCTTATGAATGCACCGATGACATGATGATTTATGAACATACATGAATGATGTGAAGATAAATGTAATGATATTGCAACATCATGAGCACAAAACCAAGTCATGTGATGCTCTACTCAAATCACTTCAAGCTTATGAAATTGTCCACAATTCATTTATAAACATCTAAGCATGATTTTATCATTTACCAAGTTGAAATAGCACATGTACAAAATCCGTTCTAAAAGACAGAGAGCACTTCCAAAACTGACCCAGCTTGGGACAGCTGCCATTTCTAAACTATATGTTCAAATGCTACCAAAATTTACCAGCAACTAGTTCATGAATTCCTCAACAACTTTGCTATAAATCATCAAGCATGAAATCATCATTAACATAGCCTAACTTACTTAACCACCAAATCTGTCCAGAAAAAATAGATTTGTACAATTAAATATTAAGTGATATTGGGAACATCACAAATGACTTACCCAACTTTACTAACAGTTAGATCATGTTTAAGTAACACCAAATCAAGTCATGGCACTAGCATAATTATTTATCTAATCCCCCTTTTCTATTTATTTAAAGTGCATGAGTATAAATGGCATCACATATAAAATGTAACTAGAAAATTCTAATAAATTTACAGAGGCAAATACATGCTAACAAGAGCCACCATAAAAATTTCACCTCAATTTGACAAGTAGAATTGGAGATATCAAAATAACAAAAAGATAAGTGCTAATAAAACCTATAACAAAGGAATTTCATAATTGAAGCAATTGACCTCCAACAAGGCTAAAAATTTAACTAGAGCATCATTATACCATGACTAGCATCTCACAAAATTTTCATGGCCAAAGGATTAACACAGAGGGAGATATTGATTTAACAAATTCATATAATTAAATAAAGCACTTAGTAAAAGTAATTATTATCTCCAGAAAACATAAACTAACATGTAACATTTTAATACACTACTGCATAGTACACTACATGAGGATTCCAAAAAGTCCTCATTTTCCCTTTTATGATTTTTCTACTATTTTCTACGATTTTACAAAGTTCAACAAATATTTATCACAAATCAGAAAAAAATAAAATTTTGAAACCTAAACAGGCCAGTTGGGCCACGACTGTGGCCGGCCCACCTCGGCCCAAAAATAGAATAGAGGGGGGGGGGAATCCCGCGCTGGCAGGCGGGGTCCGCCCGTCATGGGCACAGAGGCAGGGGAGGAGGTCCGGCCGGCGCTAGCTCGCCGCCGGTGACTCCTCCGGCGAAGATGACTACACAGGCGCGCTCCCCTATCATCCTGCACCTCGACAATCGTTTTCCCCCATCGCTACCGCACCCGAGCACGCTCGGCACCAACAATGGCGGACGACGGCGGGCGGTGCATGTCGATGGCGGCGAAATCGGCCACCGCACGGCGATACAAAGGCACCTACACGCTCTACGTGACGTGCACAGCAACGAACAAGCGATACCACGGACTGCAAGGCTCACCATTGAGCTGTCCATGGTGGACCGAGAGTGCGGCGGCGCTCCAGTCGCAGTGGCAACACCGCGATGGTAGAGTCTAAGCGGATTGTGTTTACACCATCTACGTCCTATAAGGAGCACGAGACAAGGCGAGGAGGGGACGGAGGAGCTACGGACATCGACGGCCACGGCGAGGCAGCGAGCTTGGCGAAGCTCCGACGATGGCGGGCGGCGGAAAACGACTTCCGGTTAGCGTATGGCCCTAGAGGCGAGGCCAACGTGTTGGCGCGGTGCACTAGGTATTGGTGGAGCTGCTAGCGAGGGTGGGCGCGCACGATGCAGAAATGGCGGAGACGTGGGGTACAGCGAGGTGCACGGACGTGAGGGGGAGAGGAAATGGAGGGAAGCTGAGGGTCTCCGGGCGGCGTGGCGACCTGGCGTGTGCGTCCTGGCCGCGGCATCAACGCGTGTTGGCCACGCGGCGCGCGCCTCCTGTGCCCGGTCGGCCACTGTCGAGGCCGAGTTCAAAATTCTGAACTCTGAATGCTCTGAAACAAAGCTCGAGAGGAGTGACTGACAGGGAAATTTTGACGTCCGATTACTCCAAATCCAGGCCGATCTGGTGTGAGCCATAGTTGGAAAAATTGGAGAGGGACATGAGATCTACCAGTTTGTCAATATGGTCATGGGCTAACTCAGCTTGGTTAGTGAGATATATCGCCCCAAAGTAGGTCACCTAGAAACTGCGTAGTCAAACCACGACTGACAGCCAGTTTTCCAAGAGCTATAACTCTAAAACTAGCTAGAGTTAGCAGGATCTGTTAGAAGGTCCTAGATAGATCTAAGTGAGCTCTAGGTAAAAGTCAACTAGCACAAGAGCTAGTTCAGCACGGTTAGAAAGATACAGGGTCCTAAACAAGGGTACTTGGAACTGGAAGTCAGTTATGACTTAGCCAAAAAGGCTAAGTGCTGAAATCAGCACTCCAAGCTGCCTTGTGGGCCATGTTTGAGCAGGTTCTAGACATTTTCATGAGATGGTCCTATTGAGACTTTTGTTCCTTGATAAATTGACTACAACTTTGGTAAAGGGTACACATCCATGCAAGGTCTCTAGGTTAGACTTTCTAATCAGTCAAACAGAATCACTTTGTAGGTCACCCCAAGTCAAACCTCCCTTTAGAGGGCAAATTAGTCATTTTGGTCCACATGAACAGTGCTCCACTAGGTGTCCTATGCATAGTTAAGCTACTAGAGATCATGTAAGACCATCACAAGTGTCATCTACACACAAACCCTAGCAACACATAAAGGAAGCACGTATAAAACCACCAATGTTGCAATTGTTTCAAATGTTGCAAATAAATGTTTCAACACTTTTACTAATCAAACATGATGCTATGCTCATGATAAGAGACTAGGATGCCATGATCATGCATTATGAATGTATTATGAGGCTAACTAACACCTGGGGTGTTACATGATCAAAACTTATACAAATTATGCAAGCAAACCGGGTAGGAATGATTCTAGGCCACAATTCCCCATGAAACGAATGGGCCCTTAAAGTGTTTGGTTCTAAGACAACTATGCTATCGTCCCTCACCGTCCTCTCGTTTTTTATGAGTGGAGGGTGTCCTCCATATTAAGGGCCTGTTTAGATGCCCAAAAACACCTAAAATTTTTTGCACAGTACCTGTCACATCGAATCTTTGGACGCATGCATGGAGCATTAAATGTAGATAAAAAAAAACTAATTGCACAGTTTGTCTGTAAATGTCGAGACGAATCTTTTGAGCCTAGTTAGTATATGGTTAGATAATTTTTGCCAAATAACAACGAAAAGTGCTACAGGAACTTTTCCCAAATAACTAAAATTTATGCATGCATGGTTAAGGTAGCTACTAGCTAGTAGCTGAGTATTTAGTGATGGCAGCAGCAGAGAGCCATCGAAAGTGGAAATATCCCCGATCATTCTCATTCAACAGCTAGCGTCCGTTTGCATAATATTGCATGCCTGCTACTGCTGGCCAGCAACAAAGTGCGATGCTACTGTTCACCCGCAGCACCCGGCGGCAGGCCAGGCAGCATGCAAAATTTGCTCCAGTCTCTCTCACCCTTTGGCTGGTCTTGTGGTTAGGCTGCCCTAATAAGTTCCATCAACACGCCTTTCCTTTTCGCCTACCTTTGGATCCCATCTATCACTACTAGCTAGGTCGTCTCTGCTTAATTAGTGCTTATATTAGTGACTGATGACTGTACCTCGCTCGCTGTCGCTATCTCGCCCCAGTTACATGGAGCTAGCTAGCACATGCACGTCCACTAGCTAGCCACTACTGCATCGATCAGTCATCAGCACTATGTAAAAAAAGCACATCACAGACGCGTCTTTAGAGACGTCACAGGCGCGTCTGCAGTAAGGTCTTATTACAGACGCGACTCAACACTCGTCTGTAGTATACCAACACGCGCCTGTGATTATGTTCCAGACAGCAGGTAGCGGTAAAGACGCGTCTGTGACGACCCTTATCACAGACGTGTTTAACTTATAGCTGATGCAAATCACAATAGAAGAAACTGTCAGCTCACTACATAGGTCTGTAGCATCATTAGAAGGCCACAATTTGATCCATACAAGAGCACATCACTGCATAGAAATGCTAGGTAAAATAGAAGAAAAATAGGTGAAGCTTAGATGTGTTAGAGTTTGAGCCAAGAGCAGTAGGAGGCATAGATGATACTGTTGGTAAAGCAAGGCATCAGATTCCTGCAAGGTATAAATGATACTGTTGGTCAAGGAGCTTTTTTATACTGCTGGTCGAGGACCTTCCTGTTAATTAGACATCAGATTCATGCAGTACTCTCTCTCTCTCTCTCACAGGAACAATACACTCAGTTTTAGTTAATTTGCTTGTAATTGCACAATGGCATTCAGTTTCAGAAATTGTCTTAACAGGAAGAGGTGATGAGGCTAATTTTAACAAAAATAACACAGGCATAATTGTTCAATATAAATTAGACGATTAATATTAATTTGCAGTGCCCATCATATATCAATTATGGAACCCACACAATATCAGGATTGCAAGCATAGGAAAAGATGCCTGAATCAGTCATCTAGTAAAAAGTTAGCATAGGCTAGCCTAATTTCATTGAGCAAACTTTCCCATTCACAAATCATTTTCTCAGTGGCCTAGTGACAAGTAGATAGCTTTTAATGAACTGAGAACAGACCAAAAAGAGCTTACTGGTTCTAAAATGTCCAAGATACACGCATTATATGATGACAAACACCATCTGTTGCAAAATATGCACATTTGAGATAAGCCAGTTCAAGAAAAGTGGAAAATAAAGGAATAAGGAGCTAGCATAATAAACAGCCAAATACTATCATTGACTAATATTCTCATCACTGCAATTTCTAAGATGATTCAAACATTTCACGAGGGCCGCCGCCGCGTGGCCAGGGCTGGGGTGGCGAGCTTGACTCCGGGCAGCCAGGTGAGGTCTCCATGGCGGGGACCGTGAGATCCGCGGCGGCAAAAACCCTAGTCGGCCGGATCAGAGTAGGATACGATGCCATGGATCCCGCCGCCCTCAACCAAGCTGCCGTAGATCTCGTCCCCCTCGACCGAGCTGCCATAGATCTGCCCCCCCTCGACTGAGCCCATCCTGGCGACGCGAATGGAGGTGCCCATGCCGGGATCCAGAAGCAGCCACCACTGGGATCCCGCCGCCACCACTGGGATCCGCCCGCCACCACTGGGATCCGCCCGCCACCACCGCCGTCACCCACGCCAGGATCCCGCTGCCCTACACCCTTCGCCGCCGCTTGTGGTTGTGGATTTGAGAAGAGGAAGGAAACGAGAGGAGAGAGGAAGACAGAGAGCGAGGAGAAAGGGGGAGAGGAGACAGGAGGGGAGCGGCGGCGTCGGCGACGAGAGAGATGGGGAAGACGAGAGATACCCGGGAGACGAGAGAGTGAGTAGGGGCGGGGGGTCGGGTAGGGGCGACGCAGACCTGAGTCGTGGGTCAACTGCATTGCATAATTTTTTCGGGTCCGTGACCTTTGAGTAGGAGACGCGGATTGAGTTGGCGCATCTGTCGACTAGCACTCGATGTTACAGACGCGTCTACAGACGTGTTTTCTTTGTGCGCGTCTGTAGTAAGTGTTATCACAGATGCTTGTTGACCTTCGCTGATCTTTGGCTTTTGTCGGCGAAATATTACAGACTAGTGTTCGGAACACGGGTCTGTAAATTGATATTACAGACGCACGTTTGCTTTGACGTCCGTAGGTGCCATGGTGGATACGTGGCTTTTTTACGCAGTGCAGTCTGGCCTGTAATATCACGGCTCGTTGCTTTGTTTAGCCTCTCTCTCTCTCTCCTTCAGCAGTGCTAGCTCCTGCTCATAATTCGACCAAGACCAGTCCATACCTAAGAAGTGCTTGATCACTGCCTCTCGTGTCTCACGTGTGGGTTATGCTGTGCATGTGCATCGATCAGTGCGTGAGTGCTGCCGCTGGTGCCACCTCGCTGTCGATCGAGCCCATCGCCGGTCAGCCACCGCGTGCTCGTTCGTTCGTTGCCGCTCATGGCCTCATGCCCACTTGGCCACTTCGTCACAGCATAGTTGGTCCCTTGACCTCACGGACGGCCGGAGAGCAACCGTGTGTGTGTGTGTGTGTGTGTGTGTGTGTGTGTGTGTGTGTGTGTGTGTATATATATATATATATATATATATATATATATATATATATATATATATATATATATATATATATATATATATATATATATATATATATATATATATATATATATATATATAACTCACTCTAGCCCAAAGTCAAGGGTTGACTTGGACTTTACGAGAGCGCCTTTAGTTTTGCTTTTGTTTTGCCATTGCTCCGTGGTCAACCACAGCTCCATCGCCCGTATTTTCTTTGTCTTTTCTTTCAACAAATTAAAACATTATTTAAATTAATTAATTCTGACCTAGGTAGAAGTTCGTAGATTAGTGTTGATGTTCTATCTCAGAATGACAAGCAAAAATATCTAATGATGCTATGTACGGTTCTTACAAGAGGGCCGATACTACGGGTCCGTTTGGTACCTTTGCTAGGGACTGTTTTGCCTTGCCAAGCAAGGATACCCAACGAGTCTACACGTTTGGTTGTCTTGTGTGAGCGCCTCAATACCCATGCTAGCAAGATTTGACTTGCTCATATGAGAGAGCCATTTTGGCTCGCCGGCCTGGGCAAGGATCTCAGTTTCTGTGCCAACCAGGTAAAGCAAGGCTAGGCAAGGCGAGAATGAAAACCAAACAGCCCCTACATGATGTGAGGATATTTTAGCCGAGTTTCTGAGCATCACCACCGCCTGATTTCAACCCTACCAATGATTGCCCGCTGGAGTAGGAGCATGGCAAGTTTATGTTACCATTGGACAAGCTCATGGAGGATTCATGGGAAGTTAGGAAGTTCCATGGTTGGTATATGGTAACAGCAAAAGCAAGACTTTGCTCCTTTATACGCATTCCGAGTCAGATGTTCATTAGCGGCGATGACAATATCGTCATAGACTTCAAGGACATGCATAGATTGATGCGAAACAAGGAACTTGACATCTTAAGTCATCTTGATTTTCCTAATCATAGTCTTAGATTGATGCGAGACAAGGAACTTTTGATGTAGAAGAGGTGACACAGATTGCAACGGACTTCTCTAACTTCGTCATACACAAAATTGTTCATCGAAATGGCAGGTACTTCTGTGAGATTAGTGAGCTAGCCACAGAGGACAAGTTCAGCGACCTTAGAGCAAGGGAGAAACTAAGGGTTAGAGATTACACACCGCCAGATCTGTTTTAGACACTTGAACTATATATATAGCTTTGTAACATTAGCAAGACACAATAAATCTTGTATATGACTTTGTTTAGTTTAGTTTGTAAAATATTAGTGCTACGATGACGAGACTCATAATCTATATATTGGATGCATATTATTTGGGCCAGCATTGGTGGTTATGAGTATCTCGTATGTATTTGAGAATTGCATAAGAAGAAGGTCAATCAACCTATTTTATAATATTGTATATGCGTAAGAAGTTTACAATCACGAATACAAAATCAATCAAAATAGCAGGAAAGATACGAATCTAAAAAAGCATTAACAGAGGTAGCAGATTGGGATGCTCATCTCTGCTAATGATAGTAGAGACAACATCTCGGTTGTTAATAGAGACAGGTATGTTAGGGTTGCCACCTCTGTTAATCTATTAATAAAGATGGGTTTTATATAAAGGACTACATATCTATTAATCCTATTATTAATAGAGGTGTGATCCCTTTATGAAGCTCGTCTCTGGAAATGGTCGATTAACACAAACCATTTCCCTAAGACGGGTGGTCTTCCCGTCCGCTAATTTCACTACTAGAATACACAAGTTTCCCTAGGGTATATTCTTTCCCTACCGTTTTTTTAACATCCTAGGGAAAGATTTGTTTCCCTAGGGTAAGTTAGCAGAACCGTAGGGAAACTTCTCTTTCCCTACGAAATGCGCACTTTCGTCGGGACGACGGACACATCGGCGCCTGCGTGTCTTCTTTCCCCCAGGAAAGAAATAGAAATCCTAGGGAACACTCAAACCTAACCCTATCCCCAGTTATCCCCGCGCAAGATTTCCCTTCTCGCGCCACCAACATCTCCAGCGCGCCGGCCGCCGCCACGCCTACCTCCGTGCGCGAGCTCCCTCCCTGCGCGCCGCCCGCTGCCACGCCTCCCTCCGTGCGCGAGCTCCGTCCCTGCGCGCCGCCCGCCGCCACGCCTCCCTCCGTGCGCGCCGCCGCCGCAGACCCCTCCGTGCGCGCCGCCGCCGCAGATCCCTCCGTGCGTGGTGCGGGCCGCACGCAGCGCAGCTCCCTCCGTCCTCTGCGTCGCAGGGGTCTCCGTCCAGCACTTGTGGGCACACCCACAGAGACGCAGCCCACCTCCACTCCGACTCCGAGGCGAGGACGACGCACGCTCCGCCCAGACGCAGCCCTGTAGCTGCTGCTTCTTCACTTCGAGGGCCCGATCTGGTGAGTGCTGTGACCTGCTCATATGAGTTCTGGAGTATGGTTCCTGACCTGAGTTAGGTTTCGTCCGGTACTGAAAGAAGTGATAAAGAAAATTAACGAAACCAGTAGCATTAGCATCTCCTAGAGGTTTCCTGATGTTAACTGGTTGTTTCTTTGAGAATGAAGTACAGAGATACATCGAACTAATTAGCAAGTAGTGGCTACTGCAGTGGCACCATGAACCCAAAAATTCCTCTCTGATTTACAATTTCACTCCAGTTCTTCTCAAATGGAAATCCTATGGTAAGACATAATAATCCAGTAACAAAATTTAGGATTCTATCACTAACTAGAAAACACGGGGCGCGGCGTTGCCGCGCCATCTCTATGATGGCCACTGGTTATTTAATTTTGTGTAGGATACTGGCTAATATGGAAATGCTAGATATGTATGTTTATATCCCCAGTAGTGCTTGAATTGGAGTATAATGGTGTAAATTCATTTGGAACATATACAATACCAGTGATTCAAGTTTGCAGTATAAAATTGAATCAACAATATAGGAGGCCCAAATTAAAAATGTAAATATTGTATAGAAGTGTCTTAAATTGTCTATCAATAAGAGAAAAATGTCTTAATCATTGTTTGTCAATAATGAGAAACAAACCACAGAAAGCTTCTTTTTTAAGATTTGTATAAGCTGCTTATTTACAGACAATGGGCTTGTGGTATGGTATGTCTATTTGATGGATAATTTGTGATATCATTCATTTATGTGAACTAAATGGTAGGCACATGGGACAAAGGGGCAAAGCAAGCTCTAGCAATCAATCTATTAACTGTCGAGTTATACATTTACCTAATTGCATTAAGTCCTCAATGCTATTATATAATAACGTCTGACAATCTCCAAACAAGGAGCTCAATAACTTTAAACCAAATTTTCAGGTTTGTTTTAGATTCTACTAATTACTAATTTGATTGCATTATAATTAACATAATATGCCTTTGCTTCCATTATAAATTACTTATTGTTCATATCTTGATGAAAGCTCTGATAATAAAATTAACATAATGTGCCTTTGCTGAGAGGTTGATATGACTTTGTATTCACTTATAAGTGTTCTATTAAACAACATGCTGTAGTGATCTACTTTACATATTCAATCAAAACATGTTTAACAGTTAAGATCTTTTTTTGGCTGATCTTACTGAATATTGATCTGTCAGCATTTTTTGGTGCTATCTCTGAACATTTCGGGCTTTGGGCATCCTCACGTAGTGGCAAGGATGTGGTCATGAGCACTTTAACCTCTGTTCAATCTCTCTCTAAGGTGTTGCTTATTTCATATTAAAAATATTTTAACAAACAAAAAAACTTCTTTTGTTGTGCAAAGACTACATCGACACCCAGTCCTGATTGACCTTTTTTTTTCCATTATCATTGACTGTTTATGTCTCCCATCTTAATTTACATGGTTAGATAATTACATGTAATCAGCAAGTGAACTCAGCTGTATGTGTAACCGCAAATACTTATATATCATGTCGTCTGCCTTTACAGGTGGCACCAATTTCAGGTGGTAACACCTGACACGAGCATAACAAGATGCCTGTTGAGAGCGATCTGAAAAACCACGAGTTGTAAAAACAGGGTCAATGAATTAGCAAAATGTACTCTTTTTTAGATCAATTGTACTAAAGGACAACTATTCGGAGTTCAGATAAAAATCCCCAGTCATGTTCTACTACAAATCGAGAATCATGAAGTTGAATATTGATGCAACATGGATCTAACAAAATTAGCAAATATGAATCCAAACAAGATGGGATAATAGACCATCTTTTCACCTTTGAGTCTATTAGCATCTCTTAGCAACTGAAATGTTGCTAGCAGGTGCTAATAGTTAGCATATTAAAACTACCAAGATGCAAACGGAAACTGGCCCCTAGGCCACAACCGATTGATCAAGGGCTGGCGCGGCAAAGCCGTGCCATTCTTTCTAGTATTATATGATGAAGATTTACTTTGATGTAAAATATGGCACTTGCATTGCAAGGATAAGTCTCTCATATAGTGATATGTTCCCAAAAATAGCTATCAAAGCATGAAATTGGTGCAAAGAAGGCACAGTGAAATCAGCTGTGCAAGGAATAGTTTGTGGCTTTGTGAATAGAGGATATCAAAATGTAAATTGGTGATACCAGAAGTGACACTTTGGTGGCACACTGGCTTCTATTTGTTTACCATGTACAAGAAGCATCTATTTGTTTACCATGTACCATGTGTTTGCCGGCCTTTGCATGTGTTGCTTGCTTGCAGGCTCGCTTACGAGGAACTAATAGCTTGTCCTAGATTGAGTTAAATGGACCAGATTTTGATTGGTTGCACTCTCCGGTGGATGCTAGAGCTCTCTATGCATGCAGTTGTGGTCGGCCACATGGAAAGTGGGCCTTATTTAATGGGGCCATCAATGACAACGAAGCCCTTGCTGACTTGAAAAGAAGCCATGCCTCAGCCATGGCTGCTAGGCGACAACGTCAAGAAGAGGAGGACCGTATGAGGAAAGAAGCTAGTGATAGTCGTTTGGCTAAGGAATACGCCCAAAATATGTTGGACTGGGGAAAAACGGTACATGCTCACAATGAAAATATACAAAGGTTTATGGAGGTGAGATGTGTCATATACATCCTTGTGTATTCTTTTAAGTGTCAATCTAGCAACTTTCTAATTGTGTGTAACCTATATTGTTAAACTGCAGAGTGTTGCTTTCCACACTGGTATGCCAGCCACAGCAGTTCCTCCTCCCTTGCCTCCCCCACCTCAACCTCCAATATATGTTGTTTTACCAACTTCAAATCCCTCTGAAGACAATGTAAGTTTGATACTGAATTCACAGATTTGACAGTTACAGGTTTGCTGTAGTACTGAGTTTGTGTTTTGTGAATTGTGAGATCACTTGAACAACAAGGCAAAAGGCACCTACTAGCTCCTACTAGTCATCTGAAGATTTGAGTGAATATATATATGCAAACATTTCACTATACTTATAAGCATACTGCTGTAATGTAATTGGGGTGGCAAAACGCACCTAGTACTAGTCAACTGAATAAGCTTGTCCAATCAGCTTGTTGGTTAGGCAACACATGCAAAGGAACTTTTCTAACTATCCTTTTTCATGACCGATTACTATACTAGACTGCATGCCTGAAAAAATAGCATGACTGCCAAAAAATAGCTACTGTGTTGATTGTTGTTTCTAGCTTCAGTTTATACTTACTGTCAATTTGTCATGTTCCTGTGTGTATTTTGACATTGCCCTTATATGCAATTAATTTAATCTTTTTCTAACTTCAGACTTGCTTAATCTCATAGGTTGGTACCTTTGGCTCATCTGTTGGAGCGGAAACTCCGGATGAAACAATAAGTAGGATTGCTTGTGGAGTATTTCGTGGCCATCCGAATGGCACTACAAGTGGTGGAGTGAATGTGACAAGTCCAGTGAATGGAACTACAAGTGGAGGAGGCACTTACTCTCCTCCTGCAGGGGAAGATCAATTTCCGTTCTTTTGATTGCTGTCAAACCATGAGCTGTAGTTGTTGGTTTCATATTTTGTTTTAAGTACTGGTGGGCACTAAAATGAGCAGCAGGTCTTGTAAGCTAAGTATGAATGCTAAGTATGAATGACATGGTTGTATTATGATAATATTATAACTCTAAATGTATGGATTTGTGGTTATAGATTGGATGAAATGAGTACTTAATTATGTGTTCATGTGTGAATTTGAATTTAAATATAAAATGATATTTGAATTCAAATTTAAATCATGTGTAAAAGAATTGATTGAAATATTGTCCTTTATGATATATTCATTCCCTAGAGTTCTAATTCCTAGGGAAAGATGGCTAAGGAAACTAGCTTTCCACGCTGGACTGGGCCTGGCTTCTGTGGAAGTTTCCCTAGGGGATACAACCCCTAGGGAAAGAATGTTTCCCTACCGTTTTCTGTCAAACCGTAGGGGAAGCTGGCCTTTCCCGTCGAATTCGTCCCTAGGGGGCTTTCCCTACCAAAAACTCTAGGGAAAGAGTTTCCCTACCGTTTTCCATCCTTTCCCTAGGATTATTAACCCTAGGGACACTTGTTCATTCTAGTAGTGTTTGTTAATGGTTCTGATACCTGTGGTGCTTGGAAAACATGTATACCTAGGAAAACATTTCAAAGATCCCGCGCGAGAGAATGGAAACAAAAGTCCAATAACAGTGGTGTATCCGTTAATACGCGTGTTTCCAGTTCATACATCTGCTGTAATCGTGTAGTCGATGCATGCATGGATACACGCGCGGCGGCTGGTGAGTGTGTAAACACGCGAGAAGATAAGAAGGGTTAAAGTCATGGGTTGGCGAAGGCAGCGCGTGAGATAAACACGGTGCAGCGTGACTTCCAACATATATGTATCGTCACTCGTTAACGTACATATCAGACCACAGAAGAGCGACAGGGAGAAGTATATATAATTCTTGCCCTTCTTTTTTGAAAAGGAATTCTTGCGCCTCGTTTAGATTGCAAAAGAAACGAACTCGATGAATAGTACCGTTTTCGTCTTATTTGGCAAATATTATCCAACCGTGGACCAGCTAGGCTCAAAAGATTCATCTCGTGATTTCCAGCTAAACTGTGTAATTAGTTATTTTTTTTACCTACATTTACTACTTCATGCATGGGTCCAAAGATTGATGTGATGGAGAGAGAGTGAAAAAATTCTAACTTTTGAGGTGTATCTAAACAAGGCCTTGCCTTTGAAAGCTCAACAATCAGCTGCAGCATGTACGGTCGTCAAAGTTTCAGGGCATTAACTGCACTATAGTACAATGACACTGTACCAATCTTGACATTGATGTCATGATTTTTAGTGATCATAGTATAGTCCCTCCGTCTCTAAATAAATTAATTCTAGAGTTATTCTAAGTCAAACTGTTTATTTTTTTACTGAATTTAAAAAACATACAAATATTTACGATAATAAATAAATATATTATAAAAATATAGTTTACAATGTATCTAATGATACTAGTTTGGTCTTGTAAATCTTGGTAAATTTGGCTAAAATTGAAAAAGTTTGACTTCAGACAACCCTAGGATTCAGGGACTGATTATTGGCCAGATTTTTTTAAATTTTTGTAAGAACTTTTTAGTATTTATATATTTTTCAACCACGCCTCCTAATAAGGATTAATGTGTGGATCGGAGGCTCCATTGAAGACCTCTAATTAGTACCAATAAGATAGGTAGCAGTTGCAGATGGGAAAAAAGAATTAAAATCAATAAGCATGCAACACGTACTTGTTCAGGGATCTACACAAAAGCTGCAAATTAAACCCAACTAGAACGGACGACGAACATGCAACTCTCAAGCCTCAACTGGACGAGAGAAGCCAAGACTACCCGCAGTGGGTACGCAGTGGGTACTCTAAAACGATACTCTAAAGCTTTAGAGTATAAATATAGAGTAAAACTGCTGCACTGGATACCATTGGCGGATCCAGGGGGGGGCTGGGGGGGCTGCAGCCCCCCCGGAGGGTGATATCTCCACCAAAACACTGTAGCAATTACTGTAGCATAGTATCAAATCACCATTAAATCTTAATTGTAAATCAACGTCTTCCTTAATTAGCCCCCCCTGGGGTGTCAATCTTGGATCCGCCACTGCTGGATACTCTAAAACGATACTCTATCATTTCTCTCACTCTATATTTAGAGTGTTACTGTGCTTACTCTATACTCTATAGTGACGGCCCCACTAGCTAAACAAAGAAAAAAATGTTATAACTCACAAACCAAAAATCCAAATTAAATTTCGATTCCACCATTAAATTCGTCTCAATAAATCATTTAAAACTAGATCACACATGGATATATTTAGATAAAGTGATAAGTGGATCCCACAGTGGATATAGTGGATAGAGGATTATATAGAGGATGAATGAGTGCGGGAGAATTAAGTATAGAGGAGAGAATCTTGCTGACTAGGACGTATAGAGAATGAATATAGAGGTCCATGAGTGCGGGTAGTCTAAGGGATCCCACGGTGCTGAGTACTGGCTAGTGGCTAGCTAGCGCGTACCAGCTAGCTATGATAACGAAAAAAAAAGACTAGTCTACACGGTCTGCTGGCACCAATCAAACCAAGACCAAGATTAGGTAGTTTTTTTAAAAAAGGACCAAGATTAGATGCTCGCTCACCTTGCTTTTCAGTACGTTTCAGCATCATGCGACTAGCTTTGCTCCCAGTGCGAGCAAGGTAGAGGCGTAGAGCTGGGGTTATCGTAATCATGACAGTCCGGAAATTAAATCCTGGGAAAAGGTAGCTTTTATCCTAATCTCCACTACTTCACTCACGATGTTATGCCCCGAATCCAAACCCACGTGTTTAACAACTTCCACCATCTTATGTCACCATCACATGCTGTTTAGGCTTTGTTTGGATGTGCATGTATTCATATCGATCTACATATGTTAAAGTGGATTGGAGTGAGTTCTATTCCAATCCACTCTAACACATGTGGATTGGAGTAGGTACACATGCATCCAAACAAGACCTTAGAGTATAATGTGCCCTATTATACCCGCGGATAGGATAACATCTGTGAAAGGTCCAGCAGCAATTATATACTAACATGCTGTAAATTAAAAGTGTAAAGTACAAATTTTTTAAACTATCATTTTATTTGCTCCAAAGTTATTCTTCCTCTCGTGATAATGGAAATATGTGGGACCAAGGAAGGCAGCCCTCTCTATAAAAGAAAATCCACGAATAAGACATCCTTTACTATGGTTGCGATCGATTGCCAAGATTTTGTTCTTATCACAAATTAAGGGATGTCTTTAACTGATACTTAATCCATATACTTTGATGCTTTTCACATGAGTTTTCACAGGGTAGAGATGCTTTTTACGAACCTCTTGTGTTTGTTGCCTTTTGAGTTTATTGGTAACTACACTACACAGATGCATTTATTAATAATACTAGAACATCAGGTGTCCTTTGACCGCTGGCTTCAAACAAAAGCTACTGTAATAAATATGGCTTTATAATTAGACGGCAATATTAAGATCCAAGCAAAATTGAAGGACCAAAAAGACGATCCGAGGAGGTGAATAGAAGCCGATAAAAAATCATTCGTGAGAACTTGTGGCCTATATATCCTAATTCAAACACAACATTCTTCTCTTCTAATTGTAAAGGTCACACAAGCCAATTTGTAACCTATTGATCCTAGTAACGATTAATGGTTTCTTAAAATATTGCGGAAGCAAAAATTGAAAATGATGATCCAAGGCAAGAGCACAGACCAAAAGAAAACAAGCACACTACTGCTACCAACCTGCAGCTACTACAGGAACTACTCAACACAAGTGCAAAACATAGTAACCAGAATGAAGATAACATGGACAAAAAAAAACTATGAACTAAGTGTGAAAAGCATACATGCAAACTCTAGAGTGATATGCCGTGTGTGGGCGCTAATAAGCAAGGGGAGCGGAGAGGAGATCATAAGGGTAATTGGGATTTGGCAAGAAACACAGTGGGTAGCGAGGAACTTATAGAGGGCCGTGGAAGGAACCAACACCACCGTCAAAGATGAAATCCATGCCACATACGAGAAGGTTTATTATTCTCTTCAATGACTACAATCCAAACTAAGATGTCCTTCATATTTTGAGCTTTGTTATAGCAGAAATGCTACATAGCACAGGACGTTCGTCCGTCCGGACGCCCCTTCCTAGGCTTGCATACCAGCCCAATAAGCCTTTGCTCGCCCGCTTGTTTTTTATTACGGTATTCGTGTCCATCTCTTCCATTGCACCGGTTGGATAAGGAAAGGAGAAGGAGAAGGAGACGAGAGACCAGCTCTGCTATGCTCCGCATATCGACGGTGGCCCCGCCTGCTCCTGCTCCGTCGACTGCCCGCTGCTCCTACTCTACGGCGCGCTCTGTCGTCGATGGTCACCCCGCGCTGCTCCTTCCCCTACTTCACTGTGCCGCTCGCTGCTTCTGCTCTGCGACCCGCTTCGCCTGTCGGCACGAGCACCGCCGCGCCCACACGTGGCAACCGCTGGCTAGCCACTAAGACCACTGCACGAGAAGAGGCATCAGGCCCTGGTGCGGAAGCCCTCCAGCCTCGCCTCCTACTACGGCTGCGGCGCCCCGATGTAGACGACGGAGGAGGCCACACCGAGATATGAGGCTTGTTGCAAGTGTACTGTCGGTGTTCGGACCCGTGAGGGTCTTAAGCCAACGAGTGAATTTGTGCTGTGTGTTCCTAATATGGATGGTGATGCAAAGAGAATACACGGGGGGTTTATCTTGGTTCGGGCGAAAGAAGGCCCTACGTCCAGTGGGGGGGAAGTATTGTATTTCCTTGCACCTAAGTGCTTGCGTAGGGGTTACAAGCTGTGAGAGAGGGAGCCAATCCCAGGTCTCAGAGAGAGAGAGAGAGAGAGAGAGAGAGAGAGAGAGAGTACAAAGGAGATTTCTTGTGATGTTGATCTTCTACGGTGGGGTGATGACTTGTTTTGCCTTGTGTCCCCCCCTTTCATAGAGTCCCCTGCCTTCCCTTTTATAGGGTCAAGAGAAGGCAGAGACGCCAGGGGTGCCTTAGAAGTGAAGTTTTGTCGAGCGCTGTGGAAGCTGCTGTAGCGACGTGCTCCGGGAATGGCCGGCCATCCCTGGACACCATGGTGACGTAAAGGATGGGATGGTGAAAAGGCCCCGGGTCTTGTGGCGTGCAGGCCTTGCTCCTTTGTTGGCCGGCGGTTGGTCGAGGCCGGGTCAAGGTGGGTCAACGGGGAATGGATAAGGCCGAGCCCCGGGAATTTTGGGGTATGACACTTGTCGTGTTTTGCCTCGAGGGGGATCAGTGGTGGAACAATGCCCGGCATGGCGTGTGCAGGGATAGGTTTTCACCGCCCATCCTAGGATGGGCAGTAAAAAGTGGGATTTGACACTGGTACTGCTTCCATGCTGGCGGCGCTGTAGCCATGGGGGTAGAAAGTGGTTGGCGGTTGCATTAAATGCTTTGACTTTTGTATGAGAGTTGGTGGGTGAGGCGGGTCGACCGTCTCGACCCAGGGTCGTACGAGTCAGAGATTTCCCTGTGGTCGAGGCATCCCGTCGAGCAAACCTCATGCAAGTCGGAACGTGGTCGAGGCATTCCGTGTGTGGTTTTGGCTCGTTCTGCCTTCGTGGGCAGAGCCTTTGGCGTGGTTTTCTCAGGGGTTTGTATTTTTTAGTCATTGACTGTGGGTACCTCGGAGGAGTCAAAACACTCCACCGAGCCTTTGTGTGAGTGTGGTCACTCTTGCAGAGGCTCAGTGAGTCATGAACTGGAGGCGTCGTAGCTCTTCCGGTGGGTGGGTGCGAGTGCACCCACCGGGTGTAGCCCCCGAGGCCTCAGTGGAGTGTTTTGACTCCTCCGAGGTCTTTAGTGAGTTATACCAAGGAGTGCTCTCGTGTTTGAGCCCCCATGGTGTGCTTGGTCCCCTTTCGTTTGGGGGTTAGCTTTTTGCAGCTGAGCCCCCGGGCCTCGTGCGCACGAGGTTGATCAGGGTCTTGCCCGTCTTTATCGTTCGACCCTCACACACCTTTTAGAAAAGGAGGAGGGGTGGGGAACATTGTACTACCTTTGACGGGCGAGTTTCGACGATCTCCGGTGAGCTGTTAGCGAGGAATTCGAGTGAGAACCCGTGCCCCATTCGATAGGGGTCAGCTAGCAGCCACAGAGGCGCTCTCCAAAGATGCCAAAGAGTAGTCGTGTGGATCTCGGTTCCATGCGGTAGGATCCGAGGGCCCGATGCCTCCCTCCGAGGGGATTCCACCATCGACCTCTCTTCTAGGCTCGAATACATCTGGGGGGTTTCGAGAGAGTGGCTCGAGCCCTGGCCTTGTATGGACACGTCCCCAGTTGTCTCTAACTCTGTTACTCGAGGGCAACTGTCGAACCTCGGTTGAGGGCCAGCTTTCGATCCCTCGAGGTTCATAGTGGGCTCAGAGCCCGTTATCTATTCGTTTGGAAATATCCGTCAGCGGATCCCCTTTCGGACCGTTGGGGCGCATCTTTTTAGGAGCAGAAGCGAGAGTGGCACGGTAGTGGGCGGCGTGGCATGATAGTTGCGGAGCGAACGGCGGACATGTGCACTTACCCACGGGTTTCGAGGGAGCGGTTAGGTAAGGACATTAAATACGGGAACTGTTCCTACCTTTTCACTGGATCCGCCCGTTGGCCTTCCGCCGGGGTATAAGTATAGAGTCTAGGGTTCCGCATGCCCTCCATAGGCCTTTCATGATTGCCCTTTTCTCCTTGTGCGCTCTTCAGTCGTTCTTTGCCGCCGCCGTCATCTCTTCCCCCGTCACCACCGCACGCTGATCTCGACACCTATGGCGGGAAAGAGCTAGATTCTTCCCGCGGACGCGTGGGTTCGTTCTTCGGTGACGGAGAGGAAGCTGGAGGAGTTGGTTCGCGATGGTCTTCTGTGACCGAGGGTGAGTCGAAGCCAGCCGGAGTGGAGGGTGCTGCCGTCCGACCACTGGGAGCCGGCGCCCCCGGAGGGGTATGTGGTGAGCTTTGTCGCTTTCCATGAGAGAGGGCTCAGGATGCCGCCGAGCCGGTTCATGTGGGCGCTTCTCCACTACTACAAGGTGGAGCTCCATCATCTCGCCCCCAACTCCATCTTGCAGGCCGCCATCTTCGCGGCGGTCTGCAAGGGGTACCTAGGGATGGAGCCCCACTGGAACCTGTGGCTCCACCTTTTCAAGGCGGAGCATTTCGCCAAGAAGGTGGGTGAGCGGGGACTGCGGCGCGCGGTGCACTCTGGGAGCTGCACCCTTCAAGTCCGAGCAGGTCAAGGTGAGCTCTACATCCCGGCGCAGCTCATCTCGTTGAACAGCGGATGACACGACGGGTGGTTCTACCTGCGCAACAACGATGACCGCCTGCCGAAGTTCTTCGGCCGGGTCCTGATGTCGCGCGAGGACAATTGGTCATATGGCGTCATTGAGAAAGAGAAGCCAAAGCTGCAGCCGCTCCTTGACGCGCTAAGAAGACTTCGACAGCGCGGATTGACAGCAGGGATGGTGGCCGCTGCGTTCCACCGTCGGAGAGTGCTGCCACTGATGCAGCGCTGACTCCGGATCAACGAGATGACGCCGGAGGTCTCGTTGGAGGGGAGTCAGATGTCACACGAGACCCTTCCCCTCGACGAGGTTGCCCGGCGCGCGCGGTGGATGGTGGGCAGCTTCAAGCAGGAGGACATCGACAGGGTCCCGATGCGACCCAACCTGGGTTTCAAGCCTCTGGTAAGCGTTGTTCCGCTAGCCTTGAGTCCTTTTGCTTCCTGGTTCTCTCGATTTAGTCCATCGAGGTTTCCATGCAGGATCTATCCGCGGTCAAGGACTCGTAGCCGCCGATTCCGGAGGATCGTGCTGCTCGGGAGGCGAGATGCATCTCGGCGGCTTAGAAGAAGGAAGAGAAAGACGCCGTGAAGAAGCGTCAGATCAGAAAGGTCCTCGAGCGTGAGGCGTTGAATAAGCGCCGCTGCCAATAGAGTCTCGAGGGTCTCCCCATCGAGGAATCCCCCTTCGAGACGGCCTCGGGGGAGGATGAGGATGAGGATAGAGGCGACGATGACGCCGGGTCATGGTATGACACCGTGACTTTTCTGGCGCACCTCCCCGACGTGCGGCCCCTGCTGGAACCTTTTGGTGGAGGGTCGACCTCCCAGGCGTCGAGGGCAGTCTCAGCGCCCATCGAGGGGGAGGAAGAGCCAGCAAAAGAAAGAGCCCGTGAGGGACCCTCGGAGAGGGGATCTGCCTCGCCTGGGGTCCCTCAGGGGAGGTCGATGGCGCCACGCCCGCGAGTCCGATCGCCCCGGACTTCGTCGATGGGCGGAACAGAAACATCAACGTCTGAGGCCAGGGTGCCGTCATCGGGCATGAGGACTCGAGGCCAGATAGCCTCATCTGCGCAAAGGACCCCGGGCACCTCGTCAGCCTAGGCTCCAAGGAGCACCAGGCCGACCGGAGGCTCGATAAAGGGGAAATCGCAGAAGCCGTCGAGTGGCTCGAGGAAGCCAGAGACGAGGCCCTTGATTCCCCTGTCTAGGTAAGTGTCTCACCTCGCCTTTCCGACAAAGTTATCTCGCTTTTTGTTCTGACGTGGTTGTTCACTACTTAGCCATAAGCGCAAGGTGGACCTCGCGGCCATGACTCCCGTTAAGGCGCTCAAGTCTGGTGCCGCCCTAATAATGCGGACGCCCGCTGACGACACCGCCTGGGTCATAAAGTACCAGGCTGCCACGGAGCGGCTTAAGACAAAGGAGGTCACCGCCAAGGCGGGTGCAAGCGCTCAGGAGGTCACCGGAGTCGGTGACGCCGTGCGGGAGCCAGGGCCGGTCGAGGCAGCCCTGGGCAGTGCCAGGCTCGACGTACCTGGTGTTGGTGGGCCAGAGTCGGGGTCGACCACGAGGACCCTGGTGACCGTCGAGGCTGGTAAGGCCGAAACATCCGTCCGCGATGCGGGGCGGGCGGATGTTGAAAAGTCAAGAGAGGTGGTGGAGGCCCCACCGGATGTGGGGAAAGAGGCGGAGCAGCTGGAGCTACAACCAGAGCGGGAGGAGCCACGGCCGCAGCCACAGCAGGACCAGCCAGAGGAGCAGGCAGCCGAGGCGGAACAGGGGGTGGCCATGCCACCGCCCAACATGCAGGCGGTGGCGCCAACAGACGGGAGGCTAGTCCCGCCCCAAGGGTCGACTCCGGCTGTGATCGATCTCACCGTCGATGACCCTCCTTCCGACAAGGGGAAGCAGAAGGCAGACGTCGAGATGGTCGATGCCCCGGATTGGCCCGGGACTTCCGTAATGTCCGCCAAGTGGCCCGATTTTGCATGTCTAGTGCTTGCACGGGCGGAGGAGGAGCTCCCGCACTAGGGTCGGTCGACCCTCAAGTTCAGGGACGCGGCTAACCCCAACACCGAGCCCTTCTTTGCCCTTGATGACAAGGATGAAGTGGAGCACTGGGAGTACATCGAGGGACTCCGTAAGCACTCCGTGCAGTCCCTGCGAATGGTTGTGGACACCCTGGTGCGGCAGATGTTGGAGGCCTTTGAGGTGAGCCATGTCTGTTTGTTTTTTCTAGCGTATATCCCCCTTTTCTCCTTGGTTCTGATCTTAAGCTTAACTGTGGTCAAGAACTCAAGGAGCGATCTCGCCGCAAGTCGCTCTTCATTCATCATGAAAGCAGCATTTGGGCGGTGCTTAATCATCAACGGGCTCTAGCCGAGGAAGTCAATAAGCGGCTATCCAAGAAGAGCGCCGAAGTAGACGAGCTTCGCGTCGTCCATGCAGTGGTTAGGGAGGAGGCGACGCAGGCTTAGGAGGCTGAGGCCAAGGCGCGTGAAGATGCAGCCAAGGCTCAGGAAGAGGTGGCCAAGGCCCGTGAGGACCTCGTGCCGCTATTAGCGCGTGTGAAGGAGCTCGAGGAGGATGTCGCTCTAGTCAGCGGCCAGCGTGACACCCTTAACGTCTAGATCGGGATGGCGTCCAGTCACATCGAGACCCTGGAGGATGAGGTCACGACGCTGAGGGGGACCGTCCAAGAGAGGGACGAGGCTCTCTCGAGCACCGGTCAGGAGATCGAGACATTGAGGGTGACGGTCTGTGACAGGGACGAGGCTCTTCAGGCGGCGAAGAAAGCGCGCGACGAGTTGCGCGATGAGATTGTGGGCTGGTAGACCCATGCTGAGGGTAAACCTTTGTCATGTTTTGACCTTGGCCTCGGGGTCCCTAGTCTTTGCTAACTTGGTGTTTATATTTTAGAGCTGGAAAAGCAGCAACATGCGGCCCAGGCTATGGCTACCTTGTTCCAGAACCTCTTCGAGGCTGAGGCCGGGCGGACTCAACTGCTTTAGGGCGTGATTACCTTGGTGTGCGACGGCCTAGGGGTTGAGCCCGATGCCGATACCGAGGAGGATGCGCTAGAGAACTCGTTTGTTCATCGGATGACGGCACTAGGTGGCCTTGTCCGTGAGAAGATTCGAGGCGGGCTGCATCATGGCGTGAAGAGGGCCATGGCGGTCATCCAGACTGGGTTCGAGTATGACATGGGCCTCATTACTAATGGCTTCATCTCGGATCCAGACAGGACTGACGAGGAGAACGAGGCAGCCTACCTAGAATTGATCGAGGTCGCGGAAGAGCCCGGGGGTTGTCTCGTGAAGCTGTACGAGGTCGAGGTGGTCCCGCCTGCCGATGACGAGGGCCTGTGATCCAAGCCTGGGCATGAAGGCCCATGTAATAAGTTAGTTAACATTCATGACTTGTGTTGTGATGGCCTCAGGGACCCTGAAACATTTATATGTAAATGTATACTAAATGTTCGTTTTTGTTTGAGTCTTTTGTTCCCTTTCTTGCTTGAATCGTATTCTTGCATGTTTTTCTTAGGGTGCGGTTGCACCCCTTGGCGTGAGGGAGCGAGTGGAGGTACCACAGCCCAGAGGCGTAAGCGATCTCGCGGCTCGGCAGCCCTTGGACCTTAGGGTGCGCTTGCGGCCTCGTGGATTATGTAAGAACTCGATTCGAAGCGTATGGGAACGTTAGACGTGAACTTTTTTTAAAATCATGAACTTTTATTAGGTCTACTTAGCGCACGGTTGTACCCCTTGGTGTGGGGGAGTGAGTGGAGGTACCATAGCTCAGAGGTGTAGGCGATCTCGCGGCTCGGCAGCCCTTGAACCTTAGGGTGCACTTGCGGCCTCATCGACTATGTAAAAGTTCTCTTGTTTTTGAAAAAGTGCGAGTTTTTTGGGGACACAGGGGGTTCCCCCTTGCAGCCCCCGAGGGAGGTTCAACTCTAAGAAAACAGGGTCGATCCTCCATGGTTTTTTATGAAAGAATGCTTTGAACACCAATGTATTCTTTATTCTATCATGGGATTGCAAAAAAAATTTATAAAGCCTCGAGGCTTTAGGGGAAAAAGCGATGTAGCTGTTTGATATTCCATGCATTGGTGAAGATTTCACCCTTTTCGTTTGATAGCTTGTAGGTGCCGGGCTTCAATACTTCGGCGACGATGTACGACCCTTCCCATGGCGGAGTAAGCTTGTGTTGTCCCTTGTTATTCTGGCTTCGCCGGAGCACTAGGTCACCGACATTGAGGTCTTGTCTGCAGACGTGTTTGTCATGGTAGCATTGGAGACTTTGCTGATACCTTGTAGAGTGTAACAGAGCCACATCGTAAGCTTCCTCGAGCTAGTCGAGAGCGTTCTCTCTTGCGGCGTCATTGTCTTGCTCGTTCTAGGCCTTCAGCCTCGGGGATCCATACTCTATATCGGTTGTGAGCATAGTCTCGGACCCGTAGACTAAGAAGAATAGAGTGAACCCCGTGGCCTGACTCAGCATCGTTCTTAGGCTCCACAGGACCGAGGGGAGCTCAGCGGCCCATTTTTTGCCGTGTTTGTTTAGTTTGTCGAAAATTCTCAGCTTTAGGCCTTGTAGAACCATGCCGTTGGCACGCTCTACTTGGCCATTTGTTTTTGGATGAGCTATGGCCGACCAGAGCTCACGGATGTGATGGTTATCGCAGAAATCTAGAAACTTTTTGCCGGTAAATTGGGTGTCATTGTCTATGATGATGCAGTTGGGAACCCCGAAGCGGTGGATGATGTCGGTGAAGAATAGTACGGCTTGCTCAGACCTGATGCTGGTGATAGGACGGGCCTCGATCTATTTGGAGAACTTATCAATGATGACGAGCAAGTGGGTGAAGCCACCAGTTGTCCTCTTCAGGGGTCCGACCAAGTCGAGCCCCCAAATGGCAAATGGCCATGTGATGGGAATCATTTGCAAGGCGTGAGCCAGGAGATGGGTTTGCCTTGTGTAGTACTGGCATCCTTTGCAGGAGCGTACTAGCTTAATAGCATCGGAGACTGCGGTTGGCCAGTAAAAACCTTGTCAGAACACGTTTCCGACGAGGGTTCGAGGCGCCGCGTGGTGACCGCAAGCCCCCAAGTGTAGATCCTTGAGCAGGTTCTTGCCTTCCTCATTTGTGATGCAGCGTTGTAGGATGCCCGTAGGGCTACGTCGATAGAGTTCTTTGTTATCGCCATATATCACAAAGGTCTTGGCCCGGCGAGCGATCCGTCCAGCCTCGGTCTTATCCAAGGGGAGATCCCCTCGAGTGAGACGGTCGAGGTACAAAACACGCCAGTCAGGCTCGAGGTTGGCTGGTAGGGTCGAGCCTTCCGTCTGCATGACTTTAGCCCCGGTCGAGGGAGCTTCCGCCTCAGGTGGGGGATCGAGTGATGGACCATCGCCCCCCCCGATTGCCCCGGTGTCGACGGAAGGTTGATAGAGATCCCTTGCGAAAATGTCAGGTGGAACCGTGGCTCGACTAGACGCGATTTTCATGAGTTCATCGGCAGCTTCATTATATTTGCGTGCAACGTGGTTGAGCTCGAGGCCGTGGAATTTGTCCTCAAGGCGTCGCACCTCTTTGCAGTAGGCTTCCATCTTGGGATCGCGGCAGCTTGAGCTCTTCATGACCTAGTCGATCACGAGCTAGGAGTCACCATGAACGTCGAGGTGTCAGACCCCGAGTTCGACGACAATGCGCAGGCCCGCGATGAGAGCCTCGTACTCAGCGACGTTGTTGGAGGCAGCAAAATGGAGCCGGATTACATAGCGCATGTGGACTCCGAGGGGCGAGATGAAGAGCAAGCCCGTGCCTGCTACTATTTTCATCAGCGACCCGTTGAAGCACATGGTCCAAAGTTCGGCCTGGAGTTGAACCGGAGGAAGTTGAGTGTCGGTCCACTCTGCTAGAAAATCTGCCAGCACCTGGGATTTGATGGCTTTGCATGGCGCATAAGAGAGGGTCTCACTCATGAGCTCGACCGTTCACTCTGCTATCCTACCCGAGGCTT
Organism: Saccharum hybrid cultivar R570; assembly: GCA_038087645.1. Classification (NCBI taxonomy): domain Eukaryota; kingdom Viridiplantae; phylum Streptophyta; class Magnoliopsida; order Poales; family Poaceae; genus Saccharum; species Saccharum hybrid cultivar. The sequence continues at coordinate 2,767,973 of JAQSUU010000683.1, forward strand.
CCTGGTTCTAGGCTATCTGTCACAGGGGGAAAGAAGAAACCACGGTCACCGGGTGGCCTTCGAAGTAGTGACGAAGTTTGCGCCGTGTCAAGACGATAGCGTATAACAGCTTCTAGATTTGTGGGTAGCGAACCTTGGTCTCCGAGAGTACCTCGCTGATGAAGTAGACTGGCCTTTGAACGAGCAAGACGTGTCCTTCCTCTGCCCTCTCGACAACTAAGACCACGCTGACTACTTGTGTCATTGCGGCAACGTAAAGCAGGAGGGGTTCCCCTATGGCCAAAGGAACGAGGATCGGAGAATTAGACAACGTAGCTTTGAGCTTCGTAAGGGCTTCTTCTGCCTCGAGGGTCCATGGAAAGTGTTCTGATTTCTTTAGGAGACGATACAGTGGGAGCGCCTTTTCACCAAGGCGCGAAATGAAGCAACTAAGGGCCGCGAGGCAGCCCGTGACCCTCTATACGCCCTTTAGATCACGGATGGGGCTCATTTTGGTTATTGCAGCGATTTTCTCTGGGTTGGCTTCGATGCCACATTCGGAAATGATGAACCCTAAGAGCATGCCTCGAGGAACACCAAAGACGCACTTCTCGGGGTTGAGCTTAATGTTTTTTTGCCTCAAGGCACTTGAACGCAACATCGAGGTCATCAACCAAATTGCTGACCCTCTTGGTTTTGACAACGATGTCGTCAACGTAAGCCTCGACGGTGGGTCTGATGTGCTCCCCGAAAACGTGTTGCATGCATCGCTGGTACGTAGTACATGCGTTCCGTAGACCGAAGGGCATAGTAACATAGCAATACATGCCGAAGGGGGTGATGAATGAAGTCGCGAGCTAGTCGGACTCCTTCATTTTGATCTGGTGGTAGCCGGAATACGCATCTAGGAACAACAGAGTTTCACATTTCGCAGTAGAATCAACGATTTGATCAATGTGTGGTAAAAGAAAAGGAACTTTCGGACATTCTTTATTTAAACTAGTATAGTCTACACACATCCTCCATTTTCCATTCTTTTTCTTAACTAATATAGGATTAGCCAACCACTCGGGATGATGAACCTCCTTGATGAATCCGGCCTTTAAAAGCTTGTGGATCTCCTCACCGATGACCTTGCGCTTCTCCTCGTCGAAGCGGCACAAGCGTTGTTTCACTGGTCTGGAGCCGGCTCGGATCTCCAAGGCATGCTCGGAGACTTTCCTGGGTATGCCTGGCATATCCGAGGGACTCCACACAAAAATGTCGATGTTTGCACGAAGAAAGTCGACAAGCACTGCTTCCTATTTGGGATCGAGGGTGGCGCTGATGCTCAATGCCTTTCCGTTCGGGTCGGTGGGGTCAAGGGGTATGAGCTTGACGTCTTCCGTGGGCTCGAAGTTGCTGACATGGCGTTTGGGGTCGGGGATCTCGTTGGCCAAACCGTCGAGGTTCGCCACCAAGGTTATCGACTCTAGGATGGCTTCCCCGTGTTCGACGCATTCCATGTCGCACTCGTAGGCATGCTCGTAGGAGGGCCCAACAGTGATGAAACCGTTAGGGCCTGACATTTTGAGCTTGAGGTTGGTGTAGTTGGGGACCGCCATGAACCAGGCGTAGCAGGGGCGCCCAAGAATGGCGTGGTATGTCCCATGGAACCCAACCACCTCGAAAGTGAGAGTTTCCTTCCTATAGTTGGCGGGAGTACCAAAACAGACAGGCAGGTTGACCCGCCCGACGGGCTCTGCTCGTTTTCCCAGCACAACTCCATAGAAGACCCCGACACTGGGTCAGAGGTGTGTCCTTGCGATTCCCAGAAGGTCGAGGGTCTGGGCGTAAATGATGTTGAGACTGCTGCCATCGTCCAAGAGCACCTTGGTGAGGCGTGTGTTGGCGATGATGGGATCGACGACGAGTGGGTAGACTCCAAGATTGGGGACATAGTCTGGGTGGTCATCACGGTCGAAAGTGATGGCCACCTCAGACCAGTCAAGGAAGAGGGGGGTCATCAGTTGCACGGAGAAGACCTCTCGACGTTCCCGTTTGCGCTGCCGTGTTGAGAGACGCGTCGAGGGTCCTCCATATATCATGAAATAGTCATGAATCTTGGGAAACCCCTCATCCTTGTCGTCGCCCTTAGGATCCTCCTTTTGTTGTCTTTCTTGATGCCTAAGCTTTCAAAGTATCTCCAGAGCATGTGGCAGTACTCGAGGTTGTGGTTCGTGGGCTCTTTGTAGTAGGGACATGGTTCTTTAAGCATTTTGTCAAAAATACCCCCGCCAGGGAGTCATCGAGGTTTCTTGTGATCCGCAGCGGCGACGAGGTTGTCCGCCGGGGCTTCTTGTTTGCTCTGCTGATTCCTCTTCTTCTTCTTCTTGTTCCTCTTCGAGCCCCGGTTGGAGCTCGTGGGATCCTCGTCCTTGCGCTTCTCCTTGTCCTGGTCACTGCCAAAGATGGCACCAACCGCCTCCTCGCTAGCGGCGAAGTTGGTGATGATGTCCATCAAGCCATTGGCAGAGATGGGGGTGCTGCGGCCCAACTCTCGGACCAACTCTTTGCAGGTGGTACCAGAGAGGAAGGTCATGATGACATCAGAGTCGGTGATGTTGGGAAGCTCGGTGCGCTGTTTGGAGAAACGCCGGATGTAGTCCTAGAGGGAATCGCCCAACTTTTGTTTACAGCTTCGGAGGTCCCATGAGTTACCAGGGCGCATGTAGGTCCCCTTGAAGTTCCCCTCGAACACTCTCACTAGTGAAAGGTCCTTGTTTGGTTTTGGTAATTGAGTGACAACCTTAGGTAGACTAATTGTGTTTATGTGAGATACACAGGGAATTAGTCCATAGATGATTGTGTCATGAAGGAGCTCATTGCATATGAGACATGACATGGAGTCATGTGACCAAGGTGGCGAAGATCAAGATGAGGCTTGGCTTGATGGATCGGTTGCAAGTGTGAAGGGCAAGTCGGAGGCTTTGGAGCAATGGACCGCGAGGCGGTGAAGCTTGAGCAAGACTTGGCGCCGATGGACCGACGCAACGGTGAAGAGCAAGTGAGGTCAAGATCGATGGACCAAGGTCGCATGATGATATGAAGTGAATCATATCATTTGTGATATGGTTGGTGCATGTGTTGCATCAACGTCGGAGGAGATGGAGTGGAATGCGCAAGGCAAAGGTATAACCTAGGGCATTTCCATTTCACCGGTCATAGGTGTGTAGAGAAGTTGATGACCGGGTTTAGGATAGATGGCCATACTATCAAGATGGGCAAACTTGTTTGCATATCGGTCATCTAGTGCCACTTGAGCGATCTAACTTTGCATACGTGTTAGGATCGAGTGGCGAGGCAAGTTGAGTGCCTAACCCTTTGAAAATGTTTGTGAAAAGCTAACACATATGCACATGGTGGTGTACACATGGTGGTGTTGGCACATTTGCAAATGAGAAGGTGTTGGAGTTGGTATTGATCAACTTAGAGAAGAGATAAATGTTTTTCGGTGTTCTTCGGACACTAGGATGGCTCTTAGAGTGGAATACTGCTTTGATCCATTGTGAATTGGATCAAGTGCTTTAGTGGGTTGTGTAGCCCTCTGAGTAAGCTTTCCAAAATGTCCAAGATCATCGAAATCGGAGTTCGGAGCTAAGAGATATCGCCGTTTTACCGAAGGGTGGTCTGTGACCGGACGCGTGACCACCGCGTCCGGTCAGTTTCGACCACCGCGTCCGGTCAGCTGCGACCACCGCGTCCGGTCAGTGTTTTTCGTGGGCGAAAATGACCGGACGCTGCAGCGAGTCCGGTCAGTGATGACCGGACGCGTCCGGTCACTTCGGGAGCTTGCTGGAACCTCTCTGTTCGCTGTTTCGCTGCGACCACCGCGTCCGGTCCCGTTAGTGACCACCGCGTCCGGTCAATACAAGTTTGTACGCGCGAAAACTAGCCGTTGGAGCACGCTACTGACCACCACGTCCGGTCAGTTTTGACCACCGCGTCCGGTCATCCCGAAAAGGACCCAGTGAAGGGGTAACGGCTCTATTTCGTTGTGGAGCTATAAATAGATGTTGTGGCCGGCCTTGGCCGGTAGCTGAGCACACTTTGGCCTTGGTGGCTTATGTGGTAGTGCTTGGAAGCCCTCTAACTCACTCATGCTTGATAGTGTTCATCGGATCGAGTGAGAGAGCGATTCTAGTGCGTTGCATCGAGAGGATTGCATCGAGTGGCACTAGGTGATCGTGTTGCAAGCCGGTGGTGCTTGTTACTCTTGGAGGTTGCCACCTCCTAGACGGCTTGGTGGCTTGCGACTCCGTTGAAGCACGCGTGGAGATTGTGCGTGGCTCCGGAGGAGGATTTGTGAGGGGGATTGTGCTCACCCCGCGGGGATCGCGAAGAGCAACTCTAGTAAAGCTCGTGGCTTGGAGGATCCTCATCTTGAGAGTGGATGTGCGGCACCCGCTGAGGGTTTGACTCTTGATAGTCAATTAGCTCGTAATCCATCAAGTGGGTGTATCGCCACAACGGGGACTAGCTTGGTGGCAACCAAGTGAACCTCGGTGAAAAACCGCCGTGTCAACATTGTGTACATCTTCTCGGTGGTTTGCTTTCGATTCACAAGCTTGTATTTACATTCATACACGTGTGCTTGTGTAGTTGCTCTTGTAACTAGTTTGCTTGTGTAGTTAGCTAGTTACCTTCTTGCTTGTGTAGCATAGAAGTAGCTCCCGTTGTGTGGCTAATTTGGTTTATGTAACCTTGTTAGTCATATTGCTTAGTTTGTGTAGCTAAGTAATTTGCGCTCTCTAGTTTGGCATTAGTTGCCTTGCTATTGAGCATTGCTAGTGAGCATAGGTGGCTCCGTGCTTTTGCTTACTAGAATTGTGTAGGAGCTCCCCGGCTTTGCTAAAGTACTAGTGCATAGGTTTGTGTGACCTTGCTCTAGAATTGTTTAGGAGAGCTCTTGCTAAGGAAAGCACCTTAGTTACATAATTAGGATCTTTGTGAGGTGCTTGTGAACTTAGATAGAGGGGTGTAGTCTTGGCTAGACCGATAGTTTTAATTCCGCATTTGTTTCGGTTTGCTGACGCAATTAATTTTAGAAAGGACTATTCACCCCCCCTCTAGTCCGCCATCTCGACCCTTCAATTGGTATCGGAGCCCGGTCTCTCATTTGTGGTCTTCACTGACCCGAGAGGATGGCGGAATATGGACTAGATGTTGATTGTCCTCACATGTTTGATGGCACACACTTTGCACGGTGGAAAAATTGGATGACATGTAATTTTAAGTTTATTTGCCCTCAAATGTGGTGGATGGTAGATGTAGGCTTTTCTCATGTGTTGGATGAAGATAATCTAACTCAAGCACAAGAGAAATGCCTAGATCTTGACATCCAAGCTACTAACATCATGTATAGATCTTTGGATGATAGCATCTTTGGTAAGATCATGGACCTCAAATCCGCTCATGAGATATGGGCCTATCTCAATGAAAAGTATGGAGCTATCACTGATGATGACGATGATGTCGAGCCCAAGGAGGTTGCACATGATGATGTTGAGCATGACCACAACACGATGGTTGTGGAGGATTGCTCCACCTCATGGTCAAGTGATGATGATGATCGATCTACCATAAGTTCACTTGACAAGAATGGTGATGATGCATCAAGTGTTGCAAGTGATGTTTCTACCCCAAGCACACTTGATGGTGACAACATTGGTTCATGCTCGGGCCTTGATGATGCTACTACAAGCCCATCCACTACATCACATTGCTTCATGTCACTAGGTGGCACAAAGGTATCAAATGATAATGTGATTGATCATGTTGATTCATATGATGAGCTTGTTAGTAGACTTGCTAGCATGAACATGTCTTTAGAAAATGAGAAAGCTAAAACCATGAAATTGGAAAATGAAAACTCATTTCTAAAAACCACATGTGAACAACAAAAGCATCTACTTTATGTTACTACTTGTTCACATGAGGAGCTAAAATTGGCTCATGAGGAACTTAGTGTTGCTCATGATAATTTGGTACAAGAACATGCTTCTCTCTTTAAGATGTTATTAAAGAAAATTAAAATTAATGAGAGCTCATCACATGGATCAAATGATCAATTGCAAAATGTGACTAACCCATGTGATGTAGGGAGAAAGCATGTATCCACCTCTTGTGATGACTTATTAGATATGCCATGTTCTTCACATATATATGCTTGTTCTACTTCTATGTCTTGTGAGACTAACATTTTGAAGGAGAACAATGAGCTCAAAAGTGAAGTGAAGAAATTAAGCAACAAGTTAGAGAGGTGCTACAACTCAAAAGTCACCTTTGAGCATATGTTGAAAACTCAAAGAAGCTACGATGACATGAGCGGCATTGGCTTCAACAAGAGCAATATCAAAGGCAAAAGATGGGGGAAGAGAAGATATGAAAGAGAGATGAAGAAACAAGAACAAGAGAAGCTCTCTCATTTTATGTGCTTTAAATGCCATGAAATGGGACATCTTGCAAATGGTTGCCTTAATGAAGAAAAGCTCAAGTTGAAGAAAGAAGAAGAGAGGCTCAAGCATGTCAAGTGCTTCAAGTGTCGCACTTGGGGTCATCTCACCTCAATGTGCCCATCCAAGAAACTAGTGAAGCAACAAAAAGAGCCTCAACCAAAGCCACAAGTTGAGCAAGAAACCACACCCCAATCTCAAGTCAAGATCAACCACAAGGATGATGATGGTGACTTGAAGAAGAAGAAGAAAACAAGAAGGGGTGGAAGAGGAAGGCATCCAATGCAAATCCAAGATACCAAGATGATGAGCAAGAATCAAATTGAGAAAAGAAATTTGGCTCACATCAAGTGCTTCAAGTGTGAAGATATAGGATACTTTGCCTCAGGGTGTCCTACCAAGCTTGAGAAGAAGGCTCAAGCAACTCATGAGAGGCAAGGCAATGAAAAGCACCACATGAGCAATGAAGAAAAGGCTCAATCAAAGAGAAGATGCTATTCATGCCGGGAAAGGGGACACATGGCACATTCATGTCCCCTAGGTAACATTTCTAAGCATATTTCAATTGATGGTACTAATGTGCTTAGAAAGGATGTAAATGGTACCTCTATTGTTGCTATTGCAAAACATCCCGCTATTCATACTAAGACAATGCCTAAGTATGTTGCACCTAACTTGAGAGGACCCAAACTTGTTTGGGTACCATCAAAGAGTGGATGATTGTTTATAGGTACCATCGGCATTGGAGGCTTGATTCAATTGGTTTCATTTTGTTCATCATATATTGAGTCAAGTTATGAAGCTCAATGCATATCCAATCCCAATGCCAAGTCAAAATAAGTGGAGTCCAAATACTACAACATACAAGTGCAACATTCAAGATTGTGGTGATTTATTAGATATATTTGATGGCTTGCAAATATTTAAGTTGGAGCTTGCTAAAAGGATGATCATGTGATAACCAAGGTATATCTCTAGTTGATCATTTTATTTGGGTGCATATGAGTTGATTGAATTGGATATATATGCAATGTTGCTTGCTATGAGATGATTGAATGGATTAAATGCCTAGCAATCAAATTTGGATTGATTTGTGTTGGATAAATTCATGAGATGACATTTAGTAAGTGGATTGAATGGATATATGTCTTATGAAAGTGTTCAAACAAGTTAGTTTCAAGTTTGATTCAATTTGGTGAAGTATAGCTCAATGTATTGAAATCTGTCCATTATTGAAAATCTGAGCTATCTGAGATCAAGTCTGAGTTTGAGTGACCAAATCATATTGGATTGGCTTGAAATTTGGTATGCATGCTCTAGACTTATGATATGAGATGCTGTATAAATTTCATGATAATTGGATGAGAAATGCTATGGTTTTAGAGCACATCTTGTCAGCTATAGTGCAGCAGTTTTCAGCATGTAGCAGTGGTGGAAGATTTGAAATCTGGTAGCAATCTAGATGTCAAATGAATCTCAAATTTTTACAGCTGCTAGATGACTTAGTGTGTAACATCTCCACCAAATTTTATGGCATTTGGATCTGTACATTGGGAGATATGAATTATTCTTTCAAGGGTACAGAATCTGCCAGAAAAGTGACAATTATTAGATTGATCTAGAGTCACTTTAAGTGAAAGGTCCTCAAGTTGGAAACATATTTATAAGTGTTTGAGGCACCTAAGTTTGGTTTTGAATTGATCTATAAGCATGACAAGAAATGAGTACAAGGGCATTGATTGTGGAATGTACTGAGTGTACAAATTTGGTACTCAAATTTGAAAATAAAGATCAAACTGAAGTTGAAGATGAGGTTCAAGTTCTAGTAATGATTGGAGATCATTTGGTAGAAAGAAAATGACTTAAAGAATAATTCAAGGTGTGACACCCTAATTTTTGCATTATTTCAAAATAGATAAATTTGATTTATTTATGTATTTGAGTGTGCATTCAAATATAGGAGATAATAAATTTTTGTGAAATTAAAATTTATCATAAGGTTAGTTACATGTTGATGCACTCATGCCGATGCATTTTTATTTATTGTGGTGACTGTTTTTTTATTCCAATGCTAAAAGGTTTAAAAATCATTTGAAAATGTATTTGGAAAAGTCATTTTAGAAAGTGAAAAGGGAATTCTCCTTCTCCCTCTCCCCTCCCTCCATCCGGCCCAAGCGGCCCGTTCGGCCTGCTGCCTTCTCCCGCCGAGCCAGCCCACGCGCGCGCTCTTCCTTTCTCCTCCCTCCTGGGCCGGCCCATCTCGGCCGCAACTGTGCCGCCCGCGCCGTTCCCTCCCTCTTTGCCACAGACACCGAGGGCCCGCAAGTCAGCGCTGTCTTCTTCTTCATCCAACCGCCCGAGTCGCACGGTCATGGCAGCTGTTCCCGCCCGCGCCTGGCGCTGTAGCAACCGCCGCCACGACGCGCGTCGTGGGAGCGCCCTTCCCGCGCGCCTCGGCCCCTTTATAGGAAGGACGCGACCCCATTTTCGATCCTCTGCTCCAATCCCACTTGCGAGAGCCGCAACCACAGCGTCGCAAAACCGCCGGAGCGTCCCGTCCGCCCCACCGCGTCGACCGTCACCTCCGAGCCACCCTCGTCTTCGTTTTGTCGCTAGGTGAGCTTCGCCCCGCTACCCCCTTTCTCCTCATCCACCTCCCGTGTCGAATGGTGACCTCTAGGGCCGTTTTACGCGAGCTCCGGCGAGCTCCTCCACGGCCGGCCATGGCGGGTGCCCCTCGGTTCTTTCTCCAGCCGCGAAACGCATCTTAGTGAGTTCGCCTTTGTCTCCTCTCTCTCCCGGTGTTCTCTGTTCAGCGAACCGCGCCCCGTAGAGCTCGATTGGGCAACTCCGGTGAGCCCTCCGCTGCGGCAATGGCGGCGGCGCCGCATCTCCCCCAACTCCGGCGACCGGCTCCCCTTTCCCCCCCCACGTCTAATCTGAACCATCCATCGCGAGATCTACGGCCTGAAATAGAAGATACCCCTTCGGGGGTAAATTTGCTAAAGAGCCCCTGGACTTTTCTAAGTCCTAACCCGCCGTCCTTAGCGTATTTTCCTGAATACGCAATCCCGTTTGGAAAGCGTAAACTTCACTGTTTAAGTCAAAAGTACGCTTTCAGTATTTACAGAAATGCCATTCGAACTGTTTCGCTTATAGAATTGTCGTTTTAACACCGAATTGATCCATTCAAATCGCGTTAGCTTCGTAATTTCATAAGCTACATGCTGGAGCTACTGTTAGTCAAGTTTGGAACTTTTAATTTCATGATTATAATTAATTAAATATAGGGCGATAGGAAAACCCGTTTTACTCATAACTTTCGCATTTTAGCTCCGTTCTTCGTGAACTTCGCGTTGACGCGATCGTAGCAAAACGTAGATTAGTTTTACAAACATTTTATCTTGTTCTTATACTGCTGGTGTACTGTTCTAATTATAGGTTTGTTTGCTATGCATGAATGCTTTTGGAATGTTGTATGTTGCCGTGTTGGTCGCGTTCAGACGGTGAGGAAAACGTTGGAGACCAAGAACTCTTCAATGACCAGCAGGACCAACACGAGTTTGTGAACCAAGGCAAGTATAGCATGGGCCTACCTTGATTCCTATTCATTATATAATCTACTCATTATGCATGTGTCTAATATTGCTCGACTATAAGGACATCCTAGCCATTTATGACTTATATCTCGATACCTATGGGTTTTATTGCATATGGGTAGAATGCTAGTGCTCTATTCAAACATGATCAATACTATGATTAATGGAACAAACGGATAAACATGATGGTAATAATTGAATTATAGGGTGATGGTGCAAATGATGTCGATCATGTTGCCCTAAACTCTCCGTAAGGACTTATCTGTAGGGCAAAAGCTGGGACATACAGTGCAACCGTGAGAGTCATATGGCTCTGACTTTAGCTCAGTAATAGGATCTTTTCTAGCTTGTTAGAGGTTACCCGAAAGGGCGCAAGAGGGGCTTGCCACTTTGGGTATAGAACTGCCTCTGTTCTTGTGTGTATAGCCTACGGGAATTATGCCACAGAAAGGGGGGTTCTCTATATCTACCTGCCGAGGAAACCTCGCGGCCCTAACTTGTTAGACGAGACCTATGGAAGGCTTCATAGTGTACCCTGCCCGCTCACCTTGGAAGTGTTATGGGAGTAATTAACCCGGGCATATGGGCAACACGACTCACGGGTAAAGATGCACAACCTCTGCAGAGTGTTAAAACTATTATAATAGCCGTGCTCACGGTCACGAGCGGCCCGGAAAACTCACAGAATAACTGGTTACTTATGATGTTGTTGTTCATGGTGAACTATGATGGTATTATGATAATGATGACGATGATGATGATATAATGTTGATCAATAACTCTATTAATTCTAGTATGTGATCATGTGGGTTAATTTGGGAGCTTAAGCATAATTTGATATTGATCAATAACAAAATGTTGACTTACTAAAATGCTAAATGCAGTAAACCGTGTCTGCCTTTTGAGCCTCATGAATCCCCATGTTATGCTTGTGGAGTACGAAATGTACTCACGCTTGTTTATTTTCTATTTTTTGGATAAAAATCCCGGATGGGTACCAGACTGCCAGAGATTGGAGCAGATAGGCTTGTGATCAACCAGTCAGTTGTCCCTGTGGAGTGGAGTCTTCACCTGAAGACCGGAGTTGTCTTTCCGCTGTTTGCTATCTAAGGTTATATCTTTTATAATAAGTACGTTATATACTAAGCATTGTCATTTGATATTACCTTTATTTGTTGCTATATGTGAGATTTGACTTCCTGAGCTCACATATGGTGTGTATCTGGTTTTGTTCTTAAAACCGGGTGCTACAAAGTGGTATCAAAGCAATGCTGACTGTAGGACACAAGCCTAGTTAGCAATTGGTCGTCTTAAGGTTTAGGAATTTCTATAAGACCCTTGTTCTATAAACCTTGATATTTCTCCTCTATTATTTCTGTACCCTTGATATTCATCTCCTTCTTGATACTTGTTTAAGCATTTGCTCTCATCTTCACTCCTTACTTTGATATGCTCTTAGAATCTTGTCTCTTACCATCTTCCTGTGACATCGGAAGCGGAGCTTTAGGATATTTGCCCTTAATATGAATAGAACGATAGCATCGCAAGCTGAGTCAATGATTAAAGTATGCACCTTAATTGCTTGTTGAATTTTCATTATGCATGTGCTTGTTTTGGATCTTTGTAATGATTGTAATGATCTTGTGGAGATTGTCCACAATTTCATTTAGTCTATAGGCCTAAGGCATAAGGATTAATGAAGTAAATATGCGGGTTTTGGTTTTCTCCTGTTTTATCCATCCTATTTTCTAGAGCAGTCTGTGTTCGTCATGATATATCTCCAGATCTGGATATCCAAAAGTTATGAAACTTTTATGGATAAAGTAGACTCTTGTATGTTTCATCTGCCGCTGGAATCAATTCCATAGCTGTTTTGGTTTGGGAGTTATGGAAATCACAAGACGATATAGTTGTGCTGTCTGAAACCTGGAGTAGTTTTGTAGTGCACAGTTTTCGACCAAATTATGTTTGGAATCAGGAAAAGTGTTCTATACAAAAGTTGTAGAGGATTTCAACAGCTTTCCAACAGTATAAACTACAACTTCATTGGATTAACAGAATAGGAGTTACAACTGTTTTCCTGCGCTGCTGTTTTTCTACTCATAAGGAATTTCAGACTTCTTGTTCTTACTTATACACATGAGTTTCCGTGGGATATCAGAAGATCATTATGATGGTTAACTCACTTGGAAGAAGATGCAAGCTACCCTTTGTTGTCCCCTAGTTGATCTCTCTTAAGGGGGGTAGCCGAGTAAAGAAGTAACAAGATGAAGGTTTCTTACATTCAAGTACTCCACCTGGAAGAATTAGTTATCCCTATGGTTGAGAAGTCACCAACAAAGCACAGTTGGGTGTTTGAACTTCAACATACCCAAGACAAGTCAGCAACAATGACAAGGCAAGGAGATATGGTTCATCTACAGTTGGTTATATGGAGACTCAGAAAACTTGTTGCGACATCAAATATGGCAAGAAATTTTTGATTCAAGGAAGATCTCTACTTGGATAAGTTATCTCAAATGGTGGAATTATGGGGAACTTAAGAAAACTAATGATGTGTTGAGTTGGAACCCACCAAAGGATGTGAGTGAGATTCAAAGTTTTCCTAAGAATAGAAGATATTGTCAGAGGTTCATTGGAGGCATTATAATCTTGGATATAAGGGTGACATCTACAAGGATCGTAAGAATCTAAAGGATATCTTCACTAAGTTGGTTTTGATCTTATGAAATCATCGATGAATTAGAGCGATCAAGGATTATGACATGGAACTGTGTTATCGTCCGGAGAAGCAAAAGTTGTTGCCGATGCTCCTAGCATAAATAGTGTGCTAGGGAGGTTCGGGCGACACCAAGGTTGAGTTGTGTGAGAAACTTGAGTGGTGTCACCTACACTACAAAGTTGGTAATTAATAGTGATCACCTTGGAACAAAAGGAATTGCAAAGGTCAATTGGAGGAATGGCATAGAGGGCTAAGGGATTGTGCTTAAGAGTTGATCAAGCAATTAGGAGCAAGGTTGTAACAACGTGCAAGCTACAACGTGATCGTTGTGAGAAAATGAAGAAGATCCAAAGGCAGAGCATGTACATCTCTTTGATCACCGTCTTCCGAATCTCGAGGACGAGATTCCTCTTAAGGGGGGTAGTATTGTGACACCCTAATTTTTGCATTATTTCAAAATAGATAAATTTGATTTTTTTATGTATTTGAGTGTGCATTCAAATATAGGAGATAATAAATTTTTGTGAAATTAAAATTTATCATAAGGTTAGTTACATGTTGATGCACTCATGCCGATGCATTTTTATTTATTGTGGTGACTGTTTTTTTTATTCCAATGCTAAAAGGTTTAAAAATCATTTGAAAATGTATTTGGAAAAGTCATTTTAGAAAGTGAAAAGGGAATTATCCTTCTCCCTCTCCCCTCCCTCCTTCCGGCCCAAGCGGCCCGTTCGGCCTGCTGCCTTCTCCCGCCAAGCCAGCCCACGCGCGCGCTCTTCCTTTCTCCTCCCTCCTGGGCCGGCCCATCTCGGCCGCAACTGTGCCGCCCGCGTCGTTCCCTCCCTCTTTGCCACAGACACCGAGGGCCCGCAAGTCAGCGCTGTCTTCTTCTTCATCCAACCGCCCGAGTCGCACGGTCATGGCAGCTGTTCCCGCCCGCGCCTGGCGCTGCAGCAACCGCCGCCACGACGCGCGTCGTGGGAGCGCCCTTCCCGCGCGCCTCGGCCCCTTTATAGGAAGGACGCGACCCCGTTTTCGATCCTCTGCTCCAATCCCACTTGCGAGAGCCGCAACCACAGCGTCGCAAACCGCCGGAGCGTCCCGTCCGCCCCACCGCGTCGACCGTCACCTCCGAGCCACCCTCGTCTTCGTTTTGTCGCTAGGTGAGCTTCGCCCCGCTACCCTCTTTCTCCTCATCCACCTCCCATGTCGAATGGTGACCTCTAGGGCCGTTTTACGCGAGCTCCGGCGAGCTCCTCCGCGGCCGGCCATGGCGGGTGCCCCTCGGTTCTTTCTCCAGCCGCGAAACGCATCATAGTGAGTTCGCCTTTGTCTCCTCTCTCTCCCGGTGTTCTCTGTTCAGCGAACCGCGCCCCGTAGAGCTCGATTGGGCAACTCCGGTGAGCCCTCCGCCGCGGCAATGGCGGCGCCGCCGCATCTCCCCCAACTCCAGCGACCGGCTCCCCTTTCCCCCCCACGTCTAATCCGAACCGTCCATCGCGAGATCTACGGCCTGAAATAGAAGATACCCCTTCGGGGGTAAATTTGCTAAAGAGCCCCTGGACTTTTCTAAGTCCTAACCCGCCGTCCTTAGCGTATTTTCCTGAATACGCAATCCCGTTTGGAAAGCGTAAACTTCACTGTTTAAGTCAAAAGTACGCTTTCAGTATTTACAGAAATGCCATTCGAACTGTTTCGCTTATAGAATTGTCGTTTTAACACCGAATTGATCCATTCAAATCGCGTTAGCTTCGTAATTTCATAAGCTACATGCTGGAGCTACTGTTAGTCAAGTTTGGAACTTTTAATTTCATGATTATAATTAATTAAATATAGGGCGATAGGAAAACCCGTTTTACTCATAACTTTCGCATTTTAGCTCCGTTCTTCGTGAACTTCGCATTGACGCGATCGTAGCAAAACGTAGATTAGTTTTACAAACATTTTATCTTGTTCTTATACTGCTGGTGTACTGTTCTAATTATAGGTTTGTTTGCTATGCATGAATGCTTTTGGAATGTTGTATGTTGCCGTGTTGGTCGCATTCAGACGGTGAGGAAAACGTTGGAGACCAAGAACTCTTCAATGACCAGCAGGACCAACACGAGTTTGTGAACCAAGGCAAGTATAGCATGGGCCTACCTTGATTCCTATTCATTATATAATCTACTCATTATGCATGTGTCTAATATTGCTCGACTATAAGGACATCCTAGCCATTTATGACTTATATCTCGATACCTATGGGTTTTATTGCATATGGGTAGAATGCTAGTGCTCTATTCAAACATGATCAATACTATGATTAATGGAACAAACGGATAAACATGATGGTAATAATTGAATTATAGGGTGATGGTGCAAATGATATCGATCATGTTGCCCTAAACTCTCCGTAAGGACTTATCTGTAGGGCAAAAGCTGGGACATACAGTGCAACCGTGAGAGTCATATAGCTCTGACTTTAGCTCAGTAATAGGATCTTTTCTAGCTTGTTAGAGGTTACCCAAAAGGGCGCAAGAGGGGCTTGCCACTTTGGGTATAGAACTGCCTCTGTTCTTGTGTGTATAGCCTGCGGGAATTGTGCCACAGAAAGGGGGGTTCTCTATATCTGCCTGTCGAGGAAACCTCGCGGCCCTAATTTGTTAGACGAGACCTATGGAAGGCTTCATAGTGTACCCTGCCCGCTCACCTTGGAAGTGTTATGGGAGTAATTAACCCGGGCATATGGGCAACACGACTCACGGGTAAAGATGCACAACCTCTGCAGAGTGTTAAAACTGTTATAACAGCCGTGCTCACGGTCACGAGCGGCCCGGAAAACTCACAGAATAACTGGTTACTTATGATGTTGTTGTTCATGGTGAACTATGATGGTATTATGATAATGATGACGATGATGATGATATAATGTTGATCAATAACTCTATTAATTCTAGTATGTGATCATGTGGGTTAATTTGGGAGCTTAAGCATAATTTGATATTGATCAATAACAAAATGTTGACTTACTAAAATGCTAAATGCAGTAAACCGTGTCTACCTTTTGAGCCTCATGAATCCCCATGTTATGCTTGTGGAGTACGAAATGTACTCACGCTTGTTTATTTTCTATTTTTTGGATAAAAATCCCGGATGGGTACCAGACTGCCAGAGATTGGAGCAGATAGGCTTGTGATCAACCAGTCAGTTGTCCCTGTGGAGTGGAGTCTTCACCTGAAGACCGGAGTTGTCTTTCCGCTGTTTGCTATCTAAGGTTATATCTTTTATAATAAGTACGTTATATACTAAGCATTGTCATTTGATATTACCTTTATTTGTAGCTATATGTGAGATTTGACTTCCTGGGCTCACATATGGTGTGTATCTGGTTTTGTTCTTAAAACCGGGTGCTACACAAGGTTACTCATCAAGTTAAGTCCATAGATCAATCAATCAAAGGCAATTCAAGTAAGTGTCAAGGATGGTTCTTTGGAGAGAGGTCACTTCTCCCTGCTGAGGGGGCTTGCCGCCCATGGGTGGGTAAACCGAGCACCGGCTTGGAAGGCTAACATGGAAGTGATGAATTCAAGGGACATTTGAGATGCTAAATTGAAGCAATCAATAGGATTGATCAAGAAAAGCAAGCAACACCCAAAAGAGAGCTAGTCATGGTTATAAAATTGGTATCATAAGTACTTCTCTCATGCAAGCATTGATCAAAGAGAAAAAGCAAGCCAACCACAACAAGAGATAATGCACTTGATTATTAGTGGTTCTCATTTCATATGGGTGAAGAATGGATTTCTCTATAATGATTGGTCTTCACCAAGCTTATAAATTGGACTTCACATTTCTATTGGAGTAATGAATTGGAATCTATGTGACTATCCTCTACTCCAATATAACAAAGGTATCATTGCAATGTGCATGATCATTTCATCCCTTACTAGTATGCGATTAGTGCATATAGTACATGCTTACTAGGATCATGCATAACAAATGAAATATTTAAATTCATAGCCTACCACTATTGCTTGAATTATTTAAATGATCTAGTGGTATGTGTATGAATTTGTTCATGAGCTAGTGAACCCAAGTACTTGATCTAGTTTGGATTGCTAACAAGTGACAAGTACAACATTGGCAAGATAACCCTTAGTATGAGGAGTGAAGAAGCTTGTCATTGGATCAAACCGGACTTAGAATCTTAGGCAAATCAACTTAGTTCAAG
Organism: Saccharum hybrid cultivar R570; assembly: GCA_038087645.1. Taxonomy (NCBI): domain Eukaryota; kingdom Viridiplantae; phylum Streptophyta; class Magnoliopsida; order Poales; family Poaceae; genus Saccharum; species Saccharum hybrid cultivar. The sequence continues at coordinate 2,784,980 of JAQSUU010000683.1, forward strand.
TCATACTAGAAGCTCATGACAATGATATGGGTACAAGCACAAGACAATAATGCAAATGGATATCTAGGGTGTTTCAAATGGTATCTAGACTCAAAATATTTCTTCAATTGGTATTTACAAGTGGTGTCTAGATCATGAGCTACAAGTGATATCCTACAAGTGGTACTCATAAAGATAGCAAATGTTCAAGAAAAGATCATATTGACAAATCCTACAAGTGGTTCCATGATAGAGGATTCTTCAAATTGGTATCACACACCTATTCGTGGTATTTCTACACATGATATCATTTATACAAGACGGTGGTTCCACAAGTGATCCTCAACTTTAAGTGATCATCAAATGGAGAAAGTTCCCTCACACACAAGAGCTCAAGATTATCAAGTGAATGACCCATGCTATGACATAGGGGGAGGAGCCCCACGTAATGGTATCAAGGTCAAAGATCCTAAGTAGTATCTCAAGAGCAACATACAAGTAATGTCATTCCAACATGTGCGGTGATGTCCATCAACAACGCAATATTCAAGTCTCAACCATCTACCCCAATGCAAGCCTTTGTCTCAATTACGAAGAACACCTTTTATGGAAATTGATGACAAAGGGGGAGAGATTGTACAAAGATATGAGTATAGGGGAGAGATAGAAGATAAAAAGTATGGGGGAGAGATAGAAGATAAAAGATGGACATGGACAAAGAGGGAGCAACATTGAAGAAATGAGAAGGATCAAAATTCTTGGACAAAAGAAGCACACAAGTAGGGGGAGCAAGCTCATGAACATTGATTGGTTGCATTTGATATGTGCATATTCATGTGCTTGCTTGCATTGCACAAGTTTTATATTTAATATGCATGCTTGTGTGTTGTATGCTAGTTATAGAACTTGAATGATATATGATAACTAGCATGCATAGGATGATAGCTAGACTTGTATTTTTACACATGGTACTAGAACCTTGCTTATAATGTTGATCTCACGGGGTTTCTAGTATTTTTGATGTCTAGCTACTCATGATGCTAAGGATGATGGCAAACTTGTGATTTTCAAATGATATCGAGCTATCAAATGGTATCGAACTACAAAGGTTTATTCTATACACCTTAGCATCACTTAGTAGTGCTAACCCTCCCAAAAATTTCATATTTATGCATATGTGCAAGCTTGAAACCAAACCATTTGAGCACATATGTAGGGAGAGTTATCACTACCAAGTTGGATTTTATGATGCTTATCCAAATTCTAACATAGAGCTTAAATGTTGGATAAGTGGCATAAAGTCCAAAAGAACTTAATTTTCATATCTTTGTAGAGTTGTCATCAATTACTAAAAAGGGGGAGATTGAAAGGTCCTTGTTTGGTTTTGGTAATTGAGTGACAACCTTAGGTGGACTAATTGTGTTTATGTGAGATACACAGGGAATTAGTCCATAGATGATTGTGTCATGAAGGAGCTCATTGCATATGAGACATGACATGGAGTCATGTGACCAAGGTGGCGAAGATCAAGATGAGGCTTGGCTTGATGGATCGGTTGCAAGTGTGAAGGGCAAGTCGGAGGCTTTGGAGCAATGGACCGCGAGGCGGTGAAGCTTGAGCAAGACTTGGCGCCGATGGACCGACGCAACGGTGAAAAGCAAGTGAGGTCAAGATCGATGGACCAAGGTCGCATGATGATATGAAGTGAATCATATCATTTGTGATATGGTTGGTGCATGTGTTGCATCAACGTCGGAGGAGATGGAGTGGAATGCGCAAGGCAAAGGTATAACCTAGGGCATTTCCATTTCACCGGTCATAGGTGTGTAGAGAAGTTGATGACCGGGTTTAGGATAGATGGCCATACTATCAAGATGGGCAAACTTGTTTGCATATCGGTCATCTAGTGCCACTTGAGCGATCTAACTTTGCATACGTGTTAGGATCGAGTGGCGAGGCAAGTTGAGTGCCTAACCCTTTGAAAATGTTTGTGAAAAGCTAACACATATGCACATGGTGGTGTACACATGGTGGTGTTGGCACATTTGCAAAGGAGAAGGTGTTGGAGTTGGTATTGATCAACTTAGAGAAGAGATAAATGTTTTTCGGTGTTCTTCGGACACTAGGATGGCTCTTAGAGTGGAATACTGCTTTGATCCATTGTGAATTGGATCAAGTGCTTTAGTGGGTTGTGTAGCCCTCTGAGTAAGCTTTCCAAAATGTCCAAGATCATCGAAATCGGAGTTCGGAGCTAAGAGATATCGCCGTTTTACCGAAGGGTGGTCTGTGACCGGACGCGTGACCACCGCGTCCGGTCAGTTTCGACCACCGCGTCCGGTCAGCTGCGACCACCGCGTCCGGTCAGCGTTTTTCGTGGGCGAAAATGACCGGACGCTGCAGCGAGTCCGGTCAGTGATGACCGGACGCGTCCGGTCACTTCGGGAGCTTGCTGGAACCTCTCTGTTCGCTGTTTCGCTGCGACCACCGCGTTCGGTCCCGTTAGTGACCACCGCGTCCGGTCAATACAAGTTTGTACGCGCGAAAACTAGCCGTTGGAGCACGCTACTGACCACCGCGTCCGGTCAGTTTTGACCACCGCGTCCGGTCATCCCGAAAAGGACCCAGTGAAGGGGTAACGGCTCTATTTCGTTGTGGAGATATAAATAGATGTTGTGGCCGGCCTTGGCCGGTAGCTGAGCACACTTTGGCCTTGGTGGCTTATGTGGTAGTGCTTGGAAGCCCTCTAACTCACTCATGCTTGATAGTGTTCATCGGATCGAGTGAGAGAGCGATTCTAGTGCGTTGCATCGAGAGGATTGCATCGAGTGGCACTAGGTGATCGTGTTGCAAGCCGGTGGTGCTTGTTACTCTTGGAGGTTGCCACCTTCTAGACGGCTTGGTGGCTTGCGACTCCGTTGAAGCACGCGTGGAGATTGTGCGTGGCTCCGGAGGAGGATTTGTGAGGGGGATTGTGCTCACCCCGCGGGGATCGCGAAGAGCAACTCTAGTAAAGCTCGTGGCTTGGAGGATCCCCATCTTGAGAGTGGATGTGCGGCACCCGCTGAGGGTTTGACTCTTGATAGTCAATTAGCTCGTGATCCATCAAGTGGGTGTATCACCACAACGGGGACTAGCTTGGTGGCAACCAAGTGAACCTCGGTGAAAAACCGCCGTGTCAACATTGTGTACATCTTCTCGGTGGTTTGCTTTCGATTCACAAGCTTATATTTACATTCATACACGTGTGCTTGTGTAGTTGCTCTTGTAACTAGTTTGCTTGTGTAGTTAGCTAGTTACCTTCTTGCTTGTGTAGCATAGAAGTAGCTCCCGTTGCGTGGCTAATTTGGTTTATGTAACCTTGTTAGTCATATTGCTTAGTTTGTGTAGCTAAGTAATTTGCGCTCTCTAGTTTGGCATTAGTTGCCTTGCTAGTGAGCATAGGTGGCTTCGTGCTTTTGCTTACTAGAATTGTGTAGGAGCTCCCCGGCTTTGCTAAAGTACTAGTGCATAGGTTTGTGTGACCTTGCTCTAGAATTGTTTAGGAGAGCTCTTGCTAAGGAAAGCACCTTAGTTACATAATTAGGATCTTTGTGAGGTGCTTGTGAACTTAGATAGAGGGGTGTAGTCTTGGCTAGACCGAAAGTTTTAATTCCGCATTTGTTTCGGTTTGCCGACGCGATTAATTTTAGAAAGGACTATTCACCCCCCCTCTAGTCCGCCATCTCGACCCTTCAACTAGGTCGCTCTAGTCGTGGATGTGTCGAGGTGGGAGGTCCTCGAGCCAGGCTCAAGCGGTGTCCGATAGGAACAGGGGAAGTTGTCGAATGATGACCCGATCATCGGTAGCCCCACCTAACTGGCAAGCTAAATGGAAGTCGGCGAGCCAAAGTTCGGGTTTGGTTTCACCGTTATACTTGGTAAGAGTCGTGGGGGGCGGAACCGTGCTGGAAGTAGTGTTTCGCGAATGGCCTTGCTGAAGACCCGAGGGCCTGTTGGCTCGGGTGATGGGCTTCGATCCTCCGAGCTATCGTAGTGCCTGCCTCTGTGCTCGTGGTAGCCTCGAGCTGCACCGTCACCACTCTTGCGCCTACGGCGCTCATTGATGTTGTCACGAGCATCTCGAGGTTCGCGGTTGTCGACGATGCGTTCACGAACAGAGGCTGCCTTGTTCCAACGGGGGGCGGGCTCGGGATGAACCGAGGCCTCTTTCTCCTGTCAGGAGGGCTCCGCAGGTTGCTCCGAGGCAAGCCCACGTCGCCTCAAGGCGGAACTCTCAGCTTGCTGCATGGCAGCAGCTTCGAGGAGTCCTCAGATTTCATTGCGGGCCCGACGGGCCTTGGGGTTGGATGGCTCGGGCATATTACAAAGAAGCATGGCGGCTGCGACAACATTCTAGCTGGCTCGATCGAAGATCGGGGTTCTCCCGCCCGATCCTCGACGATGCGACGATTGACGTCGTGAGCTCTTTCTCGAGCTCCTCCGCCGTGTGCGCGTGCCGCGCGCTCTTGCTCAAGGGTTTGCTGAAGTAGGCGTAGATTTTCTCGTTTCTCGTCGAGCCTGTCTTGCAGTTCATGGATTTGCTCGAGTTGCACTCCTTGGTTCGCAAGGAATTGTGCTTCATCTCGTGCACCAGGGGGCTCAGCAAGAGGTGGCGTGGCGTTCCTTCTTCCAACGGTTGCCTCGTCTTCCGAATCCAACGTGATAGCCCCATCGATATGAAAGCATTCGCGAGTCGGGTCGAAGCTGTCATCGGTAGAGTCGGAGTCTGGAGCGCTGAAATAGTAGTATGACGGATGCATATGAGGTCGTGTGTCTCTGGGGTTGTAAGGACGAAAGGTAGTCGTACGGAGCTCCGCACCCGTGGTCTCCGTGGAGTCCAGGTACTCGAAAGCTGGCGTGGATGCGACGAGGTTGAGGGTGGAACACAGATGGTGTCCGGGGAGTTCCTCGTAAGCGCTCATGCTGGTGCTTACAGAAGAAGCATACGCCCGGGCGATCGTGTCCAGCCCATACGGGAATGCCGATGAGGGCATGGTTCCTGGTACCGGAGCAATCGATCCTGAATTGGCTGGTGGTGGCGCCTGCTGGGCGGCGGAGTGATGGGACACCCCATCGGTATCTTACCCTCAGCCAAAGCTCATCCTACACAGGTCCTCAGTGAGGAAATCTGTGTCAGCGTCCGGCTATGGGGCCCCGGATCAGGGAATACCGTCACCCCCGCGAGGCGATGATGGCGGTTGCACTGGGCACGCCGTCGCCTGGCGGCACGTGCCTGACGAGAGCAACGGTACCGGTGCAGCGCTCCCCCAGGCTGGGAGAGCTCATGGTCGCCGTCGGTTGGGTGTCTGGGCGGGAGGAGGACCATGTCGTAGCCGTGGCCAAGAGACATGAACTCCAAACTCCCAAACCAGATCACCGTGGCCAACGGAAGTGGACGTTCGGGGTCAGCCATCTAGAAAAATAGCGGGAAAACGATGTTGGCACGCAGCGTCCCCTACCTGGCGCGCCAACTGTCGGTGTTCGGACCCGTGAGGGTCCTAAGCCAACGAGTGAATTTATATTGAGTGTCCCTATTCTGGATTATGATGCAAAGAAAATACACGGGGGGTTTATCCTGGTTCGGGCGAAAGAAAGCCCTACGTCCAGCGGGGGGGAAGTATTGTATTTCCTTGCACCTAAGTGCTTGCGTAGGGGTTACAAGCTGTGAGAGAGGGAGCTGATCCCAGGTCTCAAAGAGAGAGAGAGAGTACAAAGAAGATTGCTTGAGATGTTGATCTTCTACGGTGGGGTGATGACTTGTTTTGCCTTGTGTCCCCCCCCCTTTCGTAGAGTCTCCTGCCTTCCCTTTTATAGGGTCAAGAGAAGGCAGAGACGCCGGGGGTGCCTTAAAAGTAAAGTTTTGTCGAGCGCTGTGGAAGCTGGTGTAGCGACGTGCTCCGGCAATGGCCGGCCATCCCTGGACACCATGGTGACGTAAAGGATGGGATGGTGAAAAGACCCCGGGTCTTGTGGCGTGCAGGCCTTACTCCTTTGTTGGCCGATGGTTGGTCGAGGCCGGGTCGAGGTGGGTCGACAGGGAATGGATAAGGCCAAGCCCCGGGAATTTCGGGGTACGACACTTGTCATGTTTTGCCTCGAGGGGGATCAGTGGCGGAACAGTGCCCGGCATGGCGAGTGCAGTGACAGGTTTTCACCACCCATCCCGGGATGGGCAGTAAAAAGTGGGATTTGACACTGGTACTGCTTCCATGCTGGCAGCGCTATAGCCATAGGGGTAGGAAGTGGTTGGCGGTTGCATTAAATGCTTTGACTTTTGTCTGAGAGTTGGTGGGTGAGGCGGGTCGACCGGCTCGACCCAGGGTCGTACGAGTTGGAGATTTCCCTGTGGTCGAGGCATCCTGTCAAGCAAGCCTCGTGCGAGTCGGAACGTGGTCGAGGCGTTCCGTGCGTGGTTTTGGCTCATTCTGCCTTCGTGGGCGGAGCCTTTGGCGTAGTTTTCTCAGGGGTTTGTCTTTTTTAGTCGTTGAGTGTGGGTACCCCTTGTTTAGGTACCCGACATGTACATTTCAAATGTTTCAGATGTTTTAGAGGTATGTTGCAAGTGTTTCATAAAGGATGTTGCAAAAGTAGATCGGGATGTTGCATATGTTGCAATGGGCCATACACGTATGTTTCAAGTGTATGTTCCAAATGTTTTATATGTTTCAGATGTATGTTGTAAGTGTTTCATTTGGATGTTGCAAAACTAAATCGGGATATTGCATATATATGCCATTGTTTCATGTATTTTTATATGTATGTTGCAAGTGTTTGATCTTAATGTTTGCAAATGTTTGCAATGGCTACACATATGTTTTCAAGTTTTTTCTGGTGTCTTGCAAGTGTTTCAGATATATGTTGTAACTGTTTCAACTGTTTTGGATGTATGTTACAAGTGTTTTATCTGGATGTTACAAAAGTAAATCGGATGGTGCACATGTTGCAATGCACGTGAGAAGCGGAGGGGGCACGAGCGGTCCCTGCGCGTGGTCTAGCGGCGCGGGCCCCGTGTGGGCACGCGAAATGCAGGCTCGGGCGGGATGTGCTGGCTTGAGCGCGGGGAGTGCAGGGTGGGCGTTCGTCCGGACGTCCGGGCGCTAGCACTGCCGTTGTTATAGTGCTTGGGAGGAACCACCATTTCCTCTCTGAAGAAAAATCAGCGGCCATTGATCTTTTAAAAAAATAATTAATTGTTCCAATGGTAGCTCAATACTTTTCCCTTTACCTAATAGAGTTAGGATATTCATCGTCGACGGGGAATTCCGCGAGTTCGCTGCTGCCGTCGCCTGCGTCAGCCTCCTTGCAATTGCCGCCACATGCCTCTCTAGAAATTGCCGTCGCACCAGATAAATGTAGAATCATGTTTGAATTCCAACGGCTAGTTGCCGTTTGGCACGCTACTGGGCAGCCACCGGAAATCTCTAGCGTTGGCACTAGAGAGCGCACTAGCGAATGCGCCAGAGAGAAAGATCCCCGATTTAATTCCAACCGTTTGATCTTCATAACCTTTGCTCAGATGCAGCTTCTCCAGTGCCCACCGCACTTTTCCAGTGGGTAGGTAGATTGTCCAAACAACTTTCCAATGGCTAGTAGTTTTTAAAAGGGTGTGTATTCTCCAAACTCCAATCCCTGATCTTTTTCCTCACCAATCTATTTGAAGCGCGGATGGATTGGCTAGAGACCGACGGATTTCTACCCACCAAATCCAGGCGCCTGGAGCACCACAGCAGAACCTGTCCGTGTGCCCCAACTTGGCAACTTCCCAAGGTATACAAACCGTAGCATCTGTGTGACAGTAGACGAGATGACCCCATGTCTACATGTTGATGCGTTTTAGCCGCGAATTAGATGGGTTGGTTGTTGATGCGTTATGTACTTTGTGTGTAGAATTGCTGAATTAAAAAGAGGGATTGATATATGGCTAATTTGTTAAATTTGAAACTTACTATGTCATTTAGTATTTGGATATCGAATGGTGGGATAATTTTGTATAAGTTCATTAACCAAAGATTTTACTGAATTGTACATGAATGCATATCCTCTTCTACAGGTTGTACTAGGTTTTGTCCAAAGATCGGTTAAACCAGACCATGTACAGTAAAAAACAAGGGTTGAGCAATGACAAAATTGGGAAAAAAAAAGTAGTACAAAATAGATGGGCGCCTTCCCGTTTTATTCTGGTTACCAGTCACCACGTGCATCCATTTTACTTGGAACGCCATGACCCTACCAACATCAAAGTTGTATATAGTAGATAAAGACAGAATTGGCGTGTGGCTTTGTGTGGCGGAAATGAAAACACAAAAAAAGCATAAAAAAGAGAGGGGGACAAAAAAAAAACAGAGACGCAGACAGGCAGAGACACCCGCGCTGACCAGCGTCACTCAAGCCCCGCACGCGGCATCCACGCCTCTTCCTCCTCTGCATCCTCTTTCTCTGCTCTATATAAACCCGCCTCCTCCCCCTTCAGATACAAACACAGCCTCTCCTCTCCTCAGCTCTCACCTTTTCAGCCTCACTCCACTCCAGCCCTCAGAGCATCCAAGAAATCAGTCATCTCCTCAAAGCTTTGCCTTCCGCGCTCCATATCCCTCAGCAGTCAGAACTCAATAATTCAGTCACTAGGAGTGAACAAGCACGCGGTGGCGCCGATGGAGGTCTCCGTGGAGGCCGGCAACGCTGCTGAGGCGGCGTGGCTGGACGACGACGGCCGCCCCCGCCGCACCAGCACGTTCTGGACGGCCAGCTCGCACATCATCACCGCCGTGATCGGCTCCGGGGTGCTCTCCCTGGCCTGGGCCATCGCGCAGCTCGGCTGGGTGGCCGGCCCCGCCGCCATGCTGCTCTTCGCCTTCGTCACCTACTACACGGCCACGCTGCTCGCCGAGTGCTACCGCACGGGCGACCCGGAGACGGGCAAGCGCAACTACACCTACATGGACGCCGTGCGCTCCAGCCTCGGCGGCGCCAAGGTCACTTTCTGCGGCGTCATCCAGTACGCCAACCTCGGAGGCGTCGCCATCGGCTACACCATCGCGTCGTCCATCAGCATGAAGGCCATCAGGAGAGGTGGCTGCTTCCATGACAATGGGCACGCTGATCCGTGCAACAGCTCGAGCACGCCGTACATGATCCTCTTCGGTGCTGTACAGATCCTGTTCTCACAGATACCGGACTTCGATCAGATTTGGTGGCTCTCCATCGTCGCCGCCGTCATGTCCTTCACCTATTCTTCTATCGGAGTCTCCCTTGGCATCGCACAGACCATCTGTAAGTCCTTCATTCCTTCAATCCGGCTTGTCAAGAAATATTCGATGCTCAGTTACTAAATGGTTGTTTCAACTATTGCAGCTAATGGTGGGTTCAAGGGCAGCCTCACCGGCATCAGCATCGGCGCCGACGTCACCTCCACGCAGAAGGTCTGGCACAGCCTGCAGGCATTCGGCGACATCGCCTTCGCCTACTCCTTCTCAAACATCCTCATCGAAATCCAAGTAAGCATCAAACTGCCTCTTGTGTTGTGCTCTGTTTTCTTCATCCATAGTTATTGTTCTGTTTCTAACCAAGATCTTCTGTTTCTTCCAGGACACGATCAAGGCGCCGCCACCGTCGGAGTCGAAGGTGATGCAGAAGGCGACGCGTCTCAGCGTGGCGACCACGACCATCTTCTACATGCTGTGCGGGTGCATGGGGTACGCAGCGTTCGGCGACGCCGCGCCGGACAACCTCCTCACGGGTTTCGGCTTCTACGAGCCATTCTGGCTGCTCGACGTCGCCAACGTCGCCATCGTCGTGCACCTCATTGGCGCCTACCAGGTGTTCTGCCAGCCTATCTTCGCCTTCGTCGAGCGCCGTGCCGCCGCGGCCTGGCCGGACAGCGCCTTCGTCTCCCGGGAGCTCCGCGTCGGTCCATTCGCCCTGAACCTGTTTCGCCTCACATGGCGGTCGTCGTTCGTGTGCCTCACCACCGTCGTCGCCATGCTGCTGCCGTTCTTCGGCAACGTGGTGGGGTTCCTTGGCGCCGTCTCGTTCTGGCCGCTCACCGTCTACTTCCCCGTCGAGATGTACATCAAGCAGCGCCGCGTGCCGCGCGGCAGCACCAAGTGGATCTGTCTCCAGACGCTCAGCGTCAGCTGTCTCCTCGTCTCCATCGCCGCCGCAGCAGGATCTATCGCCGATGTTATCGACGCGTTCAAGGTGTACCGGCCGTTCAGCGGCTAATTAGCATGACAATTCGATAGTGACAGGTCTAGCTGACACTAGTACACACACTGGTGAAGCTGAAGCGAGCAAGAGCCCTGCCAAAAAAAGGGCCTTCTTGGAATAGGAACGCAACGGTGAGAGTATTACCAGCTTTTTTCCGTGTTGTGTGAGTGGTCCATAATAGTGGAGTAGTCCTATTTTTAACTTGAGGTTGGCCGCTTGAGCCCGATCATCCTCAATGTTTTTTTTTCTTTTCTACATGCAAAATTAACAAGTGGAGTCGTCCATGCCATTCAATTTTTGTGCATTTTAGTCTGTGCAGTGTGCTCTTAAATTGATGGCTTCATCACCATTTCTCATCATTACAAGTAAGCAACATGTGTGAGCTATGTCTTTCTCTATTGCTTAGTTGACAACGTTACAACCTCGAGCTATATACAGGACTATAAGCCTAGTATAGTAATTTCACCATTTCAAACTATAAGATGTTTTATCTTTTTCAGATTCATAACTTCTGTTATGTAGTACTTAGATATACACCATGTCTAGATACATAATAAAAGCAATGTATCTAGAAAAACCAAAACATCTTATAATTTGGAATGGAGGGAATATCATGCTTCATATATTGATGTTTCTACTGACATTCATTGGTATAAAATTGACATTCATTGGTATAAAAATGATTTTGGAAGAAACTCCCATCCATTTTTAGGGGCATACATAAAAAGGTGCCGTCTCTCATAATTTCTAGAGACCTAAAGACAAAACCCCTCCTCTATAGATCATTTTCCAGATGCGGATGACTTAAGAGGTATATAACTCTGAAAATCTAAGCCTTTCGGAGGCAGCCCAGTTAAGCCTCCCACCTCTAAAAATATGTCCAAAGCCCACTATCGGTCCTGAAGGGACCGTGACTCTAAGAGCGGGGGTGGATTTGGCGACTTAAAAACTACTTCTAAAATTGTGAATTTTCACCTAGTCAAAACCTATGCAATTCAAAAATCTATATATCTAGATGTGCAACTAAGGTTTTGCTAGGGTGTTTCTATCTCTACTGCAAAAAAATTCTTCAATCTAGGTTCCAATCCTATCAAACAAAGCTAGGAAGGTAAAAGACATAACCTAAGTACACAGTATAAATGTGAAAGCTTAAGGGTAGCAGAGATGCAAACTCCCGTCATGACTCCGCTATTTTTATTGAGGTATCGAGAAGCTCCTCGCTTCCCCCTAGTCCTTGTTGGAGCTGATCGCAAGGAAGCCCTTGCAAGGGCCAAGCTCCCGGTTGGGTAACTGCATGGATAGCCCCCAGGTCCAACACGCAAGTGGGTATCCGAGATGGTCTCTCCAGGACCGCTCCTCGATGTCCTCTTCGGGGCCAAATCACCACGAGCCTTGTACCCTCCGATACATGGTGGTGGCCATACCACAAAAGTGGTTGGTGTTATCTTGTAAGACTACAAGCCCCTCTGATGTATAACAATGGTTTTAGAAAAAAATGTGGAAGTTGTTGGAAATTCTTATTCTAGAAATATTTGAGATTTTCAATTGCAATGTCATTGAACACTTTTGGGATTCTTCTTCGGCAATCTTAGGGGGATGACAGTGAAATCGAATGGCATAGAATATGACAACTCAAAGTCCCAACAAAGTCAAAATGATGATTATGTGGCGTTTTGCTCGTAACAGTTTACCGGTACGAAGAAACTTAGTGAGACGTGTTGTTGTCATTGACATGAGGTGTCCCATCTGTACAAGGCTTGATGAGGATAGTGGCCACCTCTTTTTGAAATGTAAGTATACCAAACTATGCTGGCACCTAATGAATTCGGAAAGCATCAGGTTTCAATTGATAAATGGTGAATCGACATGGGAAACCTACAAAATTATTTGGAAGCTAGGAAAAAGTACTCAATTTTGAATGTTATAATTTTCTTTAGGAGGCGGTGGTCGGCGAGAAACAAGGCCAATGACGGGGGAGGATGCTAAATGCAGAGGAAATTCATAATTCTGTCAATTACTTCCAAATGGAGTTTGAGAAACTAAATGTGTCCGGGAAGAATGAAGTCGATGCTAACAAAGATAAATGGAAACCACCACCTGAGGACATATATAAAGTTAATACCGATGGGGCATTTGATCCAAAGACAAGTATAGGAGGTTTGAGCTTTGTTGTGCGGAATAAATATGGTGAGCTGCTTGCTGCAGGGGCAGTAAAGATCAACTATGTGGCATCAGCTCTACACGCTGAGGCGACAACAGCTTACAAAGGTTTGCTTTTTTCCTTCACATATGGGCAATGCCGCACATCATCTTAGAAATGGATGGTATTCTGTTGGGCTCTGCTCTTAAAGCGAATTGAATTGATCAAAGTGCCATTGGATGCTATTGTGTTGGCAGTGATCTGAATTTTCAGCTTGTACTATCTCAAATTGTAGCAGGTGTCGCAATAAGGTGGCTGATGCTTTGGCTACTAATGGAGGTTTACTTTATGTTGTCCTCTGATACTAAATTGTAAGTCTACTTGTTTGAGGCGATTTGTCTGAATGCTGTGCTTAATGAAAAGGTAATTTGACTTTTAAAAAAGAATACCCTCTGACTGGCTGGCCTTGTGTTTATTAGGCTGCCGGAAGTTCCATCAACAAGCCTTTCCTTTTCTCCTACCTTATCACTACTGCCATAAGTTCTCTGCTTATTAGTGACTGATGACTGTCGCTGGCCTACATGGACGCCGTGCGCTCCAACCTCGGCGGCGCCAAGGTCGTGTTCTGCGGCGTTATACAGTACGCCAACCTCGTCGGCGTCGCCATCGGCTACACCATCGCGTCGTCGATCAGCATGAAGGCCATCAGGAGAGCTGGGTGCTTCCACACCCACGGACATGCGGATCCCTGCAAGAGCTCCAGCACCCCCTACATGATCCTCTTCGGCGTCATGCAGATTCTCTTCTCGCAGATACCGGACTTTGATCAGATTTGGTGGTTATCCATTGTCGCCGCCGTCATGTCCTTCACTTATTCTTCCATCGGACTCTCCCTCGGCATCGCACAGACCATCTGTAAGTTCTTGGTTCAATCGAACTGATTAGTCAATTAGACACTATTGCTGTGACTACGATAGATGGATTCTTGATTACTGACGTGCTCAATCGATGGAATTGCAGCCAATGGTGGGTTCATGGGCAGCCTCACCGGCATCAGCATCGGCGCCGGCGTCACCTCCACCCAGAAGATATGGCACACGCTACAGGCCTTTGGCGACATCGCCTTCGCCTATTCCTTCTCCAACATCCTCATAGAGATCCAAGTAAGCAACAATAATCCCCTCTTCAGCTCCACTCTTCTGTTCTCTGCTTCCCCTGTTTCTAACCAAGTTTACTCTGTTTTTTGTTCAGGACACGATCAAGGCACCGCCACCGTCGGAATCCAAGGTGATGCAGAAGGCGACGCGTCTCAGCGTGGCGACCACGACCATCTTCTACATGCTGTGCGGGTGCATGGGGTACGCGGCGTTCGGCGATGCCGCACCGGACAACCTCCTAACGGGTTTCGGCTTCTATGAGCCCTTCTGGCTGCTCGATGTCGCCAACGTCGCCATCGTCGTGCACCTCGTCGGCGCGTACCAGGTCTTCTGCCAGCCCATCTTCGCATTCGTCGAGCGCCGCGCCGCCGCGGCCTGGCCAGACAGCGCCTTCATCTCCCGGGAGCTCCGCGTCGGTCCGTTCGCGCTCAGCGTGTTCCGGTTGACATGGCGATCGGCGTTCGTGTGCGTCACCACCGTGGTCGCCATGCTGCTCCCCTTCTTCGGCAACGTGGTGGGGTTCCTCGGCGCCGTCTCGTTCTGGCCGCTCACCGTCTACTTCCCCGTCGAGATGTACATCAAGCAGCGCCGCGTGCCACGCGGAAGCACCAAGTGGATCTGCCTCCAGACGCTCAGCATCAGCTGTCTCCTTGTTTCCATAGCCGCTGCAGCAGGTTCCATAGCTGACGTCATCGACGCCCTCAAGGTCTACCGGCCATTCAGCAGTTAACCTTCTGGACGTATATAGTTAGCTCTAGACATGCAGCGATGAAGAGGAACATTCTTTCTTTTTTCTCATCATAGGACTGATTTGGCGTAACTGTCAAGGATTTGAGCTCAACTTAGAAGGATCTGCGTAAGGAGAAGAAAGTAGGGTAACTAGACTCGCACTGAGATCCAAAACTATACATCACTTGGCTCCTAGTTTCATTACTGTGGTGTTTCTTGTTACGGTTGGATTTCATTGGGTTTGTCCAATTTTTATTCAGTAATTAAATAAAATAAAATTCCAAGATCAAAGTTAATGCTAGGTTTAATTTGTTGAGTCCTTCATGTGGTGTAACTTACGGTGGTTTGATGAGGGTTGATGAGAGTCAAGTGCATGATGATCATTATGTGTCGGCGGATCATGATTTAGTGGTTCATGGTGTCATAGTGGTTTCCGTTACTAGTAATGGACAATTCATTTGTCGGTTTCACAAGATACTTGTAACGGACAATGACATCATGGCTATAAACTCTTCATGCGTCTAGCTTTTCAACTTCATCTTCCTTTGTCACCGCATAAAAGGGACACTCTTTCTCTTTGTACGCGAGAGAGAAGAGAACACATAGCCAGAACACCGCCACGCTGCTGTTGTGTTGCTATCTGCCATCCTGTCCTGGTTCATGCGCGTACAGGAATGGGGAGAGCAGGCCTCCGAAACCGGCGTTGTTCGTGAATTCATCTGCTTAGGTGAAAACCAACCATCAGGTTTTTGGGAGCGCCTTCACGCAACTGCTCGCTCGTTCGTTCTTCTTCCTGCTACTTCTCGACGACTTGGGGTGATTGGCACTGCAACATTACTGCATGGCTTCGAGCGGGACGACTACATCGACAACCGCTATGTCAACTAGCGTTGGCTCTGGTGTCGCTAGGTATGCTGTTGCAACCCGTCCTTTGTTATATATGATTAGAATCATGATGATTAGTATCATGTACATGTTTGTTGCACTTAGATCACACGTGCACATGTCTGATATCACAAACATAATATTTATAATTTTCTGGATTAAATTGCTACTGAATTTGCCTAAAATTCCAACAATCCAAAAACCTGATAGGCATTTTTCGGTAGTTGGCTTTGCGAGTATGCTGAAACCAAATGTTTTTAGGGCACACATTACAAGAGGTGGCGTCAAAGATGCATATTATGGTTGACTGTTGTAACACCCCAGGTGTTTATCATTCACTAAGTAGTGGGTTTGAGCTCAAACATGACAGATTAAGTGGAGATGAGCCTGACCTAAAGTTGGATGTTGCATCATTGCTTTACATATAGGCCATTTTCAAAGATATATGCTTGGATGGTGTTATTGCAATACCTTCATGTGTCTCACCTTAGTACCTATCTATATTGATCCCTGGAAAAGTTTCATGAAGTTTGGAATCAAAAAGTCACATGAAATGATAAGTTATATGCTTGTTTGGATTATAACTAAAACCTGCCTTACATCCCATGGGAACTAGTGTTTATGCAACATACAAATGCAACATGTGCAACACATCTTGGACACATGTGGAACACCCTAGTGGAATATGTGTAGCATGTATCTTGAAACAAACACATGAAACAATTGAAACATGGTGATGAAACAACTGTAGCATTTCACTTGAGTTCTATGTTTCAATGCATGTGAGGCCTACATTTTTGTGCAACCTATGCATGGTGTGTATGTTTGGCCTCTACAATACCTTAACTACACTTAGGACACTTAATGGAACAATGTTCATGTTGATCATTCTTGCCTAAATATGCTTCTAAGTGATGGTTGACCATGTATGGACCTTAGAATCCTTTTTTTGACCATTTCAAAAGTGTGACCTAGAAGCTTTGTATGACTGTGCACCCTTTTACAAAGTTGTAGAGAATTTTATAAGAAACAAACTTTGTTTAAGAGTCAAGTCATAAAAATATGTGGAACATGCTTAAAAAGGGCCCACAAGTCTAATTTAGGGCTGTTTCCCAACACTTAGCATATTCTAAGTCCCTAATCGGCAGCATCAAGTCAACATGTTCGTGACATTTTATCTTCCAATTTCATATGGTAGCTCAATTAGGTTCCTTAATATGAGTTGTAGTACTTTTCATGATGGAAACAATGGATTAAGTGTCACTCAAAATGGAGCTTAGTTGGACCTTCAATAAGAGCTTCCAAAACAACAAAAAGTTGTTTTATCACTAATTGGCCTTGACATGTTGACATGCCGCGTTCTCGAAATTTTGTTAAACAACTTAACATGGTCCCAAAATAAAAGTTGGAGTGTATGTGGTGTAGTAGATCATGCAAAAAGTTGGCTTAAGTTTGACCTCATTTTGATCAGCAAAATTTAGTTTCCTTTTTTGGTTAGTAATGTGTTGACATTGCTGACTTAGATGCTAATTATCTCCCAATCTATAACACTAATGATCTTGCACCCTAAATGAAAAGTGTAGAGCTGTTCATGGGCTTCAACTTTGGTTTTAGGTCCAAGACCCAGATCGGCCCAGATCAGACCCAAATTGAAGCTCCAACCGGACCACTTCACTGCTCACCACCTGTTCGCGCTTTTGCTCCAAAGGACGACGCGTGGTCAAGCGCGTGGCGACCATGCCAGCGTCGCGCCCCCACTGCGTTGCCACGCGTCCTCGCCTCCTCTCGCGTTTGGCAAGACCGAGCAGTACCAGAGCATGTCCACTTCTCCGCTCGCCCCCTCTGCCATCTCCCTTGGCTTCGCTTGGCTCCTTCTCGCGCGAACGCGGCCGCTGTCGCCATTACCGGCCGAGCAGAGCTCCATGGCCGCCACCTGACCAGCCACTCTGTGCCCTTCTTCTGCTCCACCGTGGGCGACACCGTCGCCGCCTCGTCATGCCTTGCACCGCGTGCGCACTCGCCTGAGCCATCTCCGCCGTAAAAGCACCGGCCGCGGACGCCTCCATGGCTGACGAACAGCGACCATGCCGGCCACCATGGCCAAGCCGCCTTAGGCCATCTCGCCATGAATTGAAGCCGTAGTTGGGTCCGCGTGAGCCTCGTGGTGCTTCCACACCTCTTCGTTGTTGGTGTGGACCGCCGGAGCCGCGCCTCCGCCGTCTCGGCCACCGTAGTGCCGGCTGCTCCCGCGGCCAGCGGGCCACAGGCCACTGCTGGCCAAGCCACGGGCACCGGTGGGTGCGCCTGGTGATGGGAGTGCTTCCCCGCATCATCCCCGCCGCCACCGGCGACCCCCTCGTCGGAGACCGGCCGGAGCCCACCTCCCCTGCTCTGCCGACGGGAGGAAGATGAAGGCCGGCTTCCCCTCTCTCTGTCTCTCTCTGTGTGAGTATGACAAGCGGGCCCGACCAGACCGTGGGGCCCACGTGTCGGTTTAAGTAGTGGCTGAGTTGGGTAAACAATCGGGTGCGTCTAGCAGTTTAGTAGGGTTTGAGCAATTCTGTTTTTGAATTTCAGAATTTTGTTAAATCTTCTAAAATTCATATCTCATGCTAGGAAATTCCAAAAATGGCAAATGTGGACTTTTTGGAAACCTTGAGAAGAGATCTATGCAGTAGAGTCATAAAATGTTACATGTTTGTAGATGTTTTCTGATGTTTTTATTTAAGCTTTAAAAATGCTCTAAAATGCTTATAAACTGGACCAGAGCCATATCTGGAGTTTTAGAACCCCAAAAATAGTGATTCTTGCTTTGTTAATTTTGTGATGACATGTACTTGCTAGTAAAAATATTAAACACACTAGTTGTTCACTATTTTCTTAAGGTTTTGATTTGACCTTGATAAATAAGAAAATCTACATTATATTACTTGTCATTTTTATATCTTAAGTTGTGTTGCTCCAAATGAGGTAAAATTTTTATGGTAGTCTTTCCATGCTATGAATATACTGTGGTTTAAATTTCATGGTCATTGCTTACTGTATGATCAAGTTATTGATTTAACTTGTTCATGGCTTGATAAATAGCTTGTAAATAATATATAATTGATAAAATGGAAAATGTTGTTTCATTAGATTAGTATGATGTTTATATATCATATTGATTCATGTTAGGGCCTTGTGTTCATAGAAAATATGGAGTTTTAGGTTTAACTTGCTCTCACATGATTTATTGTATTATCCATTTGTCTTTTTCATAGAGGTTGATATACCTGTCCAAATGGCTTGAAATTTGGATAGTAGACTTTTTGTAGCATTTTTAGGACACTGTAATTTTGGTATAATTTATTATGTACTTTTTATAGGTGTGCATAATTCCACCTAATTATCTAAATAAAGTAAAAAAATATATTAAAAGAATTTATTTAGGAATGGGCACTATGTTTTCTGGTGTTCATTAGTCATGTGTGAAATATTGGTAAAGTTGGTTTTGCATAATTATGTGTTTGCAATATATGTTAATAATTATTTCTTGCAATTACTAGTTTCTGGACAGTTCTGGGGGCAATGTAAATTACCCCATGATAATGATAGTTTCTGAGAACCTTGTCTATAGAAAAGTTGTATATAATTCATGTATCTAGCTCGTGTTAAAATTTGGTGGCATTTAGTCAATTAGTTTTTGAGTTATAGATGTTTAAAGTTAGATCCCAGATTTGGTTGCTCTCTGTTTGGAGCAGACCAGATTCTGTAGTTTCCTCTTTTTGACCCATTAAACTTGAGAATCAGGCTTAGGTGATTATAAATGAATTGTAGAAAATTTCATAAGATTTCCATAATATCTTCTTGCAAGTCATTTGGAGTTGTAAATCTACAGTTATGATTAAATTGCTTAGCTGCTGTTCTGATGCCCAGAATGTGGCAAATTCTAGTCTAGTGCTTTGATTAACTTTGCCATGCTAGTGGGTTAAAGTGTGACTTATATCCTTGATGGTACTTGGTTTACTACCCTGTGATCTTGTGAGACTTGTGTCTTGATTGATGTGCTTGGAATCTTCTATGTTATGCCTTAATGAGGATTAAGTTAATTAGCTCTAGGTGTTTTTGAGAACTTTGGTATGCTTGTTTGATTACTTTATTATTACTCTTCTATGCATTCATACATATGCATTGTTGCACCTCATTTAGGTACGCTAACTGAAACACGTGAAGGATCTGATGTGGAGCTAACCAGAAGATGGTGTGGTGGATCCATCCCGAAGATAGAAGGACCGGACAAGTGATAGATTGGAGCATGCTCGCCAAGCGGGTTTTATCTGACATACTCTAACTTGAGTCGGATCCTAGGCAAGCCCCGGAGCATTATAAGCCTCCTACCTTCAAAGCAATTAATTCTATATATGTTATAAGTATTGTTGCATTAAGTGGTAGGAGTTGGTTGGAAACCCTTGCTGCATTATATCATTCCTTGTCCAGATATATGAATCCTTGAATCCTACATAGACTAGAATCGAGTAGATGCTTAGCCCTGCTTTAAGCGGTAGAAGTCAGGTGATTTTCTATCACCTGCGAGATGTAGGGATATTCATATATGGCACGGTTGGCTATATTTACTATTGTAGAAATGAACCAGGTGTTAATAAAATGAAATGAGACCGGGCGGGATGACGATAGTGAAGCAACAAGGCATGGAGGTCTTGGGTGCGGATCTATCCCCGTCTGAGTCGTTTAAGGACCGATTCGCTGTACGTCCTTGAGTCATGTTGAACACAGTCTAACACTTAGTTGGCCAGATAAGTCATTCCGACCGCGAATCCGAGTAATACAGTTCAGGCCGGAAATCGATTGGTAGGTCGCATCTTGGAGGAGAGTAAAGGTTGTGCTTGGGGACATTGGCGTGAGACCAAGGGGGGTTAGAGTCCCTAGCACCTGGCAGAGTGTCGCCCTTGGGGATGCGGCATCAATCGAACCCACAGCTCCTGAACTATACCAAAGGTGACCTGAGCAGCCCTCGCCAGGCGTGACTCGGTGAGTGTTAGAAATACCCCTCCAGCTAGATAGGAATTCGATTCGAATCGCCGTCACTCCCGGTTAGTGAGCACTTGACTTAGCAGCGGCAACGTAGATTCACTTAAATTGAACGGATGGTTAATTAGATGACGATGGAAATCTTGCCTCAATTTTATACCTGCTATGGTTAATATTGTTTGATCCTAATCAAGTGAGTGCTCTAGTACAGGTGCTAATATAGATGACATGTTAATAATGATTAACTTGATGCTTAAACATTAATGATTACTTATCTGTATTAAGCTTTTATATAAAAGGTTGTCAAGCCAGCCCACTTTATATCAGCCTTGCATGATCCTTGGTGTCACTTTATTTCTGGTTTCTGACGGGTAAATCTAGCTGAGTACTTTGTCGTACTCAAGGTTTTATCCCCACTTGTTGCAGGTTGTGATGTATCATGACGACTGCAAGAGTTGGTTGGCTCCTGCCTTAGAGGCAGAGTGTGATCACGGGTGTGATCCTTCTTATTTACCTCATCTCTAATGCTTTTGTTAGAAGTTGACCGTGATACTGGCATGTATTTGAAATAAGAATAATGTTAGTTTCAAATTACTTTGCTTCCGCTACTTTTCAATGTAAGTTGTAATAACTATGTTGAACTCCGATGTATATTGAATTACTTGTGAAATGGATGTAACATGTGACTTGTTATGTTAAATCACTACGATCTTGGCTTGCATGTTGGTTGGTTTGAAATCTCTCGTGATTTTATTGGACTACCGGAGTTATATGGATGTAACATTTATAGATTATTGCACTAGATTTTGCTACTTGTATTAGTGGAGGCCGGCAACGCCGGGGAGGTCGCGTGGCTCGGCGATGACGGTCGCCCCGGCCGCACGGGCACGTTCTGGACGGCCAGCTCGCACATCATCACCGCCGTCATCGGCTCCGGGGTGCTCTCGCTGGCCTGGGCCATCGCGCAGCTCGGCTGGGTGGCCGGCCCCGCCGCCATGCTGCTCTTCGCCTTTGTCACCTACTACACGGCCACGCTGCTCGCCGAGTGCTACCGCACGGGCGACCCGGAGACGGGCAAGCGCAACTACACGTACATGGACGCCGTGCGCTCCAACCTCGGTGGCGCCAAGGTCGTGTTCTGCGGCGTTATACAGTACGCCAACCTCGTCGGCGTCGCCATCGGGTACACCATCGCGTCGTCGATCAGCATGAAGGCCATCAGTCGTCCAAGGTGATGCAGAAGGCGACGCGTCTCAGCGTGGCGACCACGACCATCTTCTACATGCTGTGCGGGTGCATGGGGTACGCGGCGTTCGGCGACGCCGCACCAGACAACCTCCTTACGGGGTTCGGCATCTACGAGCCATTCTGGCTGCTCGACGTCGCCAACGTCGCCATCGTCGTGCACCTCATCGGCGCCTACCAGGTGTTCTGCCAGCCTATCTTCGCCTTCGTCGAGCGCCGTGCCGCCGCTGCCTGGCCGGACAGCGCCTTCGTCTCCCGGGAGCTCCGCGTCGGTCCATTCGCCCTGAACCTGTTTCGCCTCACATGGCGGTCGTCGTTCGTGTGCCTCACCACCGTCGTCGCCATGCTGCTGCCGTTCTTCGGCAATGTGGTGGGGTTCCTTGGCGCCGTCTCGTTCTGGCCGCTCACCGTCTACTTCCCCGTCGAGATGTACATCAAGCAGCGCCGCGTGCCGCGCGGCAGCACCAAGTGGATCTGTCTCCAGACGCTCAGCGTCAGCTGTCTCCTCGTCTCCATCGCCGCCGCAGCAGGATCTATTGCCGATGTTATCGACGCGCTCAAGGTGTACCGGCCGTTCAGCGGCTAATTGGCATGACAATTGGATAGTGATAGGTCTAGCTGACACTAGTACACACACTGGTGAAGCTGAAGCGAGCATGAGCCCTGCCAAAAAAAGGGCCTTCTTGGAATAGGAACGCATCGGTGAGAGTATTACCAGCTTTTTTCCGTGTTGTGTGAGTGGTCCATAATAGTGGAGTAGTCCTATTTTTAACTTGAGGTTGGCCACTTGAGCCCGATCATCCTCAATGTTTTTTTTTCTTTTCTACATGCAAAATTAACAAGTGGAGTCGTCCATGCCATTCAATTTTTGTGCATTTTAGTCTGTGCAGTGTGCTCTTAAATTGATGGCTTCATCACCATTTCTCATCATTACAAATAAGCAACATGTGTGAGCTATGTCTTGCTCTATTGCTTAGTTGACAACGTTACAACCTCGAGCTATATACAGGACTATAAGCCTAGTATAGTAATTTCACCATTTCAAACTATAAGATGTTTTATCTTTTTCAGATTCATAACTTCTATTATGTAGTACTTAGATATACACCATGTCTAGATACATAATAAAAGCAATGTATCTAGAAAAAACCAAAACATCTTATAATTTGGAATGGAGGGAATATCGTGCTTCATATATTGATGTTTCTACTGACATTCATTGGTATAAAATTGACATTCATTGGTATAAAAATGATTTTGGAAGAAACTCCCATCCATTTTTAGGGGCATACATAAAAAGGTGCCGTCTCTCATAATTTCTAGAGACCTAAAGACAAAACCCCTCCTCTATAGATCATTTTCCAGATGCGGATGACTTAAGAGGTATATAACTCTGAAAATCTAAGCCATTCGGAGGCAGCCCAGTTAAGCCTCCCACCTCTAAAAATATGTCCAAAGCCCACTATCGGTCCTGAAGGGACCGTGACTCTAAGAGCGGGGGTGGATTTGGCGACTTAAAAACTACTTCTAAAATTGTGAATTTTCACCTAGTCAAAACCTATGCAATTCAAAAATCTATATATCTAGATGTGCAACTAAGGTTTTGCTAGGGTGTTTCTATCTCTACTGCAAAAAAAATTCTTCAATCTAGGTTCCAATCCTATCAAACAAAGCTAGGAAGGTAAAAGACATAACCTAAGTACACAGTATAAATGTGGAAGCTTAAGGGTAGCAGAGATGCAAACTCCCGTCATGACTCCGCTATTTTTATTGAGGTATCGAGAAGCTCCTCGCTTCCCCCTAGCCCTTGTTGGAGCTGATCGCAAGAAAGCCCTTGCAAGGGCCAAGCTCCCGGTTGGGTAACTGCATGGATAGCCCCCGGGTCCAACACGCAAGTGGGTCTCCGAGATGGTCTCTCCAAGACCGCTCCCCGACGTCCTCACCGTCGAGCTTCGGGGCCAAATCACCACGAGCCTTGTACCCTCCGATACATGGTGGTGTCCATACCACAAAAGTGGTTGGTGTTATCTTGTAAGACCACAAGCCCCTCTGATGTATAACAATGGTTTTAGAAAAAAATGTGGAAGTTGTTGGAAATTCTTATTCTAGAAATATTTGAGATTTTCCATTGCAATGTCATTGAACACTTTTGGGATTCTTCTTCGGCAATCTTAGGGGGATGACAGTGAAATCGAATGGCATAGAATATGACAACTCAAAGTCCCAACAAAGTCAAAATGATGATTATGTGGCGTTTTGCTCGTAACAGTTTACCGGTACGAAGAAACTTAGTAAGACGTGTTGTTGTCATTGACATGAGGTGTCCCATCTGTACAAGGCTTGATGAGGATAGTGGCCACCTCTTTTTGAAATGTAAGTATACCAAACTATGCTGGCACCTAATGAATTCGGAAAGCATCAGGTTTCAATTGATAAATGGTGAATCGACATGGGAAACCTACAAAATTATTTGGAAGCTAGAAAAAAGTACTCAATTTTGAATGTTATAATTTTCTTTAGGAGGCGGTGGTCGGCGAGAAACAAGGACAATGACGGGGGAGGATGCTAAATGCAGAGGAAATTCATAATTCTGTCAATTACTTCCGAATGGAGTTTGAGAAACTAAATGTGTCCGGGAAGAATGAAGTCGATGCTAACAAAGATAAATGGAAACCACCACCTGAGGACATATATAAAGTTAATACCGATGGGGCATTTGATCCAAAGACAAGTATAGGAGGTTTGAGCTTTGTTGTGCGGAATAAATATGGTGAGCTGCTTGCTGCAGGGGCAGTAAAGATCAACTATGTGGCATCAGCTCTACACGCTGAGGCGACAACAGCTTACAAAGGTTTGCTTTTTTCCTTCACATATGGGCAATGCCGCACATCATCTTAGAAATGGATGGTATTCTGTTGGGCTCTGCTCTTAAAGCGAATTGAATTGATCAAAGTGCCATTGGATGCTATTGTGTTGGCAGTGATCTGAATTTTCAGCTTGTACTATCTCAAATTGTAGCAGGTGTCGCAATAAGGTGGCTGATGCTTTGGCTACTAATGGAGGTTTACTTTATGTTGTCCTCTGATACTGAATTGTAAGTCTACTTGTTTGAGGCGATTTGTCTGAATGCTGTGCTTAATGAAAATGTAATTTGACTTTTAAAAAAGAATACCCTCTGGCTGGCTAGCCTTGTGTTTATTAGGCTGCCTGAAGTTCCATCAACAAGCCTTTCCTTTTCTCCTACCTTTATCACTACTGCCATAAGTTCTCTGCTTATTAGTGACTGATGACTGTACCTCGCTTCGCTGGCTAGGTCACCAGTTACATGCACTAGCTAGCCACTACTGCATTAGTCTGGCCTGCCTGTAACATCACGGCTCGTCGCTTTAGCCTCGCTCTCCTTCAGTAGTGCTAGCTCCTCCTCTCATATTCGGCCAAAAGCCCAAAAGACCACCAATATGTCCATAAAAAGTGCTTGCTTGACCACTGCGGCCGGACGGCCTCTCGTGTCTCACGTGCGACGTGTGGGTGTGTGGCCGCGTTATGCTGTTGCTGTGCATCGATCGATCAGTGCCAGTGCGTGAGTGCTGCCGCTGATGCCGAGCCAGCTCGCCGGTCAGCAACCGCGTGCTCGTTCGTTCGTTTGCTGCTCATGGACTCATGCATGCATGCCCACTTGGCCACTTCGTCAAAGCACACAGTTGGTTGACCTGACCGCCGGAGGGCACCCATATATAGCTAGTATGACTCTAGCACCTCCAAAAGTCAAGATTGACTTACTTGGACTTGACGAGAGTATCTTTTTTTTTTGACAAGGTGACGAGAGTATCTTTAATTTTCCTTTTGCAGCTCCCTATAACCCGTATTTTCTTTCGGAGTTGCTAGCGTCCGGACGTTCGATCCGGGCACTTAGCTTCCGACCGTGCAAATTCCCGCTGAAATGTTAATATGCGAATAAAAAAAATCCCGCACCTCACCATGCTTTTCTGTACGCCAGCCCGCACGCCTGCCACGCCCGCCCCGACACCTGACCCGCCCCCATCCCCATCCATTCGCCCCGCCCCCGCAGGCGCACCCCCACCCTGTCATGCCCCCGACCGCCAGCCCCCAACCCGCCGCGCGCCACGTTCGCCGGCCACCGGCTCACTACGCCCCATTCCCCGATGCCCCTTACTCTCCGAACCAACACGTGCAACATGAAACACTTGAATGCACATACGTCTGAAACAGATGAAACATCTAGAACATACACTTGCAACAAATGTGTGAAAACATATGCAACATCCAGACAAAACACTTGCAACTTGCAACATGAAAACAATTGCGGCAACAGAAGACTGAAACAGATAAAATATTTTGGAACATACTGTTGCAACATATGTGTGAAAACATATGCAACATCTAGATCAAAACGCTTGCAACATACTTCTAGAAACAGATGAAATATTTTGAACAAACGCTTGCAACATGCCTTTAAAACACTTGCAACATCGCTCGATCTACTTTTGCAACATCCATATAAAGCATTGCAACATACATCTGAAATGCATGAAACACTTGAAACCTACATATGCAACGTAGGGGAGGGGAAGGCTGGGTCGGTCGATTTCGGTCGTCGTGGTCGGACACGGCGGCGAGTGGCTGCGCGCAAGCACCAGCGCCACTAGTACCGGACTTGGCTCGGCGGCGACGGTGGGGGATGGGGGGGCGAGGAGTGCCATGGCCGTCGGGGTGGGGGGAACTCGGTCACTAGGGTGAGAGGGCGCCGTCGGGGGTGGGGTGGGCGCCGCGTCGGGGTGGGGGAGAGCCACCCACTCCCCTACAACACCGTTGTGCCACCTCCTTGGATCTTTCTCGTACTCCATGGATCTCGCGGGGGTGTGGGAGAGGGCCACCAGTTCTGCGGCATTGGGGGCTCCTGGAGGGTGAGGACGCCGGTTGGGGGAAGGAGCTGCCGGGGTGGGGGACGAGGACGCCGGGGTGGGGGAGGGCGCGCGCTGGGGTGGGCAAGTGAGAGAGAGAGAGGAGGAGCAGAGAAGCACGAGAGAGAGGAGCTCGTTGGGCAGGCGGCGCATGCGGAGCGAGGCGAAGCGCGGCCAGGAGTTGATTTTGTTTTTTTTATTTATTTAGGCGAGCGACGCATGCGACAGTGAAGTAAAGTTATGGTGCACGTCACACCACGCGTCTGGCGAGGAGTCGCTGGCATCGAACGTCCTGTTTGTAGCATTACCGATTTTCTTTTGACCTTTTCTTCCAACAAAAAACATTATTTCAAATTAATTAATTCCCGGATCTAGCTAGGAGTTCGAAGATAATTGTTGGCAATCTTCCTCGGAATGACACGCCTACTTGTTTAATAATGGAGTAAATTAAAGAGACTTAATGGCTGCAATTGGGGGAAACAGTTAAAATCAATAAGCACGTTGCAGATGGAGAAAAAAAAATTAAAATCAATAAGCATGCAACACATACTTGTTCATGCAACATGTACTGCTTCAAAACAGTTGGAATAAGTGGGGACGGAGGGACTACGTTTCAGCATCGCGCGACTAGCTAGCTCCCACTGCGAGGTAGAGCTGGGGTTATCGTAATCATGACAGTCCGGAAATTAAATCCCGGGAAAAGGTAGCTTTTATTCTAATCTCCACTACTTCGACCACTCGTGATATTAGAGCATGGTCAATAATAGAGCCACGTTGCTCGGCTATAAATTAAGTTACAAAAGCCAAGTTATATAATAAGTGTCTCCTATTTATCTTAAAAAAAGTCTCTCTCTCCTATTCCTCCTCATAACACTTGTTACTTGGGCCCACTAATGCATATGCTTTCGTGCCTAGCTTGGTGCTTGCATGGGAGCTAAGCTCTCATCTCTCCTATCCTTTCTCTCCTCCACATAAGCATTAGTTTGGCTATAAGTCCATTATTGTACCTGCTCTTATACCCCGAATCCAAACCTAAGTGTTTAACAAATTCCACCATCTTATGTTACCATACTGCCTAGAGTATGATATGCCCCATTATACCCCTGCTGTAAATGTCCAGCAGCAATTATATACTAACGTGCTGTAAAAGTGTAAAGTACAATTGTTTTTTGTTTTAAAATATCATTCTATTTGCTCCAAAGTTATTCTTCCTTTCGTCATAATGGAAATGTGGGGAGCAAAAAGTATAAGAGCATCTCCAGTAGACTACCTAAATGAACTACTTATCCCCAATTTGGATAGTGAGGGCTAAAAACCAGCTTCAAGAGACTACCTACTTGACCCAACAGATTTGTTGGCTACCTAAATCGCCCTCCCACTACCCATTCCCGTTGGGCCAAGGGAGGCTACACAAATTTTTCTCGTTCTCTCTCATCGACCTGCAGTCGTGCCCGACGCCGCCGCCTGTCCGACGCCGCCCTTCTCCGCCGCGGTTGCCGGTGCTCGTCCACCGGATCTGGAGGTCCACCACCGCCGGTGACCCTCCTCCGCCGTAGCCCACATCTTTCCTGCGCCGGAGATGCGCGTTTTCGGCTCTCCTCCGCCGCAGCCCGCCTCCTACTCCCCACCGGCACCCCCACCGATCCTCAATCGGCGAGGCCGCCGCCTCCCCACCAGCGAAGCCGCCTCCTCCTCGCTGGTGCCACTTGACGGCCCCCCACCGGTGCCCCACTGACGGCCCCCACAGGCACCCCCACCCGCGGTCCTTGACCGGTGTCGGCGTGCCGCATCCTCCCCACCGGCAGGCGCCGCCGCATCCTCCACGACCCTCGAGGCCTTGACCAGCACCCCCGAGCACGGCCCTCCATCTCCCCGGCGACATGGTTGAGTTCATCCATGGCGACGAGTGGATCACATGTGGGACCCACATGTCATTCTCTACAGGGATGAGTTTGGGTAGCCAGTTTTAGGTAGTACTGCGGAAGTTGGGAGCAAAATTTAGGTAGTATGAAAATGGGTGGCTACCCAAAGAGAGAAATAGGTAGTCTAGTTTAAATAGGTAGTCTAGTTTGGGTAGTACTACTGGAGATGCTTTAAGTGGCCAAGGAAGGCGACCCCTTCTATAGAAGAAAAGACACCCTTCACTATGGTTGCGGTTACCAGGATTTGGTTTTTATCACAAAGGGATGCCTTTAACTGACACTTATTAATTCATATACTTTGACGCTTTTCTTATGAGTTTTCACCGTGATGGGGGGGAGAATGTTATTTACTAACCTTATCCTTTGTTTGTTGCCTTTTGATTTATTGGTAAACTATGCTAAAGGAACACTTATTAATAATATAACTTAAAATCCACGCCTCTTCCACCTCTGCATCCTCTGCTCTATGCCTCTATATAAACCCGCCTCCTCCCTCTTCAGATACAAACACAGCCTCTCCTCTCCTCAGCTCTCACCTTTTCAGCCTCACTCCACTCCAGTCCTCGGAGCATCCAAGAAATCAGTCATCTCATCAGCGCTTGCCTGCCGCGCTCCATCCCTCAGCAGTCAGAACTCAGTAATTGAGTGACTAGGAGTGAACAATGGCCGTGCACAACGGAGTGAACAAGCACGCGGTGGCGCCGATGGAGGTCTCCGTGGAGGCCGGCAACGCTGCTGAGGCGGCGTGGCTGGACGACGACGGCCGCCCCCGCCGCACCGGCACGTTCTGGACGGCCAGCTCGCACATCATCACCGCCGTGATCGGCTCCGGGGTGCTCTCCCTGGCCTGGGCCATCGCGCAGCTCGGCTGGGTGGCCGGCCCCGCCGCCATGCTGCTCTTCGCCTTCGTCACCTACTACACGGCCACGCTGCTCGCCGAGTGCTACCGCACGGGCGACCCGGAGACGGGCAAGCGCAACTACACCTACATGGACGCCGTGCGATCCAACCTCGGTGGCGCCAAGGTCGTGTTCTGCGGCGTTATACAGTAGGCCAACCTCGTCGGCGTCGCCATCGGCTGCACCATCGCGTCGTCGATCAGCATGAAGGCCATCAGGAGAGCTGGGTGCTTCCACACCCACGGACATGCGGATCCCTGCAAGAGCTCCAGCACCCCCTACATGATCCTCTTCGGCGTCGTGCAGATTCTCTTCTCGCAGATACCGGACTTTGATCAGATTTGGTGGTTATCCATTGTCGCCGCCGTCATGTCCTTCACTTATTCTTCCATCGGACTCTCACTCGGCATCGCACAGACCATCTGTAAGTTCTTGGTTCAATCGAACTGATTAGTCAATTAGAAACTATTGCTGTGACTACGATTGATGGATTCTTGATTACTGACGTGCTCAATCGATGGAATTGCAGCCAATGGTGGGTTCATGGGCAGCCTCACCGGCATCAGCATCGGCGCCGGCGTCACCTCCACCCAGAAGATATGGCACACGCTACAGGCCTTTGGCGACATCGCCTTCGCCTATTCTTTCTCCAACATCCTCATAGAGATCCAAGTAAGCAACAATAATCCCCTCTTCAGCTCCACCCTTCTGTTCTCTGCTTCCCCTGTTTCTAACCAAGTTTACTCTGTTTTTTCTTCAGGACACGATCAAGGCACCGCCACCGTCGGAATCCAAGGTGATGCAGAAGGCGACGCGTCTCAGCGTGGCGACCACGACCATCTTCTACATGCTGTGCGGGTGCATGGGGTACGCGGCGTTCGGCGATGCCGCACCGGACAACCTCCTAACGGGTTTCGGCTTCTATGAGCCCTTCTGGCTGCTCGATGTCGCCAACGTCGCCATCGTCGTGCACCTCGTCGGCGCGTACCAGGTCTTCTGCCAGCCCATCTTCGCATTCGTCGAGCGCCGCGCCGCCGCGGCCTGGCCAGACAGCGCCTTCATCTCCCGGGAGCTCCGCGTCGGTCCGTTCGCGCTCAGCGTGTTCCGGTTGACATGGCGATCGGCGTTCGTGTGCGTCACCACCGTGGTCGCCATGCTGCTCCCCTTCTTCGGCAACGTGGTGGGGTTCCTCGGCGCCGTCTCGTTCTGGCCGCTCACCGTCTACTTCCCCGTCGAGATGTACATCAAGCAGCGCCGCGTGCCACGCGGAAGCACCAAGTGGATCTGCCTCCAGACGCTCAGCATCAGCTGCCTCCTTGTTTCCATAGCCGCTGCAGCAGGTTCCATAGCTGACGTCATCGACGCCCTCAAGGTCTACCGGCCATTCAGCAGTTAACCTTCTGGACGTATATAGTTAGCTCTAGACATGCAGCGATGAAGAGGAACATTGTTTCTTTTTTCTCATCATAGGACTGATTTGGCGTAACTGTCAAGGATTTGAGCTCAACTTAGAAGGATCTGCGTAAGGACAGAAAGTAGGGTAACTAGACTCGCACTGTGATCCAAAACTATACATCACTTGGCTCCTAGTTTCATTACTGTGGTGTTTCTTGTTACTGTTGGATTTAATTGGGTTTGTCTAATTTTTATTCAGCAATTAAATAAAATGAAATTCCAAGATCAAAGTTAATGCTAGGTATAATTTGTTGAGTCCTTCATGTGGTGTAACTTACGGTGGTTTGATGAGGGTTGATGAGAGTCAAGTGCATGATAACCATTATGTGTTGGCGGATCATGATTTAGTGGTTCACGGTGTCATAGTGGTTTCCGTTACTAGTAACAGACAATTCATTTGTCGGTTTCACAAGTTACTTGCAGCGTTTTAAATCTCCGGCTAATCCTCTTAGCTGCTGACCTCCTCAACAGCTAAGCGCAGCTATAGCCGAAGATAGCTGCAGCTAAGCCATTTCGCTGTTTTGCAAAAAAAAAAAAGGGAAAGCTAAATGTCAACCGGTTGTTTTGTTGGCTCTCAACACACGATTTCTCAGCCTTCCGATCTGTCCTTCCCTTCTTTCCTGTCCATCGGATGTGAGGCTTCCAGATCCCTCATTTTGTTTCTCTGACGAGAGAGGCCCACATCCATGTCTGCTTTTGATTTTTTGGAAATCGCGCCCTTTTTTCTTTTGTCGTGTTGAATGGTTAAATCTTATCTGTTGTTTATTACGGAAGGGGAGGAGTGCGAGCGGCACCTCTTACAGGAGGGGCGCGTCGAACCCCGACGCCGGAGGAGGAGACACGCCCCGACGCCGGAGGAGCGCGCCGAGGCCCGACGACGGAGGAGCGCGCCGAGCCCCGACGCCGGAGGTGCATGCCCAGGCAACTAGGGTTCGTCGTTTTCAGTCTTCTCAGGTCGGGATTCTTCATTTGTAGTCTTTCCCCTCTGATTTTTCTAGTCATTTGTACTCGTTCTCGCCAATTTCTTCATTGATTTCCCTTCCTTTACGCCCTGCGGATTTGAGGGGTATCTGATCCATGTTTCCCCTACATGTTCAGATTTCCCCCAAAATGTTGGGTGTATCAATCGGCGACGATGTTGTCCGGCGGCCTTCCAGTAAGGTTTGTTTTATTTCTTCGTTTCCCAACCTCTTCCCCTTCGGCTATCTAATCGAATCTGAGCAGCATTATTGCTGAACAGAATCGATTTGTTTTTGTGCTTCGGATTGGGGGATGCGATGTGTTGTGCTTGTGGATTTTCGAATAGACTGAAATAATCTTACCCAGCAATAGCCAGTTTCCTCGCTAGGATCTTAGAGTAGACTGAAAATAATTTTTAATGTTTTGCATGTCATGGTTTGTGCACATGGATTTATCTCCCCCTTTGCTACGTGAGATTATACTACCATCTGCAGAGATAATTTTGTTGTCAAAATTCAGTTGCCAGAGTTTAATGAAAGTGTTACCATGCCTTTTTGGCTACTTCTGCATGAGGGTGTCAACATAATTTGCATTGTCATTATTGGAAATCATTGGCGAGGGTCACAAATCTTTAATCTGTGTTGTACTGCTCCTAAATGTTAGAGATGCTGTCCCTCTGTAATGTTCAGTACACATGTATAGAATTTTTGTATGCTTGTATCACTTCCGTGTATAGATCGACTAGTAGAACTTTGTTTATTAATTTTATTAGATAGTCCAGGAGAGAGAAGCCTTATTAGTTGGAAGCCTTATTAGTTTGCAATTTAAGCATCTCATAGCCACACTCACTCACTCAGGATGAAATTGTATGTGCATTGTCATGCCTTCCATGGAGAGCTCGACACAGGGAACACAATCTTGCTTGCTTAGTCGAATGCTCAGCTTTAGCCCATATCAATTTAGATTGTCTAAAATTTTGTTCAGTTTGGGAGTTCAAATGTTAGGTAGCACAAACATATTTTACTTCATTGCATTGTTTTATATTTCCTAGGTTTTATATATTTCTTGAGTTTCTAAGGCACATTTTATTTTTTTTCTTTTATAAAAAAATAGGTGGTCAGCCCAGGGCATTTAAAGTCTAATCTCGGCGAAACTGTTGGTCATGATCTTTGTCCCAAGAGTTCTCAGGACTTCCCTAGTTTGAATTTTGCTGGAGGCTTGCAGGTTTGCGTAATCTTGCTTTTGTAAAAAGTCATTTTGTTTTTTTTATGTTGTTAATATTTTTTATTTGCACTATTTTTTTAGGGTGTTATTTCCCCTGGCCAGATCAAGTTAGTTGAGGAATTTGCAGCATTTTGCAAGAGGATGGTATGTTTGTGTTTGCTTGGCTTGTTTTTTCAATATACTTTTTGTGCTGATTTTCAATTTTCCTTCTTTAGAGGGCTATGTCCAGGGAGAAATCCACTGAATACCATGTATTTTTAACTTTTTGTATGCAGACTATAGATGGCTTGTGTGGTGTCTTCAGTAAGTCCACCAATGGGAATTGCTATTCGTGCACTTCATCTTCTGTTGATCTTGTAATTTCTGTTGTTGGTGTCCTTTGCGATTCCATTTCAAACAAGGTTAATGAGAAATCAAACAAAACTGGTGGTTGCACTCACAAGCCTACCACTTACACTTTAGCTCATGATTTTGATGAGCAAAAGGTATGCCTGGGTTTTTTTTGTCAGACTCTCCAGTATCTTTTTGTTTTCTTTAATGTATGCAGCCCATTTTTTAAATTATAGGCTTATCATCTTTTTCATTAAATGTTGCAGGATGGTGGCAAAGAATTTGTTCAAAGTGCTAATGCAAATCTTGATTCTTCCATTGCTAATTTTCACACTCCAATCTCTAGGCAAGGACTATCCAAGATATCATCTATTGTTAAAACCCAGTCAGGTTATGTTTCATAGTTTTCTTTTCATATTTTTTGTTTTTTTTAAGTTTTCCATGATTTTTTAATTATTTTGTACTTTTTGTTTTTTGACTTACTTTTCTTCTTGTATTTTTTTGAAACGCAGCGCCTGTGCTCCCTATTATGAAAAAGAGGGTGTCTTTCGCTGAGACAGACAAGTTTAAAAGTGGACCACGAATAAAGTTGTTTGAGCCAGAAGTTATAATTGATGTAGACGATAAAGAGTATGATCAGCCTGGTGTGCATCTCTCCATCTTCTCAGATATTGTTCTTCCTTTTTATGTGATGTTTAGTGTAAAGATTAAGGCTCAACACTGAATAAGGTTTTGTGCCTTCATTTGTATATGCAGCCTCCATAATCAGTGATCCTGGCCAACCAGAAACTTGCCATACTGGTGATGGTGATGTTTTCATCACGAAGGTTGTACCATCCACGCTTGCTGCCCCAGGCAGCCCGGCTCG
Source organism: Saccharum hybrid cultivar R570 (assembly GCA_038087645.1). Classification (NCBI taxonomy): domain Eukaryota; kingdom Viridiplantae; phylum Streptophyta; class Magnoliopsida; order Poales; family Poaceae; genus Saccharum; species Saccharum hybrid cultivar. The sequence goes on from JAQSUU010000683.1 coordinate 2,818,968, forward strand.
TAACAAGGCTATCTCTGTTCACGAGGACGGCAGACAGCCTGGGATGCCTGAAGATGAATGTGTTGGTCAAGCAAAGCTCCCTGATAAGCGTGCTCAGTTATCTGTTGCCATTGATAAATTGTACAATGCAAAGTTTCTGAACTGCCAAGGTCCAAGAGTTGTGCCAACGAAGTCAAATATTGATGTAGCTTGTATGACAAACAATTTTGGGCGCCATTCAAATCGTTTTCCTGTTACTGATGAATCAAGGCGATTCTACAACATTTTCTGTGCACTTGGCCACAGTAAATGAAAATGGTATGTGGATTTGTTTTTATGTAATTTTCTATTATTTCTGAATTTATTGATTGATGTAAAGTTTTTTTTGGCAGTCATGTTGCTGTACAGTTTCACAAGACTAGTGTTGGTTTTGATTCCCTTGGACAGTCCATTGAACCTCATGGTCACTGTGACCAATTTTTTGTTGCTGGCTATTGCCGAAAGTTTTTTGAAGATTGTCACCCAAGAATTTTCAAGAAGCATTATTTCTATCCTAAAGTTGGGGGTATAAAGATAGCACATCTTCCCTCTTTTTTGTGCATTTTTTTGTTTTCCAAAACTGCATGAGAGCATATCTGTTTGAGGTTCTCAGTTTGCTCTCTTTGTGTTTTTGCAGAATTCTTTGTTGTCTTACAACAGTCAGGTTGATGTTGGTAATGTGAGGTTCTCCTTCCTCGGCGCTAACTCTGCTCTTCAACTACATTTAGCAGAAAAGGTTCTTTTTTCTAATATCATGGTTTTCTACTTTATTAGTTTTTCAGTATTCTTGATATTCCTAACTTTATTTTTTCTTGTTTTTTTTGCAGTTATTTTTCCCTGTTTGGTGTTCTTCTCACTGGTTTGTGTTTGCTGTTGATTTGAAGAACAAGCTATTTGTGTTTATGGATTCAATCTTCAGTGAATCATCTCCGTACCAAAAAAAGTCAGAGATAGGCTTGTATGTGATCATTCTGCCATCTATCTTATTACTGTATCAGATATTTAAGACCATATTTTTGTTTTTATTTCACTATTCTTAATATCTTTTACGTGAAAACAGATTAAAGCTTTCCGTTTTGTTTGGACTCTTTATGTCGAAGTTCAAATCGATCTATCCAACTTCAGGACATATTACCCTCCAGTGCCTAAGCAATCAAACACATAATTATCTTTTTGTATCCTCCTATCTCTAGTTACTATTTTTATTTCATACTGTTTTTCTCACTGCAAAGTATTTATTGATCTGTTTGGTTTTCAATAATTTATGGATTTTATTTTGCAGTGATGATTGTGGAATTTTTGCTATCAAGTTTATGGAGTTGTATGAGTATTCAATTGATCTTAGGGATTGTTTTTCTCAAGACGACATCCCTAACATCAGAATCATACTAGGCAATGATATGTTTTTCAGCTCTAATAACAAAGAGGACAAGTCACTTGTTTACAGGTTTTTCAAGGAGGTATGCTTATTTTCCTTAGCTTTTTTGTTTTTTTAGGTTGATGTAAGGACACATTATGATCTTTTTGTGGTTTTGTTTTTATTTTTCTTTCTTACAGGGTATTAATCCAATCACACGGAATTAGGATGCAAGTAAAATCTCAAGCATAGCGACCCCCGTATAGAGCATGGTTTTTTGTTTTTTTAGTAACCAGCTAGTTATAGTTTTTCTAGCTGCATGGCTAGGCTTTTTGTTAGGATTCTGTTAAATGTTAACCATCATGAACATATTGTTCCCCATGATAGAGCTTGATAGATACATTATCAAGTAGTTCCATATGTAATACTTAAGCATGATACACAAGACCTTCGGTTACATATTAAATATATTGTGCTCAGTACATTAGTATTTTGATGCTATATTTTTCTGATTTGCCTTTCTTGTTCCTTTTTTCCTTTTGTTGTTCAAATAGTATTGCTCTCTGTTGTCACTCCTCTTTTCATTTTCTTCTTGGCCTTCCCTGGAGGACCTGAAAGTTTGAATTTCATATTTTATAAATTAGTTTTGCTATCAGTATTCTTTTAATTTGAATAATTGAAATTTCAAAAAAAAAGAATGAGAAACATACTTGCTGTTTCCGTTGGTTTCTTCTTGTTTTTTTTCTTTTCTGCCTTTTTCATCTTTTCGCGAAGCTCTTCAACTATTGTCTTTAATCTTTTTGGCAATGGTGGTTGACCTTTCTTCTTCACTCTATTGGGATCTTGCAATTCTGTTAGGATAAGATTTGTATCTTCCATTGTCAAACATGGTTCTTCTCTTGTTTCTTGGTGACCATTTTGAGCCCCATATGATTCTTCTGCAATCATTCTGTTTATGTTAATTTGCAGCCTGTCGTACTCTTGTGCTAGATATTCCATTGTGCTTTGTCTCTGGGCTGCTGCTGAGTTAAGCACTGCAGACTTCCTGCTTAGAATGTTGTGCCTCAGGATTGCATGTGTTCCATGTGTTTCTTGTTGTGCAGGTATGGTCAGCTTTCTTTCCTTCTTTCTCCATCTGTTTATTATGTACCTATCTGGAATTTCTTCCATATCATTTTCCACCATAATCTTTAAGATATGAGAGCATAAGATGCCATCTTTGTTGAACTTGCCACATATGCAATCGAACTGCTCTCTTCCTTCTGTTAGATCTGCGACTACTAGATATCTCCTATGTCTATGTATTTCTTGGACTTGGTTTTTCTTGTGATACACCTCATAAGTCATTGGAGTGTATGTTTGTGAGTAACTAAGCCTTGTTGTAGCTTTTAACTGAACATTGAACCGTCTGAATATGTTTTTGTTGTAGAATTCTTGTGCCTGTCTTTCAATTTTGTATCCAAACAAGAGCTCCTTAGGTCTCTTCTGCTTGCTTGCATGGTCTTGTATTTCTTCCATTATGTTTACTGATTCTACAATTCTTTGGTATTCTCGCAAGAAGCTAATCACACTATAAGTGGGGCCTACATTGTCTTTGAATCTAGAATTTGTTCCTTCACTTCTTCCTGTACTTTGCAAAAAAGGGAAGAAGTCATTCTTAAAGTACACAGGTATGAATCTATCTCTGTTCTCCCACATCTTACTGAAATATTTGTTGTTCTGTAGATTATAGTCTTCTATCATCTTTTTCCACAGGTGCTCAAATTCTTCGACTGTTAAAGAATTGTTGACAATGTCTTCAAACTCCTCTGGTAGTCCTTTATTCTTTGCAAAGCAGTTTGCATTCTTACTGTAGCACTTCGATTTTATGTGATAGAAGCAGTTTCTATGCACTGTATTAGTGAACACTTGTTGTATGGCTCCTCTCATTGCCTTATCTTGGTCCGTGATAATAGTTGCTGGTTGTGTCCCACCCATAGCTTCTAGGAATGTTTGAAATGCCCATTTAAATGTATCAGTTGTCTCATCTGATATAAATGCACATGCAAATATGTGTCCATGGCCTATAACACCAACAAATGGGGCAAATGGGAGATTGTACTTATTTGTCATGTAAGTAGTATCAAAGCTAACACAGTCACCATACTCTGCGTAGTTTCTTATAGATGATCCATCTGTCCAGAACATATTCTTGACCTTCTTTTCTTCATCTAGATTGAACCTGTAGAAAAATGTAGGATCTTCTGCCTTCTTTTTCCTAAAGAACTCAAGGGTCTGCATCATGTCATTCCCTGTTATTTCTCTGTTGATTTTTGTCCTAAAGTTGTTGACATCCTTTTTCTTATATGGCAGTGCTGTTAGTCCTCCTCTCAGATAGGATAGGATTGATATCATTTTTCTGGTAGGAATGTTGTTGTCGTTTAATGTTCTGATAATCCCCTTTTCCATGTCAATCATGTACTTGTGTCCACTAAACATTTGGTTCCTGCTATTGGGGCTGAGTTCATGATTGTGGTCTAGATCCATTCTTTTTATCATCCAAATATTATTTTCCTCCTTCACTACCATAACAACTCTACAGTCTGTTTTCACTTGCACATTTGTGTTCCTTTTTTGGCCTTTGTTCTTTGCTGAATCTGCCATGATATCTTCTTCTTGTTGCTCATCGCTCTTTTCTTTTGCTACCTTGCCATACCTATGGCATTTCATTGTGACCTTAGTGATCTCATTGTTTCTTTTCCTACTGGTTGTCCTCACAACATTTGTGATCACAACTTCAAATCCAGCTAAGAAAGCATAGAAACTGAAGAAGTGGTGAGCATCATGTCTATTCTTGAATCCCATGCCAACTTGTGGTGTGTACTTGCTGTCAATACTTGCATTGTTCCCTTCTGTTGCGGCAATTTGTTCATTATGAATAAAGGTTTCTATTTCTTCTTCAGTTAGTAACTGGTTCTCTTCTTCATTTTGATCAACTGATGTCTGTGCAGTTGAATTTGTTGAAGTAGTCACCTCATGCACACTTGGCTCATCGTCATTCTCTATACTCATGTATGTGCTGGCAATTCTAGAACAATATACCTGCATTTTTTAATTATTATTATTATTTCAATCTACTGATGTAGCAGTATCATTCAGATGCTTTTTTCATTTACTTACCTTCTCTACTTGCAAGTTGTTGAATAGATCCAATTGCCAGTTGATGCCATTAGTGCCAGTTCCATCATCATCGTGATCATCCACCATATGTTGCTGCATTATTCAAATTCGTCATATCAGATAAGTGCTGAATTATTATTCTAGTCCATTGCTTTTTTGTTCTAGTAAAATTTCTTCAGTTTTAAAAATCACTTGTTCATATTCTATGTTGATGTCCTTTTCTTCTTCCCAGTTGTTGAATGTTGAATCCAAATCATCTTCATCCTGCAATCATGTCCATAGCCTGTCATATGTTTTTCTTTTTTATAGTTTATATCATGTTTTTTCTATCATAAGCCCCTATTGTACCTGTGTTCTCATATCGCCTAGTACCAGCTTTGTGTATGGTCCATACTGCATCTGCTGTACCTGTTTCACATTTTTTTACTCTCTTAATTTGTTATGTATGAACTACCATAAAAATGTATATGTTCTTATATACTTTTTTTCATCTCATACTTGTGGTGCTTTTGTCTTTATATTATCTTCTTGTGAGTTTTTGATCTGCTCCATGATAAGCCCAGTGTATCCTCCCTGTTTTATGTGTACCTTTTTCATATAATCTATTTTTACTAATTAATGTGAATAAAAGGGAGTGATTTTTGCATACCTGGTTGTATAGGTTTGACATGGATAGATATGTTTGGTCTGCGAAGAAGAATTCCCCAAAATATGTCTCATTCCCCTGGTATGTGCCCACTGAACCACCTTGCTGCAAAATTTGGAAATCCAACTTTTAATGCTTTTCTTTTGTTTTTTTTTGCTAAAAAAGCTCAAGATTTGTATGAATGATTAACATTATAATTTGATAATTTTGTTTTCCACACATACCTGAAAGTTGTTAGTGCCTTGTGTATTGTATTCAAGCACACCAGAAGGTCCAGTGGTTGTAGTGAATATACTCCCAAATGGCAAAGCATGGTTTCTTCTCATTTGTTCCTATGTAAGATGGGTCAATGTTTGTTATATTGGATAATGTAAGGAAAGTCCCCAATCTGGATTGAAAGCACCAACTTAATGTAAAGAAACTGTCTAGGGTCTTAAAATGCTCAACTCATCATAAAATGTTAGTATTTGTTTTAGTTTTTTCTATATATCCTACAATGCTCAAACATGTAACTAAAAATGTTTGAATCATGTTTTTAAAGTTTGTAGTTTGCATTTGAGTTTACCTACATCTTTCAAGCCATAGGTAGTTCCATATGTGCATTAGAAATTGTTTTAGAGCTAGTTGCAGGTTTACTTTTTTTAGTAATGCCTAATCCTTATACATGTGATTTTTGTGTTGCTGATGTGCCTTGTCCATGTTAGATTCAAATTAATCATCATAAAAAGGGATTCTTAGGGATGAAGTATGCAGTGTTTCATCATTTTTGTATTGTAAATGTACATAACAAGTCCCTGATGTTGGTACTTTTCATGCAGAAGAGTTATCTGGTGAATGGATGGGGGAGAGATCATTGCTTCTATTACAGATCGAAGGCTCACCTCATCACTGATCTTGTTGTTGCTTATGTCTGCATCCTTGCTCATAGATTATGAGGCTCCAATCCCCTCTAGGTGCTCTTCGTCCTCCATGTTTAATCCCCCTCCAGGTGCTCTTCGTCGTCCATGTTTTTCCCCCTCCAGGTGCTCTTCGTGGTGTTCTGTTTGTTTTAGGGTTTTGGATTTCTTGACTCATAAGTTAGATGTGCTGCCGTCTTTTTGGAGCTGGAGATATTTTATCTTCATGGGCCTCTTTTCTTCCCTTCTTTTGTGGGCTTTTTTTTCCAACAGGCCTGGACCTTTTTTTTGTCCGCACGTGTTTTTAGTGTTTGGTCTGTTGTTTTGTTTAGCTTTCTCTCACTCTTTATCATTTGCCTTTCTATTTTCCATTTCCTTGCCCATTTTCTGACCTCTTGCAATCTCTCAGGTTGTACGAGTTCATTTTGGATGTTTTTTTGTTTGTTTTTTTTGTTTTCATTTTTATTATTTTGGCCCCCAGTTTTTTTATTATTTGACTTTTTTATTATTTTGCCTAGTTGTCGGTGTGTGTGTGAAATGTAGTAGGTCCCGGTACATCCGCACTCATTGTTTTTTGTTGTGTTTGTTCTTTATATATTTTGATTGATTCCCAGTTGGCAGGTTTTTTTGTTTTCTTTTTTATTACTTGGTCCCTAGTTTGCATTTTCCAGAATATTTTTTTTCTATTTTTTGTTTGTTTTCACTTTTTTTTATTTGGCCTAGTTGGCATTCGTGTGTGTGTGAAATGCAGTAGGCACCCGTACATCCGTTTTTTGTTTTTGTTGAATTTTGTTTTTTTATTATTTGGTCTGTAGTTGGCATTTTTCATAATATTTTTATTATTCTTTTGTCATTTAAAAAAATTAATTTGACTCGTGTGTGTTTGTGTGTGTGTTGTGTGTCGGGTGTATGTGTATGTGTGTATGTGTTTTTTGTGTGTGTGGTTGTTTTTGTGTGTGTTTGTGTGTATGTGTATGTGTATGTGTATGTGTATGTGTATGTGTATGTGTATGTGTATGTGTATGTGTATGTGTATGTGTTTTTTGTGTGTATGTGTGTGTATGTGTGTATGTGTATGTGTATGTGTATGTGTATGTGTTTTTTTTGTGTGTATGTGTGTGTTGTGTGGGTGTGTGGTGTGTGTGTGAATTGTAGTAGGCGCCGGTACATCCGGTACTCTTTTTTTGTGTTTTGTTTGTTGTTTATATAACTTGATGGTGTGGTTGTTCTTGTGTGTGTGACTTGATGGATCTTCATTTGGTAGATTTTTGTTATTGTTGTGGTTTGTTGTTATTTTTTATTTTTTGGCACCCTTTTGGATTTTTTTGTTTTTTATATAATTTTGCAACTTCATTGGTCACGTATTTTTGGGTAGGCCAAAATGATTGGTTTATATATATTTTTGCAACTTTCCTTTGTCACGTATTTTTTGGATAGGCTAAAATGATTTGTTTTTTTATATTTTTTCAACTTCATTTGTCATGTATTTTTTATATAGGCTAAAATGGACTCGTACAACACGGAACAACAGAGAAAAGCGTGTACAACTGGCACAAAAAGTCAGAACGTCAGATTTTAATCGGATGGTCCAAAATTTGTATGTTGGAAGCGGTTAAAACACACGAATTCATATGTGCTGCGCGTCGGCTGTTTCATATGTTGTCAACATCCGGTTGTTGGCACATTATTAAACAACCGGATGACAGGTAGACAACCCCAAAAAAAAGCACAAAAAATACATGTAAACCATGGCATAACTTGGTAACCATTACTAATTGATCCATAACCAATTGATAGGAGTACATCACAGGTTCATAGGAGTACAGCATTCAGGTTCATAGCAGAATATTGAAACATCAGTTTCACAAAAGTGCATTATTGGGGAAACAAACAGAGCACTGAGCAAGAAGCTTGCCAGATTGTTGTGCCATGGCATCGTCGTTGGTGCTGCTGCTTTAGTGCTCTGCTTCCATGCCTTCAGATGCCTCCGCGCCAGCTGCCTCTGAAACCGCCGCCGCCACTGTTAGTCGCTCCGCTCGAAGCCGCCGCCGCCGCCACAGGTCACCTCCGCGTGCCGCCGCCGAAGGGCACAACAGCCGTCGCCGTCGGTCTCTCCGCTCGGGTCTCGAAGTCACCGACCCGCCGCCATCGACGGTCGCCGCCGCGACGCGGCCGCCGAAGGGCGCCGCCGCCGCCGTCGCCTCCTCTTCTCTCCGGAGGTGGAGAGCGAACGCTCAATAGGATAGAGTGGAGACTGTAGAGACAAGTGCTGACTAGGGTTACATATCCTCGTCGTCCAGTTGGGCCGGTTTCCTTCTTGGGCTAGGCCGGTTTCGACGTTTCACAATTTAGCTGCGCTAACTGAAGGCCAGTTTAGCAGCTATTCTTGGCTAATTGCCACTATTAGCGCCCAAGATTTCTTAGCGCGAAAAACTGAATCTCTTAGCTGCTCTTGTCCCAGCAGCTATCTCCGGCTATAGCAGTAGCTATAGCCGGAGATTTAAAACTTTGGTTACTTGTAACGGACAATGACATGATGGCTACAAACTCTTCATGCGCCTAGCTCTTCAACTTTATCTTCCTTTGTCACTGCATAAAAGGGACACTCTTTCTCTTTGTACGCGAGAGAGAAGAGAACACATAGCCAGAACACCGCCACGCTGCTGTTGTGCTGCTATCTGCCATTCCTGTCCTGGTTCCTGCACGTATAGGAAGGGGGAGAGCAGGCCTCCGAAACCGGCGTCGTTCACGAATTCATCTGCTCGGGTGAAGACCGGCAATCAGGTTTTTAGGGAGCACCTTCACATGACTGCTCGCTCATTCATTCTTCTTCCTGCTACTTCTTGATGACTTGGGGTGATTGGCACTGCAACATTACTGCACGCATCGAGCGGGACGACTACATCGACAACCGCTATGTCAACTAGTGTCGGCTCTGGTGCCGCTGGGTATGTTGTTGCAACCCGTCCTTTGTTATATATGATTAGAATCATGATGATTAGTATCATGTACATGTTTGTTGCACTTAGATCACACGTGCACATGTCTGATGTCACAAACATGTTATTTATAATTTTTTGGATTAAATTGCGACTGAATTTGCCTAAAATTCCAACAATCCAAAAACCTGCTAGGCATTTTTCGGTAGTCGGCTTTGCGAGTGTGCTGAAACCAAATGTTTTTGAGGGCACACATTACAAGAGGTGGTGTCAAAGATGCATATTATAGTTGACTGCTATACACTGTTATTTTGTTGCAGAACCTAAATCAGTTGGACCTCATACTCCTGAGGAGGAGCATGCGTTCCAAGAAGCTGATACTAAGTTCAAGGCGGCAATAATCAGCGTGCTAGGAGACTCCATAGTAGATGCATATGTAACTCTGCAAACTGGTAAAGAGATGTGGGATGCACTTGAGGCCAAATATGGAGTGTCTAATGCTAGTAGTGAGTTGTATGTCATGGAGCAGTTTCATGACTACCAGATAGTTGATGATCGTTCTGTGGTTGAACAAGCTCATGAGATACAAACATTGGCAAAAGAACTCGAGAATTTTGGTACGGTGCTGCCAGATAAGTTTGTGGCGGGCTGCATTATTGCTAAGCTACCACAGGCTTGGATAAACTTTGCTAGTTCTCTGAAACATAAGAGACAAGAGTTTGGCATTGCCGACCTCATTGGCTCTTTGGATGTTGAAGAGAAGGCGAGAGCTAAGGACGTCCACGGCAAGAAAATTGTTGAGGGAAGTTCTAGTGCCCATGTGGTGCAGAAAATTCCTCAAAATCCTCACAAGAAGAAATTCAAGCAAGAACTCAAATAAAAGAACACTCCTCCTTTTAAGAAGAAGAACAAGGAGAAAGGCAATTGCTACACCTGCGGCAAACCTGGGCATTATGCTAAGGATTGCAAGGAGAGCAAATGGAGGCCTAAGAAAAAGTCCGCAAACATGATTGAGGTTGATGAAGGAACACTGAGGTACGGTAATTTATTACCTACAGTTCTTTCAGTTTATCGTTCACCAGATTGGTGGGTTGACACAGGCACCAATATTCATATGTGTGCTGACATTTCCTTGTTTTCTTCTTATTAGGTAAGGAGAAATTCCTCCTCGTTGATGGGAAATAGAGCGCGTGCGGCTATTCATGGTGTTGGTACAGTCAATCTGAAGCTTACTTCGGGGAACACCGTGCAGCATGTCTCCTCAATAAGGAAGAATTTAATTAGTGGTTCATTGCTTTGTCGAGATGGCTATAAACTTATGTTTGAATATAATAAGTGCATACTTTCTAAGTATGGAACCTTTGTAGGTAAAGGTTATGAGAGCAGAGGCTTGTTCCGCTTGTCCTTAATTGATGCATGTGTTAAGTCCATGAAGGCGTGAACAATATGAGTTGTGATGTTGAATCTAATATTTTGCATTCATGTCTTTGTCATATAAATTTTGGTTGCATGACTCGCTTAGCTAGTTTGAATTTAATCCCAAATTTTGATTTGATCAAAGGTCCTAAGTGCCATGTATGCATGCAATTGAAGCAACCTCGCAAGTCTCACATGGCTGCTGAGGCAAGGGACTTGGCACCATTAGAACTAATCGATTCCAATTTATGTGAAATGAATGGCGAGTTGACCAAAGGTGGCAAAAGATATTTCATGTCATTTATAGATGATTGCACTAGTTTTTTCCTATGTGTATCTGTTAAAATCAAAAGATGAAGCATTGAATTATTTTAAGATCTATAAAACTGAGATAGAAAACTAACTTGAGAAGAAAATTAAACAGTTGCGGTATAATCACGGGGGAGAATATTTCTCAAATGAGTTTTCTGAGTTTTAATTTGCGCGAAGCATGGTATTATTCATGATAGGACACTGCCATACTCACCACAATGTAATAGGATTACTGAGAGAAAGAACCGCACTCTAACTGAGTTGGTTAAGGCCATGTTAGAAACTGCGAGACTATCTAAGGAATGGTGGGGTGAGGCAATATTGATAGCATGTCATGTCCTGAATAGAGTGCCTACAAAGAATAAAGAAGTTACACCATTCAAGGAATGGAGGAAGAAGAGATTAAATCTTTCTTACCTGCGAACATGGGGTTCTTTGGCAAAGGTGAATGTGCCAATGAACAAGAAAAGAAAGCTTGGACCAAAAACCGTTGATTGTGTCTTTCTCGGTTATGCTATTCATAGCGTGGGTTATAGATTTTTAATAATAAATTCTGAAGTGCCTGATGTGAATGTTGACACATCATGGAATCTAGAGATGCTACATTTTTAGAGTAAATTTCCTATGAAAAATACACCTAGCACTTCTAGTCATGATTCTATAACACTTCCACAGTTGCATGAACCGTTAGAACACGCTGATGTTGAAACCCATGTGGAAAATCATGAGAAAGATAATAATATAGTCACTCGAAAGAGTAGGAGACGGAGGACTGCAAAGTCTTTTGGTGAAGACTATATGTTATACCTTGTGGATAACACTTTTGAGACCATAGAAGAGACATATTCATCTATTGATGTGGACTTATGGAAGGAAGCTATTCAGAGTGAGATGGACTCTATTATGTCTAATGAAACTTGGGAGGTTGTTGATCGTCCTTACGGGTACAAATATGTGGGATGTAAATGGGTGTTCAAGAAAAAGCTTAGGCCTGATGGTACAATTGAGAAGTATAAGGCAATGCTTGTGGCTAAGGGTTATACCCAGAAAGAAGGTGAAGATTATTTCGATACTTATTCACTAGTCGCCCGTCTTATGACTATATGAGTGTTACTTTTCTTGACTGCCTCACATGGTCTTCTCGTTCATCAGATGGACGTTAAGATAACTTTCTTGATTGGAGAGCTTGAGGAAGACATCTATATGGATCAGCCGAATAGATTTGTAGCAAATGGTCAAGAGGGGAAAGTGTGTAAATTATTGAAATCTTTGTATGGCCTAAAGCAAGCACCTAAGCAGTGGCATGAGAAGTTCGACAGAACTTTGACATCAACCGGCTTTGCTGTGAACCAAGCTGATAAGTGTGTTTATTATCGGTATGGTGGGGGAGACAGTGTGATCTTGTGCTTGTATGTGGATGATATATTAATTTTTGGAAATAATGTTAATGTGATTGAGGAAGTGAAAGGATTTTTATCGAGTAACTTTGAAATGAAAGATTTGGGAGAAGCTGATGTTATTCTTAACATAAAGCTACTCAGAGAAGGAAATGGTGGGGTAACTCTTGTTCAATACCACTATGTGGAAAAGATGCTGAGTCGCTTTGGGTATAGTGACTTCACACCTATTTCAACTCCTTATGACCTAAGTGTGCTATTAAGGAAAAATCGTAGAATAGCACGGGATCAATTGAGATATTCTCAAATTATTGGCTCACTTATGTATTTAGCTAGTGCAACGAGGCCTGACATCTCATTTGCTGTGAGCAAACTCAGCCGATTTGTTTCAAATCCGGGAGATGATCATTGGCGTGCTCTTGAGAGGGTATTGCACTATCTAAAAGGGACTATGAGCTATGGCATTCACTGTATCGGGTATCCGAGGGTACTAAAGAGTTATTGTGATGTAAATTGGATATCTGATGCTGATGAGATTTACGCCACAAGTGAATATGTGTTCTCACTTAGCGGTGACGCTGTTTCATGGAAGTATTGCAACCAGACCGTCTTAGCGAGGTCAACAATGGAAGCAGAACTCACAGCATTAGATACCGCCATTGTTGAGACCGAGTGGCTTCGTGAACTCCTTATGGATTTGCCGGTGGTTGAAAAACTAATACCGGCTATTTTCATGAACTGTGATAATCAGACTGTGATAATCAAAGTGAATAGTTCTAGGGATAACATGAAGTCTACAAGGCATGTGAAGAGGCAGCTAAAATCTATCAGAAAACTGAGAAACTACAAAATAATAGCGTTGAACTATGTTCATACATCTAAGAATCTGGCAGATTAGCTTACAAAGGGTCTATCACGTAATATGATAGATGGTGCACCAAGGGAAATGGGCTTGAGACCCACGGGAAGTCATTCCATAGTGGTAAGCTGTTCTATGTGATCGAAGATCCTGTGAAGTTGGATGGTGAAACAACCTAGTGGTTGACGGTGATGGAGAGATCCTTTATAATAAAGTCCATATCGTTTGAGATGCACATCTCTCCCATGTTGTATGGCAGGTTGATTTATACCTTAATGTGATCTGAGTGGCTTATTTAAGCAGAGATGACGGCCTACATGACATCTTAAAAGAAACACACCTATATGAGTTCGATTGCTAGTCACAGTCTATGAGATGTGGGTAGTCTCTAGATACTCATGAAAGGCACAGGAGTTTGACTTATATGCTCCAACCAGAGAGGATGCTTTAGGCATGCTTGTATCAGTAAAGGACTTAGGTGAAACTTATTTCGCACAAAACTGTCAATTCAAGGCATAGTCTATTGTTCATTTGTGAAGAAGTGTAACTTCTGTTCTAGGTGGATGTTCAACTTAACAGTCTCCTCCAAAAAAACTGGTATATCAAACAATTTGCAGCATTGAGAGCATTTTCTATGCCTTGAAATTTGGTGGGGATTGTTGAATTTAATTGGATTTGTCCAATTTTTATTTAGCAACTAAATAAAATGAAATTCCAAGATCAAAGTTAATGTTAGGTATAATTTGTTTGAGTCCTTCATGTGATATAACTTACAGTGGTTTGATGAGGGTTGATGAGAGTCAAGTGTATGACGACTATTATGCATTGGTGGATCATGATTTATTGGTTTATGGTGTCATAGTAGTTTCCATTACTAGTAGGAGACAATTCATTTGTCGGTTTCACAAGTTACTTGTAACGGACAATGACATGATGGCTACTAATTCTTCATGCTCCTAGCTCTTCAACTTCATCTTCCTTTGTCACTGCATAAAAGGGACACTCTTTCTTTTTGTACACGAGAGAGAAGAGAACACATAGCTAGAACACCGCACAGGAATAGGGAGAGCAGGCCTCCGAAACAGGCGCTGTTCGCAAGTTCATCTACTCGGTTGAAGACCGACAATCAGGTTTTGGGGGGAAATCTTCACGCAACTGCACGCTCGTTCGTTCTTCTTCTTACTACTTCTTGACGACTTGGGGTGATCGGCACTGCAACATTACTGCACGGCATCGAGCGGAACGACTACATCGACAACCGCTATGTCAACTAGCGTCGGCTCTAGTGCCGCTGGGTATGCTGTTGTAACCCATCCTATGTTATATATGATTAGAATAATGATGATTAGTATCATGTACATGTTTGTTGCACTTAGATCATACGTGCACATGTTTGGTGTCACAAACATGTTGTTTATAATTTTCTAGATTAAATTGCTACTGAGTTTGCCTAAAATTCCAACGGTAACTTTAATTTTACCTTCAGATCATGACATTGAAGCATTTTTGTTCCAAATTTCTGTGACCTCAATTATTCGTTTACTTTTACTTTGCCCATCCACAAATCCTTGTGGTTCTTTACAACATTGGAGTGAAAGTCTAAGACTTTGACTATCAATAATAACTTTCAGAATGTTATATTTTTTTTATTGTTTAACTAGGTATGACAACAGAAAATGATTAAAAGCAACAGATGAGGTACCACTGGTCCATCAACTCAGACTCTCTCACGGGCTAGAATTTTATGAGATATAAGTATTAGTTATTGTTTAATTAATCTGACTAATAAAGAATTACCTATATTACATTGTATTTTCTCTTTTTGTTTATTTTCTAACATGCTAGACTTTAACAGTACTCCGTAGTCTATATCCAGTTATTATAAACATATTAACTAGTCTTTTTTGCAAGGGCCTGATCGATCTATATTTTTTCATCACATATTAATATTTTTCCTTGGCACCTCTATAATTTTGAACATGTAATTATTTTGAAACCTTATCATTAACTATGGTGGCTTTTGTCGCATCACATAGGATATGAAGGCATCAATCTAAATTTTGAATTTTCAAAATTTATTCTTATTAATTGCTTCATATTTTTATCCTCAAATTAAGTTAAAATTCTTGTAATTATTATATTTTTTATTAACCCTTCTTTTTACACCTTTAAAAACATTTTAGGTCATAGAGTACGTTCTTAAATAGTATAACACCATATGCAATCATTTGAAACTTGTGTTATGTCGCTTAAGATAAGTAACATAGTTTGAAGTGAGACATGGGTGGAGTAGTAGTGCTAACCTCAAGATATTTTTTAACACTTAAGCCTTATATAATGGTCGACTTTTTTACTTTACTGTGGAAAATATAGCCCCAAGATGCAATGCTAGGGGGTTATTTTGGATTATGTTTCATAATGGCAAAGGTGAGTAATTTAGATGCAAAGTTTGGCATTTTTTTGGAATATTTTCATAATGGCAGATGTGGGTAATTTATATACAAAATTAAGGGGCAATTTTTAATTATCTTTCATAATGGCAAAGGTGGGTAATTTAGATACAAAATTAGGGGTTACTTTATGTATTTCTTAATGGCTTAGGTGGATAGTTTTTTTATGAATTAAAATAGATCGAACGACTATTATCAGTGATGATGACTAGAGTGTAGAGTCTCCCAAATTAAAGTAAGATGTTTTTAGTTATTACGGGAATTTCTAGGATTTATCTTTTTCCTAGTATATCTCTGGTGAGAATTAATGTGGTGTCTTCATTGGGACTTGTAATTAATAATAGTAAGATGCCATTGTCGAAGACTTCAAGTATTTATATGTCAAAATGAAGTAAATGGCTACATAAATGAACCATCTGCTATATGCATGCTAGAATCTTGAATCTATATCTATATATATATTCTATATTCTATATATTCTATGTTCTATATTTCTATGTATCTATATCTATATCTATATATCATATAATCCTAAACCCCACTAGAAGTCAATCTCAACATGCAAGGCATCCATATCAGTGGCCCACATGTGGCAGAACCGTCTAATCTAATGCACTCCTAAGAGTACTTGTCTTCTATTAGACACTAAGTACCCAAGAGAGTGCACTAAACCATGTGATTCTGTCGAGCGCACCCCAAGGGAGAACTCAAAAATCCACATTGTTAATCAGGATCATAAATGAGAGAATAAAGCTTACAACATTTTTAGCCATTTCTTACATCACTTTATTTACAACATCAGAGTACTACACCAATTATTATTAACAGCGGAATATAACAATGTTATCAGAGTTTCAGTGAAAATACAAATTTAGTTAATGGTAAGTCAAACATTAGCGTGATGACTTTATGCACATGAAATAATAACAGGTTATAAGTTTTTTCTTTGAAAAACATTTTTGTGGAAATTTCAAATAAACTCTATGTTCGCACGTAAAGGACATCCTCACTGAGCCCACCAGGAGGTTCCACACACATGGTCATCTTTATCAGCACTGGTCACCTGCAACAGGATAGAACAAACCCTGAGTACTTAATTGTACTCGACAAGACTTACCCGTCAAGAGAAAAGAAAAGACTCCAAGGATATGCAAAGACTATTTGGCTTGTGGGTTTATTGCATCTGTAGGAAGCATTACTAAATGTATATCCTTATATTCAATTTTATTAGCCGTCATCATTAATTCATTATCTAACCATTCTATGTAAGCACCTAAGCTACTTTCAAGCATGTGGTAAGCAATCAGAACTATTATATCTCCTTCCATGTTTCAGTTCTTACTATGGTACTAGACCATAGCCAAGTCGTTACCGTCTACAAAAATGGCGATTCGCGAATCAATGTATCCTAGCTGGGTACCCCGAAACATATGCCTCATTTGTACCCCAGGCACAGACAAGACCAACCCGCTTCACTCCTGTCAAGGGGTCTAGGCCCCTGTCCAAATTTAGACTCTAAGCCCCCAACACCTGAGGCCCTGCCTTAGTGTGGTGCTTAGACCTCCACCCATAATCTACCCCTAAAAGTCGGTCCAGAAAGAGCTGAAACTCATGACAAGAGAGTAACAAGTCTTCCCGCTCTCATAAGCCAGTATGTGCTTATGATAATAAGTCTGTGACCTGACTACCATCCACAGCAACAGACGGTCCTCAATCAATACAGGCGGAACAAATGCAACCCGAGCCCCACTCGGTTGCCTAACCAAAACCAAATCCAAAGTACAGTCCCATCCAGTCTCCATTTATTATCCACATATAGTCCATGTGACAGTAACCTGATAGTAATAGTAGTAATATATAATCCTATCTCTCGCGAGTGACAGGTAATCACTCGACTTCTACCAGATTTCTATAGCATAGCAAGCTACACGATCCTGACATTCTAGTAAGACTCATGGGATAAGATTATATATATGCAAGTGGGTTTCATTCAACTTCTTAAAACTTAATGCACAAGCATAAAATAAAGTGCAGAACAATATGGGTTAGCACCGGGGCTTGCCTGGGTAAGATATGACCAAAGTTAGCATTCCATCAAAGTGACACAATCCTCAAGGCACCATCTTTTTTGCTACTTTAGTCGACTCCATGACCCATCATCATTCCTATTATGATATGCGCGAATGCAATTGCAAAGACGTAAATAATCAACAGAAATCACAAGTTTCGTCATACGAGTACACCTCTCAAGCTAATGAGCTAACTCTATGACTAACGTACTAGGCTACGTATCTATGTTATCGATTTAAGCGTTATTTCCCAACAAACCCAAGGTGTGGCTTCATGTATTTTATCAATTTAATATATATTCAAACTAGGGCTTCTTAGCTATTCTAGCAACCCAATTAATCTGAGGCTACAAAAACTACAGTGAGTAGCTAATAATATTAGGAATGCACTGTAAAATTTCTAGAATTAATACTAGCATAGATTAATCATAACAATTCCTACGAGTTCATATTTTAGCAATATTTAAGCATGTTAAACTATTTAAAGCAACCTCTAAACACTTTAGAGCTATGTGAACCAAATACACTAACAGATGGAGCATGATTTTAGGAACTTAACAAAATTGATTTCACAATTTTTGGACCTCTACAACATTTTATATTGAATTCACAAGTTTTCTTAGAAGCTAAATTAGAAATTACTTTAGAAAATGAAAAGACTAGCGGCAACCAGAATTGTCCCGATAGCCCAACGCGGAGCACGGCCATGCGCATCACGACGGCCCAACACGGCCCAAGGCCGGGGAAGTCCCGCACGCGCTGCACAATTGCAAAAGAGTCCTTGGCTTTCGCACGAATCCACCTACCGTCCGTCCCACTATCCCCCTCTCTCACTAGCGTTCGCGCTTAACCCCCTAGGTTTACCCCCAATTCAAGCACGGGCGTCCCTAGCGACTCTACGCTCGGCGGCGTGGCGTCCTCTAGCACACCACGACCACGCTAGGGCACCGAGGCCCATGGTGATTTCACTGAGAAGCCGACCACCACCTAGGGTTCTGATAGTGACGATGGGTGGCGGTGAGATGCTGGAATGCGCCTTATGTTACACTGCAGTGATAGGCGGCAGTTCGTGGTGATGGCACAGCCATTTTGGTGAGCGAGAAGGCTAGAGAGAGGAAAGAAGTGGTCCACGAGCACCAGTGGCATACCACGAGTATGGCCGAGGTGGTGGTTTAGTCGGAGGTGGCCCTAATAGGGCCGGCCACGTACGCCTGCGCGATACAGCGGCGCTCTGAGCTCGGCAAGGCAGCGTCGTCGGAGGAGTCTCTGACCAACTTGCGTGTGCATGGTATGGGCGAGGTCAAGGGGAGCCTAGAATATAAGTTAATTGGAACAAAAGCAAGGGAGGGGCTTACCTCCAGTCCACGTTTTGTCCCGACAGAGAGATGACCAGCGACGACGAATTTCCAAAAATCGTTGACTGTGGTGCACTAGTGGCAACCGACGTGGGCTAGGCGGCTAGATATATTACATGTCCCTCTATGGGTGCTAGTAATTGGACCGGGGTGCTTCGACCTGGGCGAAACCGACACGCTTGAATTGGGATGGCATTACTACAGGCGGGACTCGCCAATGGCGTCTAGCGAGGAAACAGGGCGAGGTAGGGAGATGTCACCATCACCACTGCGACCAGGGTCGCGACGAGCAGTGGGTCATGTCGGGTCGCAACACGGTAATTGGATTGAAGGGCGGGGAGGGCGCCACGACAATCGGGTGATGATAGCCACAGACTCGGCTCGGTTCTTTGCGCAGCACGCCTGCCAACGGCGTGCACGCAACCGCAGGAACCAGGCCACAGCCAGCCGGGGCCGGCCAACGCCAGGCCGAGGTGCTGCGTGGCACCACCTAGGCACGTGAGCTGGTCAGCGACAACCGCCTGGCCTCAGCTCGAGCCTAGCATACGTAGCGCCCGCACGCGAGGTGACCGTGCCCACGGGGCCAAATGGCCGATGGGTGCCAAGCACGCTTTTTAAAGCGAGCCAAAAACTACTTAGTGCCTCGATTCGGGTTCAACCGATTCAACCAACCTAAAGCCGGCACAAACGCCTAGCTAGAGAAGCAATCCCTAAAGCCAGAGAGGGACCAGACGTAAATTTAGAGCTTTGCCAACCATGCACTGCCAACGACGTCCCAGAGCGCGAACTGAGCTGAACAAAGCCCAAAGTTAGGATTTTTGAGCAATTTTAGCATGGTCTTATCTAGCTCCAACCCTTCTACCAACTATCTCGTTACAAAGATCACACTTTGGTGTACCCAACGGTGCCAACACCCAGCCATGGTGTTCAACTAAATTTTTAAGAAATTATTTGTCGAAATGACATGTTTATTACCTTTCCAAACTTAGAAAAGCTAAGGATTTCAATTTGGACTTAACAGCCATTAGCACTTTTGTCATCATTTTTAAAAGGTTTAAACCCTATTAATTTCAACTAACAGGTAATTCATGCAATAGCCTATCCTTCCTACTAGACCATAGGAACAAAATATTGAAGCACTATTTAAGTATTTTGCACAATATAATTTGCCACAGATAGCATTTTAAACATAACTTGGATCCTTGCCAATTTAACGAAAAAGGCTCATCTCGATTCCAAATTTGATTTTTTGGGTTCCCAGGAAAACTAGTCAACCATATTTAAACTCCAAAATCAAAGTTGCATTATTGTCACACCCATTTAACGACCAAATGGAGTGCATACTCTTATGTGTGACCAGAGATCAATCACACATAAGTTAACAAATTATAAAGGATGTATCATCACAAATATTATTACATCACGATTATTATCACATAGTCTTTACAATAATGTAGTGGAAGTAAAATGTAAAACTCTCGTGGTAGCTCTAATCACAGGCACATTGACTGGTTGACTGCAAGTCTAGTAATCTTTCGGAAAGTAGAAGTAGTCACTACTTGCACCATCTGTTACTCATCCAGGATTTTTATCCAAGTAAGAAAAATAAACAAGCATAAGTACATCTCGTACTCAACAAGTGTAACATGGGGTTCATGAGGTTCAAAGGCATAACATAGGTTTACCAGCATGTAGCTTTTAATTAGCATTATTTCGGTATATCAATAATATCAAAGTGTCTCAATGTAACAATAAACGTATGATCCATGTGAAATGATTAACGAATAGCAAAAACATATTAATTATTAATGATCCACTATTCCATAAGGGCCCAAGGCCACTCGTGACCGTGAGCACGGCTGTTATAATAGTTTTACACTCTGAAGAGGTTATACACTTTCACTGTGAGTCGTGTTGCCCATATGCCCGGGTTAATTACTCCCAAAACACTTCCAAGGTGAGCAGGCAGGGGAACACTATGAAGTCTTTCGAAGGTTCGTCTAACAAGTTAGGACCACTAGATTTCACTCGGCAAACAGATGTAGGGCCCCCCTTCCAAATGGCACAATAACACGCAGCCTATACACATGAGGATAGAGGCCGCACTATACCCGATTCGTCAAGCCATTTCTACGCCAAAAAGGAATACCACTAACAAGCTAGAAAAGGTCCTTCTATATGACTAAAGCCAGAGCCATTTTAGCCCTCACAGTTGTACTGTAAATCCCGGATGTTCGCTTACAGATAAGTCCTTATGGAGAGTAACGAGAGCACCAAAATAACCACATGCTCTAGTACCCTTCAAACAGTAATAAAAATTATCTTTTAATGTTTATTGCATATTCCATTAGTCAAATTACATGATCATAGTTCATGTTAAGCACTAGCAATACTAATTCATACAATATAATAGGTATCAAGGAATAGGATCAACACTAAATCATCCTTAACAAGGAATATATACATAATGATATTATTTGCTTAATGTGAATAGGACATCAAGGATAATCCCATGCTATACTTGCCTTGCTTAAACTGGTCCTGGTGATCTTGCTCGTAGAAAAACTCCTGATCTCCAACGAATTGCTCACCGTCTATACTCGATCAACAATAGCAACAACATTCATGCAGAACAATCATGCATAAACAAACAAGACTATAATTAGAATAGTACACCAACAGTAATAAAATAAGAGAAAAAGTTTTTAAAACGAATCTACAACTCGCTAGGATCACACAGACACGAAGATCACGAAAAACGGAGCTAAAACGACAAAGTTATGAATTTACGAAGATTTCCTATAGAAAAGTAATTACTTTAATTCAAACTCGAAAATAAAATATCACAAACCTACTGTATAGTACTACTATCATGTAGAGCTCGCAAATACGAACCTAACACAATTTGAACGGGTCAAATCGGAGTTAAAACGGATAAATTATGACTAAAACAAACTCAGTGGCATAACTGTAAATAGCTGAAAACGTATTTTAGACTTAACTGAGATCAAACTACGCTTTCAAAAGGATAATACGCCATACGGGAATACGCCTTGGACTACGGGTTACATAATAGAAAAACACAGGGTATCTTTAGCAAAATATACAGGCAAAACGGTATCTTCAAGTCTGGACCGTTAGATTCAAAATGGACGGTTCAGATTGATCCGGGGAGAGCTGGGCGGTGCTTCGGCCGGAAAACAACCCCGACGGCGACGTCCGTGGCGGTGCCATCGCCGGAGAATGTGAACTCGTGATTTACCGCGTTACCTCGCGAAAGAAGAACATCGGGATGAAGTATAGATCAAGGCGAACTCACCAAGGTAGAACACGAAAGCGGAGCTGACCCGAAGACGATGCGGTGCTCGAGATGGCGGACGGTTCCGTCGGTTATTCGAGCGGAGCCCCCTCGGGATGGCTTCGGTGCTTCACGTCGAGATGGGATGGAGCGGAGGGATGCACGAGCTCGTTTTTATAGCCCGAAGCCGATTCCAAGAAAGGAAAGGGAAGGATTTGGACTCAGATTCCGATCGGTGACAACGATGGAAAGAAATTGGCTCGTGACGTGAGAAGGAAGAAGGTGCCCTGATAGATGGGGTCACGATGTCAGCAACTCGAGAGAAGAAAACGTGGCAGCGCGCTCGCGCGAGCTTGCTAGGCCAGCAGCTGGGCTCGGCCCAAGCGGCGAAGCGGGGAACGGCATGCGGAGACGGCCCACGCGTGCGGGAGCGAGCGGGCCACGGCAGCGGAAGAACGGGCTACGCGTGGGAGGAGCAACGCGGGCGAGAGATGGGCCGCTGGGCTTCATAGGCCGAAAACCGGGAAGAGAATGAAATTCCTTTTTCTTTTTCCTTTTCAAATATTTCAAAGCA
The DNA here is from genome assembly GCA_038087645.1 of Saccharum hybrid cultivar R570. Taxonomy (NCBI): domain Eukaryota; kingdom Viridiplantae; phylum Streptophyta; class Magnoliopsida; order Poales; family Poaceae; genus Saccharum; species Saccharum hybrid cultivar. The sequence goes on from JAQSUU010000683.1 coordinate 2,841,713, forward strand.
TTTTCAAATGATTTTGGATCCTATTTTGAATTTGAATCAAACCACTCCAACCAAAAATTCAAATGCAACAGCATGAGTGCAAAAACATGTTTCTACCCTTATATTTGATTTTAAGTTAATAAAAATTATTATTACTCTAAATTTGTATGCTCACAAAATTGTATAAAAATCATATTTACCTACTTTTTAATATCCCAAAATTTTAGGGTGTTACAATTCTACCTCCTTAAGATGAATCTCGTCCCGAGATTCGGTTGATGCTTACTCGAATAGTTGCAGGTAGGTTTTCCTTAGATCCTCTTCTCTTTCCCAGGTGGCCTCACCCTCAGTGTACCGATTCCACTGGACCTTACACATTTTGATAGTTCGACTCCTCGTGACTTTTTCAGCAGTCTCTAGAATTTTAATTAGAAATTCTTCATATGTGAGGTCCTCTTTAACAGTGAGCTCTTCTAACGGAATCTGCTCCTCTGGTACTCACAAACAATTCTTAAGTTGAGACACGTGAAACACATCATGTACACCTGCCAAACTCTCAGGTAATTCCAACTGATACGCCACCTCACCACGTCTCTCTACAATCTTGAAAGGTCCAATATACCTTGGTGCCAATTTCTCCTTCATGTTGAACCTTTTCACACTTCTCATTGGTGATACTTTCAAGTAGACATAATCCCCTACTTCAAAAGTCAACTCTCTCCTCCGAGTATCAGCATAACTCTTCTATCGGGACTGGGCTATTTTTAGATTATCTCTAATCATTCTTACTTTCTTTTCAGCATCCTTGAGTACATCAGGCCCAAACACTTGACTTTTCCCTATCTGATTCCAGAACAACCGGGTTCTACACTTTCGTCCATACAGAGCCTCAAACGGTGCTATCTGAAGACTCTTCTGATAACTATTGTTATAAGATAACTCTGCATAAGGCAAACTCTTATCCCAACTAGTACCATATTGTAAAGCACAAGCTCTCAACATATCTTCCAATATCTGATTAATTCTCTCCGTCTGTCCATCTATCTGTGGATGGTAGGCTGTACTAAAGTTCAGTTTTGTTCCTAGTGATTCATGTATCTTTTGCCAATAATGAGATGTAAACTGGGTACCCCAATCAGACATAATTTTCTTAGGAACTCCATGTAGACTCACTATTCTTTTCATATACAATTCTGCCAACCTTGCATTGCTATATGTAGTCCTAACTGGCAGAAAATAAGCAACCTTTGTTAGACGATCTACTATTACCCAAATTGAATCATACCCTTTCTGAGTACGTGGCAATCCAACTATAAAATCCATACCAACTTCTTCCCATTTCCATTCGGGTATCTGCATAGGTTGTAACAATCCTGCAGGTCTCTGATGTTCAGCTTTCACCCTTTGACAAGTGTCACACAAAGCAACATATTCAGCAACATCTCTTTTTAAGCCATACCACCAATATTTCTCTTTTAGATCCAGATACATCTTAGTACTCCCAGGATGTATAGAATAAGCTGACTCATGAGCTTCACTCAGAATTGCCTCTTTGATAGTCTTATCCTCTGTTACACATGGCCTTTTTCCAAACCATAGCGTACCCTTATCATCCTTATGGAATCCTGGTGATTTGCCCTTCACTATATTCTCCGCTATCTCTCTCAATTTTGCATCTTTCATCTGACTCTTGCGTATCTCATGTTTTAGAGTAGGTTTCTAGTACCAATTCTACTGCATTGGTGGTAAACCCTAAGTTCAGATACTCATATTCAGCACACAACTCTCTTGGTATAAGGCGTTACTTGCACTTCATTAGCATAGCTTTTCCTACTAAGAGCATCAGCAACGACGTTAGCCTTTCCTGGGTGATAATGCACTCCAGATCATAATCCTTTATCAACTCCAACCATCTACGATGTCTCAAGTTCAGATCTGATTGAGTGAAGATATACTTCAGACTCTTGTGATCAGTGTATATATCACTTTTATGTCCAATCAAATAGTGTCTCCATATCTTTAGTGCATGAACCACTGCAGCTAATTCCAAGTCATGAGTAGGATAATTTAATTCATGCTTTCTTAACTGTCTTGATGCATATGCCATAACTCTACCTTCTTGCATAAGAACACATCCTAAACTCAAACGAGATGCATCATAGTAGATAGAAAAATGTTTACTCAGATCTAGCAAAACTAATACTGGTGCAGTGGTCAATATTTTCTTTAATTCCTCAAAATTATCCTGACACTTCTCAGACCATACAAACTTGACATTCTTCTCCAATAGTGCAGTCATTGGCTTCGCAAGCTTAGAAAATCCCTCTATAAATCTCCTGTAATAGCCTGCTAATCCCAAGAAACTACGGATCTCACTTACATTGGTTGGTGGCTTCCAGTCCAATACATCTTTAACTTTGCTATGATCCACTGATATTCCCCCATTTGAGACAACATGACCAAGAAAGGAAACTTTCTTCAACCAAAACTCACATTTACTCCGCTTGGCATATAGCTGGTGTTCTCTGAGCTTTTGCAAAACCAACCTCAAATGTTCGGCATGTTCCTCCTTAGTCTTGGAGAATACTAGAATATCGTTAATGAATACTACTACACAACTTGTCCAGATATTCCATGAACACCTTATTCATCAAATACATAAAGTATGCAGGGGCATTAGTTAGACCAAAATACATCACTGTACACTCATATAACCCATACCGTGTGGTAAAAGTTCTCTTTGGTATATCACTAGCACGAATCTTCAACTGATGATATCCAGAACGAAGATCAATCTTGGAGAATACACAAGCACCTCTTAACTAATCAAACAAGTCATCAATCCTAGGCAACGGGTACTTATTCTTGATGGTAACCTCATTGAGAGACCGATAATCTACACACATTCTCTGAGTACCATCTTTCTTATCCACAAAAATCACTGGTGCTCCCCAAGGTGAAGAACTAGGACGAATGAAACCCTTATCCTATAATTCCTTAATTTGTTTCTTAAGTTCTTCTAATTCATCTACTCCCATTCTATATGGATGCTTAGCTATGGGTGCAGTTCTAGGTAATAATTCAATAATAAATTCAATGTCTCGGTCTGGTGGCATACCTGGCAATTTCTCAGGAAACACATCAGAGAACTCTTCCACAACCTGGTCCTCCTTGTTGGCACCATCAGTAAGCTGGTTCACGGTAGCGGTCTCCTGTTTTTGCACTTTCACATCAACCCTGATCCTATCTCCCTTTGGTGTTGTCAGCACTACTGATTTCCCCTTGCACTGAATCTCTGCTTGTTGTTGCATCATCCAATCCATTCCCAATATAAGATCAATCCCAGCTGTTCTCAATACTATAGGACTCACCTTAAACTCTTCCCCCCTTAAGATGAGACTAATTGGGAGACAACGATAAGATGCGGGCATGCTTCCACCAGGTGAGTTGACTAATATAGGGTTCTTCATGGCACACAAATGAATTCTATGTATTCTAACAAATGATTGTGATATAAAAGAATGTGATGCTCCAGAATCAAAAAGAACAGTGGCGGGAGTGAAATGGACATCGAACGTACCAAGCATAACTTCTGGTTCCTCCACTGTTGTTTCCTAGGACAAGTGATTCACCCTTCCAGTGTTAGATGCAGGCTTCTGGTGACTACCCTGCCTCTAGGGTGTCTACTGGTTGGGCTTCTCAGGGCAATTGTAAGACAAGTAACCCTCTTTCCCACATCGAAAACACTTGTTGGGGGTATTGGGAGCACTGGTCTTTATTGGAGTATTATTGGAAGGACCCTGACGCTGAGGTTGATTCCCACTCTGTTGCGGAGGGCGTTGGTTGCCATTCTGCGGCTGAAATGGGGGACGTTGCGGGAACTGATTACGGAAAGGGACCTGACCACGATTCCACTGACCAGAAGGAGGCCTCTGTTGATTACCCTGCTGAAAACCAGTACGCGGACGAGTGTTACTACCAGAAGTTTGTCCCTGAAGCCTTTTCCTCTTAGCATCCATCTCCTTGCGCTTGTTGTCCACCACGATAGCATGGTTCACAAGCGTCTGAAAGTTGGGATAAGTATTGGACATCAGCTGCAATTGTAGTCCATCATACAATCCCTTCAAGATGTGGCACTACTTATCATTGTCATTAGCCACCTCATGTGGAGCATATCGTGACAACTAGGCAAACCTGTCACGATACTCAGCTACAGATAATGACCCTTGGGTCAAGTTCCGGAATTCCTCTGCCTTCAGTTCTATTATCCCTTCTGGTATATGGTAAGCCCTGAAGTTCTCTCTAAACTCCTAACAAGTGACTGCGGGAGCATTGGCGGGACGACCATACTCATACGATTCCCACCAGTCCTGAGCTTCTCCCTGGAGTTGTCCAGAAGCAAACAACACCTTCTGCCGGTCATCACATTGTGCAATGTTGAGTTGCTTTTCCACAGCACGAAGCCAATCATCTGCTTCCAATGGATCAGCGGCGTGCATGAACACCGGGGGATGACCCTTCAAAAACTCACCACGCTTATCACGTGGTGGTGCCCCAGCAACTAGATGATTATGTTGGTTCTGCACCAATTGTTGCATAAGTTGTGTCTGCACTGCCAGAAGTTGCTCAATAGTTGGTGGCGGTGGTGGTGGTGGATTTGGAGGAACACCTCCACGACCCCTGCCTCTTCCTCTTCCGGCCATCTGTCATCCATAAGAATGCAAACTTTGAGATTTCCATGTCATCAACCACTTATAAGATAAAGAATGAGATCTGAAAGTTTTCTGGGCGAATATCAATGTTAACAGTTCAGTAAATCAATCATATCTTGAGCTACAGAAGTCCAATAGAGGTGTTATTTATATGGTTTGAAAGCTTATGAAGTTCTCCACAACTTCTATTTATACCATAAGACCAGATTTTGTCGTTAATTTAATGAAAAATAAGGCGCAACAGAAACTATTCTAGATTCCAGACTGTGCAGAAACTTTAACTTGTGACAGTTATATCTCTCGAACCAGATCCGATAAAAAGGTGATTCCAGTGGCATTTGAAAGGTGCTTAAACCTAGTTTCTCGCATAAAAAATTTCATAAATGTTGCACGAACCGTTTTTGAACCATAGCAGAAACATTGCGGGCTGCTCTAGAAAACAGCAAGGACAGAAACGTGACAATACCAAACCCAACTATTATTCCCTTGACTAATAAACTTTTTATTCTTAAAAATGGAACTTGTAGACATGCCTACAAGCTCCAACACTCATAACAAAAATCCAACTCACACATAAGCATAATGATAAAGCAACTATCACACCAAAGTTCAAACCACACGACAGACTCGAAGACTCAACTGACGTTACTAAGAACGTTCTTATTACATAAAGGACTCCTATTTTCTAATGACGTGGCTCATGCTCTAATGTCTCATAAATCTTGGCCATGCCTTGATTTGCTCGGAGTTCATCAATCATTGCTTGGCACCTCTTGATGGTCTTCCCCTGTGCCTTCACCATCTCCTCTAACTGCAGCTTCCTCTCCATCATATCATAGACAAAGTTTACCATCACCCGAGGAAGTGGTTCCAACTGCACTAGATCCATCATGGCCCATCTAAGGTCAGGGTGTGCACGAGGAAAGTAGCGGTGAATATCATGCTTCATGCTGTCAAAGCGAAGGTAGCGAAGGCCCATGCATGCTTCAAAAGCGGCGTCTTCAATGCTAGCCTCCATGGTAGCTCGACGACCCATGTGAGCATACATCCTGTCCAGCTGGTATGCCCCTTTTTCCTCATCCTTAGGAAAAATACTCGCTCTTGCCTTCCAGTAAGTGTCCTCCAGCGGATGGGTATACTCCCAACAGACGTACTCCACAGCTGGGTGCTAATCAGCAAAGTAGGTAGAGAACATTCCCACAAGTCGATGGTGAGAGATAGCATCTCCTCCAGCCTTGTGGTAGATCTTCACAGTCCATCCCATTGGAGGAGGTGGCACATCCTCAGCAGCTACATTATGTGGTGGAGATGGGGGTTGCTCTCCTCCATTGGCTTCCTCCTCTTTATCATCTTCAATCTCGATGATCTCAGGGTCTTCTTCAGGCTCGGGTTCTTCCTGAGGAGGTGCTGGCGCTTGGATTGGTGCTTCAAGGGCCTGCTCATTCTCCTGGGGTACTTCCTCTTGTGGCTCTTCAGGTGCAAGTAAAGCACGAGGTGGGTAGTGTCCTCCAGTGGTGATGCGGGCAGTCTTGCGGCCACGAACCATCTACAGAGTTTTTAGATGTAGTTAGAATAGAGGCAAAATTTCGTAATAGAATGAGACATAAGAAGCATAAAAAATTATCAAATAACAAGAGCAAGATAATAAGCATAAAAATAGTGAAAAGAAGTTACTAAATCGACCATTACTAGCTAGACTTGCGTCCTACAGTCAACAATAGCTCTGATACCAATTTGTCACACCCATTTAACGACCAAATGGAGTGCATACTCTTATGTGTGCCCAAAGATCAATCACACATAAGTTAACAAATTATAAAGGATGTATCATCACAAATGTTATTACATCACGATTATTATCACATAGTCTTTACAATAATGTAGCGGAAGTAAAATGTAAAACTCACGAGGTAGCTCCAATCACAGGCATATTGACTGGTTGACTGCAAGTCTAGTAATCTTCCAGAAAGTAGAAGTAGTCACTACTTGCACCATCTGTTACCCATCCGGGATTTTTATCCAAGTAAGAAAAATAAACAAGCATAAGTACATCTCGTACTCAACAAGTGTAACATTGGGTTCATGAGGCTCAAAGGCATAACATAGGTTTACCAGCATGTAGCTTTTAATTAGCATTATTTCGGTATATCAATAATATCAAAGTGTCTCAATGTAACAATAAACGTATGATCCATGTGAAATGATTAACGAATATCAAAAACATATTCATTATTAATGATCCACTATTCCATAAGGGTCCAAGGCCACTCGTGACCGTGAGCACGGCTGTTATAACAGTTTTACACTCTGCAGAGGTTGTATACTTTCACTGTGACTCATGTCGCCCATATGTCCGGGTTAATTACTCCCAAAACACTTCCAAGGTGAGCAGGCAGGGGAACACTATGAAGTCTTTCGAAGGTTCGTCTAACAAGTTAGGGCCATCAGATTTCACTCGGCAAACAGATATAGAGCCCCCCTTCCAAATGGCACAATAACACGCAGCCTATACACATGAGGATAGAGGCCGCACTATACCCGATTCGTCAAGCCATTCTTACGCCAAAAAGGAATACCACTAACAATCTAGAAAAGGTCCTTCTATATGACTAAAGCCAGAGCCATTTTAGCCCTCACAGTTATACTGTAAATCCCGGATGTTCGCTTATAGATAAGTCCTTATGGAGAGTAACGAGAGCACCAAAATAACCACATGCTCTAGTACCCTTTAAACAGTAATAAAAATCATCTTTTAATGTTTATTGCATATTCCATTAGTCAAATTACATGATCATAGTTCATGATAAGCACTAGCAATACTAATCCATGCAATATAATAGGTATCAAGAAATAGGATCAACACTAAGTCATCCTTAACAACGAATATATGCATAATGATATTATTTGCTTAATGTGAATAGGACATCAAGGATAATCCCATGCTATACTTCCCTTGCTCAAACCGGTCCTGGTGATCTTGCTCGTAGAAAAACTCCTGATCTCCAACGAATTGCTCACCGTCTATACTCGATCAACAATAGCAACAACATTCATCCAGAACAATCATGCATAAACAAACAAGACTATAATTAGAACAGTACACCAACAGTAATAAAATAAGATAAAAAGTTTTTAAAACGAATCTACAACTCGCTAGGATCACACAGACGCGAAGATCACGAAAAACGGAGCTAAAACGACGAAGTTATGAATTTACGAAGATTTCCTATAGAAAAGTAATTACTTTAATTCAAACTCGAAAATAAAATATCACAAACCCACTGTACAGTACTACTATCATGTAGAGCTCGCAAATACGAATCTAACGCAATTTGAACGGGTCAAATCGGAGTTAAAACGGATAAATTATGACTAAAACAAACTCAGTGGCATAACTGTAAATAGTTGAAAATGTATTTTGACTTAATTGAGATCAAACTACGCTTTCAAAAGGATAATACGCGATACGGAAATACACCTTGGACTGCGGGTTACATAATAGAAAAACAAGGGTCTCTTTAGCAAAATATACAGGCGAAACGGTATCTTCAAGTCTGGACCGTTAGATTCAAAATGGACGGTTCAGATTGATCCAGGGAGAGCTGGGCGGCGCTCCGGCCGGAAAACAACCCCAACGGCGATGTCCGCGGCGGCGCCATCGCCGGAGAATGCGAACTCGCGATTTACCGTGTTACCTCGCGAAAGAAGAACACCGGGATGAAGTATAGATCAAGGCGAACTCACCAAGGTAGAACACGAAGGCGGAGCTGACCCGAAGACGATGCGGTGCTCGAGATGGCGGACGGTTCCATCGGTTATTCGAGCGGAGCCCCCTCGGGACGGCTTCGGTGCTTCGCGTCGAGATGGGATGGAGCGGAGGGATGCGCGAGCTCGTTTTTATAGCCCGAAGGCGATTCCAAGAAAGGAAAGGGAAGGATTTGGACTCGGATTCCGATCGGTGACAATGATGGAAAGAAATCGGCTCGCGACGTGAGAAGGAAGAAGGTGCCCTGACAGATGGGGTCACGGTGTCAGCGACGCGAGAGAAGAAAACGCGGCAGCGCGCTCGCGCGAGGTTGCTGGGCCAGCAGCTGGGCTCGGCCCAAGCGGCGAAGCAGGGAGCGGCACGCGGAGACGGCCCACGCGTGCGGGAGCGAGCGGGACACGGCAACGGAAGAACGGGCTGCGCGCGGGAGGAGCAACGCGGGCGAGAGATGGGCCGCTGGGCTTCACAGGCCGAAAACCGGGAAGAGAATGAAATCCCTTTTTCTTTTTCCTTTTCACATATTTCAAAGCATTTTAAAATGATTTTAGATCCTATTTTGAATTTGAATCAAACCACTCCAACCAAAAATTCAAATGCAACAGCATGAGTGCAAAAACATGTTTCTACCCTTATATTTGATTTTAAGTTAATAAAAATTATTATTACTCTAAATTTGTATGCTCACAAAATTGTATAAAAATCATATTTACCTACTTTTTAATATCCCAAAATTTTAGGGTGTTACAACTATCATCTACATAACTTGCTCATCAAACTTGACTTAAACAACATACACAAGTTGTATTTTATTTTTGTTTATAAAAATTGTTTTTCCTGCCAAACAATTTAAAACATCTTGTTCTATTCTTCTTATTGGGATCTCATTAGCATGTTTACACATTAACTAAACTAACTCACAATCTCCATTGGATTTCTCTCCTCCATAGAGATGAGTCACATACAACTTTGATTATCATTGCATGTGAGTTTAAAACCTGAGAGCTTGGTTTGTTAATTCCTTTTAGACTTAATCTAGGTGCTAAGCAAGCTCGTAACACCAGCGGCGTTACACCACTAGCGCACGCAATTATGGCACATATCTATTCAAGCAAGCTATGCAACCCAACTAATAGATCTCTCGGAGATAAAGAGGTCAGAAATATATGTGTTGACATGTGTCGGTTCATCATGCACGAGATTATAATTGGTTGTGAATGGCTAAATTTGAATGTGATTAGGTTTAGTATTAATATGGCAGGAAATATTTGAAATTTAAAAATATGTTTTAGGTGATTTATGTTATTAAGCTGCCTCTAGAAGACAATTAACAGAGACAGCTTCATTGCATAAAATATTAATATTTATAGTGCATAATTAGTATCATTAGATACATCATCGAATATATTTTCATAATAAATTTATTTGAAGATATAAACATTATTAATATTTTTTATAAATTTAATCAAACTTAAGAAAGTTTGACCAACACGCACCCATAGTGACACTTATTTTGGGACGGAGAGAGTATTTGTTATGATGTTATAATTGGTTGTGAATGGATATCTGAATTTGAAGATCAGATTTAGCGTTAATATGGTAGGAAATATTTGAAATTTAAAAATATTTTTAGGTGATTTCTGTTATTAAGCTGCCTCTAGAAGTCAATTAACAGAGGCAGGTTCATCGCATAAACCGTCATTGTAAAATATTTGTACTGGCGGTTGACTTAAGGATGTTGCCCGTGTAAATCTTTTTACATAGGCGGCAACGTTACACCAACCGTCAATGTAAATGGATTTATACTGCCGGTTTTCAATCTTACACTAGTGGAGTGCCATTATTTTTGCTGACCTCTCACACTGTCGGTTTGCAAATCCGTATGTAAATATGCAAAAACTATAGCCAGTAAAAAAAACCTTTTCTGTACTAATGAAAAATCTCATTGCTCCTATCATAACACACGGGCTATCACTTGGTATATTGAAAAGAGAGGCGCCTCTGTTATAAAGCTTTTCCCCCATAAAACTTTAGCATATATTTTCTTATTTGATACATATATTATTATAATATAGGATCTGGTGTGTTAAAGCTTCGTTTTCACACTATAACTACTTGTGGGACTACTGAATGTTTGTCACCCAAATTCAACAAGGAAACATAACCAATGTAGTAATAATATATTATATGTGCTGTTGAACACGCATACAATCATCTGAAGAAATTTCAAGTGCAGAATGGCAAGCAGTATCTTTCACAACCTTGGGCCATACCATAGTTTCATAGCTTTGGCTTAAGTTGTGCGCTAGCGTGTTGTTCTTCACTTGGTCATTCTATGTGATCAACTTGATATATATAGGGTTTTGTTCTTAGTTTGTAGGGCACATATGTGGACTTATGTGTGATGTGTTCAACGATAGCTGCAATTGCCGTGACCTTTTTTGACAAATCGACCTGCAGCGTCACCTTTTTCCTCATGGAATGCGACTATACACAGCGGACTTCTAAGCCATATCATCTTTGCAAACATGCATGTCTCTGCGTCACCTACTAACCACTCGAGACTATCTATCCACGGCAGTTTTCTTGGACCTCGAAACGATCCATATTGCGGTACGCATGGAAAAAAGTTGTAGTAGTTGCATTCGTACATGTAATTTCTTTATGCATCCCATTTGGATGAGCATGGCGACCAGACGAAAGATATTGAAGCAAATTCTAAGGTCCATATTAAATTAAATGCTAGGTGCAATAAACTTTCAATTTCACTCGAGATTTTACTAAATGTTGACTCAACTTAAATAGATGATTATTTTGTTAGGCTGTTGTAAAATTAAGAGACGAAAGGCATGTCACAGCATGCATGCCGAGTGGCCATGTCACCATGATGTGGTGTGGGTTGGGTTGGTCTTGCTACTTGAGCTAACTGATGGTGTGCATCAATGAAGCATAAAAAAATAGTAAAAAGAGGAAATAAAATATAAATGTAAGGGGAAACAAAAAAGGGAAAGGAAAAGAAACTCCATGTAATAGAGCCAAATAAATAAGAAAAGAATATCTCATGAATACTAGCGAACAAACTCTAGAATACATATATCGAACATCTCATTGGCGACGTGCAATGCAATAAAGAACTTAAGATATATTCGTGGAACATACTATGGATACTATGCAAGCAACCTATAAAAAAATATAAAAGAAAAAAAGGTGCAGTCCATTGGTTTCTATGTAAACAACAAGCTATTCTTGGATATACTCCATTCATCGCAAAATAGATAACATTTTTTTTACTTTTGGATATCTTGTTTGAAAGTTCGTTTTATTCAAAAATTTTGTATATATATTATCTACTTTGTTATGACTTATTTTATCATTAGAGATGATTTAATAGTGACTTATTTATTCTATTATTTGCTAAAAAATTGAATAAAACAAATGGTTAAACATGATATCTAGAAGTCAAAAACGTCATCTATTTTAGAACGGAGGAAGTAGATATCTTCTATATATTTGTTTAGTTTGTTGTCTTTTCTTTTTTTGTTTTTCTAAAATTTTAATTAATTAGTAATTATTTAAATATTGCTATTTTTGAAATGGAACCAGCAGGAGAGCTGCCTATTATATTAAAAAGAAGGAAATCTAGAAAAGCACTGTACAAAACATGTACAAATTGTACAACGGAGCCAAAGCACTAAGGTCCTCATCTCAGGAGGGTTACATCAAGCGTGCAATAATAAGTTAGAGACGTGTTTTGCTCCCACCATTGACCATAGGTCCGCTTCGTCCTTGATTTTCTTGAGAAGTTGCGTTGGCGCGGACTCCTTGCGCTCGAAAATTCTTGCTTTTCTTTCATTCTACACCTTCCCACAAACAAGAATGATGATGGATTGGAGACCTCGTCTCGCCATCGAAGGTGTCACTACACCAGAGAAGGACATCACTGGCGGTTCAAAACCCTCCCTTCACTGGCGGATTTTGAACCGCCATAACCAACTCGGCAGTGATAAGCTGATCACATCACTGCCGGTTATGCCAAACCGGCAGTGATAGCTCGTGTATCACTGCCGGTTCGTGTTACAAACCGGCAGTGATACTTGAGCCATCACTGCCGGTTGTTTTAACCAACCGGTTGTGTAGATTATATTATCACTGCCGGTTTTCTTTGAACCGGTAGTGATATACTTTTCACAATTTGCATTTTAATAATTATTTTATTTTCATTTCGAGGGGAGGTGGTGGGGTGGGAGGTCGGGGAGGTGGAGGTGGTTGCTATCGATCAATTTGATATCGATGTGGAGGTGGTTGTGGATCAGCGACAATACAAACCCATCAACATTTATATTACAAAAGTTCCAAAAAAAACTTTAAGTATCGAATTAAGAGTCGCATTACAATAGCCTATCGATGTGGTCTCTTCCGTACTGGGCCTTGTACTTCTTAGTCCTCGCAATGGAGAATGATCCTTTCTTGGTCAATATCTCGTCCATCACAAGCCTTGCTATCTCCTCTTGAATTCCTCTCATCTCAAAATCTAGCAACTGGTTGTGATTGTTTGCTTTGTGCTGTAATTGAAGCAAGATGATATTGAGATGCACAAACGTAAGACAAAACAATAGAAATGGGATGCCTACGTACCATATCATCTCCATTATCTGTTTTTGCGCCAAAGTATTTTAGCATTGCCCACATCACATAGAACCCGCATTTGTTGTTCCCCATCGGTTGATCTAGGGTCTTGAGATCCTCCATATACTTTACACTGAATGGGGCACTTCATTGCTTTTGCATCTTGCTATCAAGATTTTTCCAATCAGGTAATGCCTTCATTCTATGTGACATTGTAAATGAAGTGTGAAGGCCGAGGACATTACAATATCCTATGTGATTAGAAAGTGTTGTGATATTGGGTTCACTTATTTATTCAGCACTTTGACTAGGGAGTCAATAAGAGAAAGTGGCTTTTTCTTTGAGTCCCACACCTCGATATGTGAATCTTGAAGATAGATATCTACGAGGATGAAATGGTTGGTGCAATCATAAAGTCCATATTATTGAATGACATATCAAGAAAAGAAACACTAAAATAAGGGTCGAGGACACATACTCGCGTCGAGCGGCGGTGGCGTGCACTGCGGACAGCGTCGAGCGCGCAAGTGTCGTGCACTGGCGTTGGAGCGCGCTAGCGCCTTATATAACCCACGCATCCAGAACAATATCTACAACATATATAGTTCTAAGCATCTCTTTATTTCTAGCACACAAGTTTCAGTACTCAATAATATCTCTATCCTTAGCATTGCTGGATAATGAGTTTGGTAAGAACTCATCATTTGGAACTAGAAAAATAATTTCATCACAATAAACTAGTTGATTGGTGTATCATCGCTTAATAAGATTTGTCAGTATAGGTATGAAACACAAAAAATTCTACTGAACTGACCTGTTTAGAGATAAGAATGCGTGACCCCACTTGAATTTCCCAAGCAGCAAATGTGCTGTATCTTCCTCTCCACTGCAAATATGTATATAACATAAGCTGATGCCTGACAGTAACTAATTATAAATCAAGCTACACGATTATATGACCTACATATTTCAAACAATATTGTTAGGCAAGGCTTAAAAAATTACCATATTATGAGGGCTGCTGATAAAGCTTCCACACAAGATAGTTCACATGGCCGACAATAGTTCACAGGATTTGCCGCTACTAACCATGGTACTTCAGCTTGTTTTGGAGGCAGAAACGGTATGTAGTAGTCAGCTAAGTTCTTGCTTTCAGACTAATTAGTAACTTGATGCAAGTTCCGTTGGTGCTCATAAAGCAAATGGTAACGGAGACAAAATAAAACTCACGAGGATTGGATCCAGGGGAACAGGTGTTTACCTGTGTTGAATAGAGTGAGCTTCTCCTTCCCAACGATGAGCTCGGACATCTGCCCCGGGCGTGGCGCTGACCCTGGCATAAGAAATCCCCAAATTTTAATCCAAATCGCCACCCTTAAGATCAGCTAATACCCTTATTGCTTACATAAGACGTCGCTGGGCTCGGTTTTGGCCTAAGGGCCCTGCTCGGCCTCGGCGACGGCCACAGAAAGGAGCTGCTGCACCGCCGCCCTTCTCCTGTGTGTGCGCGCGAGGCCGCCCCGGCGCCGCCGGGGAGGGCAGCGCTTGCTACCATGGCGCGTGGCCCCCCACCTCTGGGTGCGCGTGCGAGGCCACCCCGCCGTTATGGCCGTCGAGGGAGGGAGAGGAGAGGGGGCTCAGGGAGTGCGGCTGCTGAAGGGAAGAGAGAGTGCTGCTGCAGTGGGGCGGAGATGAGAGATCTCGTGAGGGAGGGGGAGCCGGGAGTTAGGGTTCACGAGCAGTGTTCTATTCCGTTCGGACAGAGGAGGGAGGGAGGTCGAGCTATATGTACTGTGGACATATCACAGGCGGTTTAAACCACGAACCGGCAGTGAATTTAATTATCACTGCCGGTTCGTGGTTGGAACCGGCAGTGAAGCTCGTAATCACTGGTGGTTCAAAAACCGGCAGTGAACCTTATTATCACTGCCGGTTCCAGCCACGAACCGACAGTGAAGCTCATTATCACTGTCGATTCTAGCCACGAACCGGCAGTGAAGATTCACTGCCGATTCCAGCCACGAACCGGCAGTGATAATGAGCTTCACTGTCGGTTTGACCCCTACCCCAATCATTTGAATGTCTGTCAGAGTTTGAACCGGTAGTGAAGATTTATCACTGCCGGCCCAATATAATCCGGCAGTGATGGGCCGGCAGTGATGTTTGAATCTGTAGTAGTGCGTGCGATCTATGTTGTCCCACAAAGTTTGTATCAAGTCTAAATATTGCTAATTTAAGATCTTACCTTCCTATGAGGTGACAGGAGTACCTTAGCAAGGTCAGAAAGAAATAGCTAACTCTACCTGAGCCACACTAAAGAGGAGTCGTCGGATTGGGTACACTCGCTGGCTCTGATCACTCCCTGGCCGGCCAATTAATCGTCTTTTTTTTTAGAAAAAAAAGGTTTTCCATTTCGATATAAGAAGACGCGGGGCTAACCGTGTCTGTTCCACCTGTCGGCAAAAAGCGGCAATAGTTAAAATGATGATTGCATATTGTCCAGCCGTTAATCGTGCACCTTTTTCTGTAGATAAATAAATAAAGCGCGCATACTGGACTAGCAGTACATTCCAGAGGCCACAACGCACGAGTGCTTTCTGGCTTTTTCTGCTCGATCGGGTCGAGGTGGAAGGTGGCCGGCTGGCCGCGTTTGGTACGCGCTCCGGCCCATATCGTATCATACATATCTCGTCCAATAGCCAGCCAGCCAGCCAGCCAGTGAGGGCCCAGGGCCCAGGGGTGATTTGGCCGTCTCGGTCATTTTCATGCCCGGGTGCACGGCTGCTGCCTGCCTGACCGGTCATGCATGCGTGCCCGCCTGCGCGTTGGGTCCACGCGGCACTGCTACCTGGTCGGCGGTCGCTCCTTGAGGATAGTTAGGCCTGGTTTAGATCTCGAATCCGAGCTTCCGAATTGATACAGTGCGTATTAAATGCATACTGTAGCAATTCGTTTGTATTTGGTAAAAATTGTCTAAACTTTAACTAATTAGGCTCAAAATGTTCGTCTCGCAAAGTACAACAAAACTGTGCAATTAGTTTTAAATTTTATCTACATTTAGTACTCCATGCATGTGCCGGCATTTTGATGTGATGAGAATCTTCTTTTTGCATAGTAGAATTTGGGATAGAAATTAGGAACTAAACAAAGCCTTACTATAAAAACTTTACGCCCTATTATATCATACGGATGTTTAAACACATGTATAGAATATTAAGTGTAGACTAAAAAATAATTAATTGTACAAATTACGTGTATTTTGCGAGATGAATTTTTAAGCCTAATTAGTCTGTGATTAGACAATGTCGTACTACAGTAAATATATGCTAATGACAAATTAATTAGTATTAATAAATTCGTCTCACAGTTTACAGGCGAGTTCTGTAATTATTCTTTTTATTAGTATCCGACTACCCCTTCCGACGTCTCATGAAACATCCGACGTGACACCCAAAAACTTTACACTCCTGAAACTAAACAAGGCCTTAGGTCCTATTTGATCCACGAGGCTAAACTAGGCCACAGGGCTATTTGATCCAGAAGCTAAAAATTGGCCATGTATCATATCATAACCTACTTACCCCTATTTAATACTCATGCACGGAACTAAAAAAGGTGGGTGTGAATAATATGTGTCTTTTGTTACGAGGGGACCACTTTTAGCCCTCTTTAGCTTATCTTGGAGGGGCTAATAGAAAAAAAAAGTGGGCTAAAGTTTAGCCTCCACTTTTAGCCCTTTTTTATCCATGAGGGCTAAAATGTGATAAAAAGGGGTGGGTAAAACTTTAGCCCCCTAGATCAAACAGGACCTTAGTCCCGCGCAAATGGTAGCTGGACAAGGAGACAAGTTGCTGCCCGGGCGCCGCCGACTGAAAATCCATACAAATCAGGGCGCAAGTTTAAGTAAATGCACACTGTAAAAATATATCTCACACAAAATTGCATGAATCATACCATTTAGCTACAGCAAAATGTTTTTTTACGACGAAAGAAGAATTATATTATATAATAGCTTGGTACATCAACATGTTACAAGCACTCTAGATTACATAAATATCCAGAAACTTTTCATCTAAATTGTACCCATACTGTGAATAACTTCAGATCTCAAAACGAAACACGTACGACGCTTTACAGTATGGATGCCCGCACAGATAAATACTCGGCAAAAGGCCTGAGAACAGATGTCCAACGAACGACGGCCAACATTCATGTAGGCAGAGTTGAGAAACTTCTTTCTGGTGTCTTCCTTTTTCTTCTTTTTGCCACCGAAAAATGAGGAAGACTGATCTGAAAGTTATTTTCCCTAGTCTTTCATCGTGGCTAGATCTGACCACAATAAAATAGAGAAGAGACCAGAGAAAATTATTCCATGACGATGATACCATCTTCGCCTTGATGTCGTCGTCCGAAAATAAAAGTCTTCATGTCATCGTACCGGTGGGGATGCTGACGCCGTAGTCGTCGCCTCCATCTTCGATAGAGCCGCCATGAAGAAAACGATTCCACCCTGCTCTGTCGCCGTCGCCGGAGAGGAGGAGGAGGAGATGATCTCCAAAACTAAGAAACTTAACATTGAGAAACCCTAACCCTTAAGACTTGATCTACTTAAAAAACTCATTAATAAAATAATGAATCCCAACTCACTTCGGCCTCCGATGATATACCGGAAGGGAAAGGGATGGGGACCAGCGGTGGTGATGGTGGGCGGCCGCGGCGCTGCTCTAAGTCGCAGTCGCGAGGGAGCGGGGGCGAGTCGTGGACGGCAACCTGCTATCGTAAATGTTGACGCATCATTTTTCTATAATTTGATAAAAAAAAAACTAGAGAAGTTTTGATTTAGAAGAAGGGAGGGAGAATGTCGTTGTCCTAGCTAGCGTCCTACCAACCGAGAGGGAGCTACGTAGCTGCTAGCGTAATAAGAACAAAATTGCATGTCAGGAACGACCTGCAAGTCTTCCCATTTCCGTCGTCATCGTCACTCGTCAGGGTTGACTGCTTGAGACTGCTGATTGCAGATTGCGTCTGGGCTTTAGACTGATTGGAACAGCAGGTATATGTATTATCACGCGAATTATATAGAGTACAGTACGTACTCATCATGATCGGAGCTGCTGCAGGTCGGCACGCAACGCAACGCAACGCAAGCAGGATCGGACGAGCAAGCGAGGCAAACGCGGAATCAGATCACACCCCGATTTCCTGCCGAATCCGGCCGCGCGCGCGCAATCATGCACGCGCTCCGCCCTCGTGGTCGTGGCGTGGCGGCTCGCTCGCCCATGATTAGAGGCGAGAGGCCCGTCTGGCCACGCCACGCCGCGACCGCGAGCAGCATCACACCACACGGCCTCCCTCACGGGTCCTCGAGGAGTAAGCAGAGAAAACGCATCACGACACTGCAGCCTATGGTGGGAGGTCAGGCAGGGCCTCGGCGGGGACCGACCGAGCGCGACGTACGTGTCGTGGCGCCCAGCCACCGCGCGCCCGGCGACACGATTCGCCCACGCGCGACCGGGGCCCCGCACCCGACGACGACCGGAACGCGGCGACGTGAACGACTCCTCTGACCTCGGCGGGGAGAAAGAAGAAAAAAGGCACCTTTTTGACTCGCCGCCGGTGACCGGCCGGACGTACGTGCTACGTGGATGCCTGCCTGCAGCGGCGCGCCTCAGCTCAGACGCGGAGCGCGTGGGCGGAAGTGACGAACCGTAGCTTTGGGACCACCGTCAGGGGAGAGCGAGCCTTCTTGCTTCGTCCACGGATAGTGAGTCGTGACGGCCCGAGACAGCAGGGAGCGGACGGTACAGAAGCCGGACAGCGCGTTCGTTTAGGTTTAGGCACCGGCCGGCCGTCCTGCGTTCGGTGCGCCGTCGTCGTCCCTGCAATGATCAGCGCACACGTGGCTCACCATCGGTTCACACGAGGAAAGACGACGGGTCGGAATCAACACCGACACCACTACTGACCTGCAACGGTGTCATTGGGCACTTGGGCAGGTGGAAAGTAGGGGGATTTCAAGACTTAACAATGCTGAGGAATTGTCTAATCCGTATTGGGTTGAATATCTTTCCTTTCGATCTTTCAAAAATACTAGAATTATAGAGAAATTTACAAAGATTCGTACCATAAAATAGGTATACTATGAAAATATAATTAATGAAGAATATAATTATACTTATTTGGTATTATAAATAAATGTTACTATTTTATTATATAAATTTGGTCAAACTTGAGATGATTTGACTCTTCAAGAAAGTTGGAATCACTTATAATTTGAGATAGAGGGAGTAGCATGTATATAGGGAGGCATCAAGTATGTATCAAAGGGAATAAAATTAAGATCAGAGTACAAATCTTTTCTCTCACACATTAACTTTAATTACCATCAATTTACACTAGATTTACACTCAACAAGAAATAGAGTACAAATATTATTCCCTTATTTTTCCTCCTCCACCCGCATGAACCTGACCCTAGCACATTGTTCGACCCGCCACTTCTGCCTCTTCACCTGGCTTCTTTGACTCCTCCACTGCCAGATCTGCCACCACATCCACCATGGTTGGACCCTAAAATTCATCAAAGTTGCTTCCTCCTCGTCATCTTCTTTATCACCGACCAAGCTCACCCACCTCTTGCTAGGCTCCAGTGGCGCCCTGCCGCCTATGACCGCCGCCACACGAACCCAATAGCCTTCCCACATTGCTCGATAGTTGGTGCCACTGCCGCCTCGCCCTTGCGTCTGCCACCACCATCAGGCTAACCTTCTCTCCCAAAAATCCCTCTAAGCCTGCCAGATTCAAGTAAGCCTCCCAACCCTAACCCTAACCTTGCCAATCCAAGGAAATTACCAAAAAATAGGCTTAGCCGGTTTTGTAAACTTCTCTAAATTGAAGAATGGACTTTACCATCACCTTTCCCTTGTCGAGACGATCAAAAGACATATATAGGGTCATCCAATTTGGACTTTGGTTGAAGAAATTATGCTCGTGAAGTTTTCACCCCACATAAACAAGCTAAGCTGGTTTCAAAAACAAGCTAAGCCGGTTTTCAAAGTCTGAATCCCAATCATGATTTTCTTATTGGAAACTACTCCAATCTCATGGGAAAGTAGCAAATTACGTATGGAATAGGTTTCCTGCTAGAATAAGACTACGCCCATCTATTTATATGAGAGGATCGTGATCGATTGAGAGATCCATCTATATCCAATTGTCAAAACACATCTACCTTTACTTTTTTATCTTTTACCACGAGCTCTTCCAGCCCCCTTGCTGTCCAGCATGTCTCTCGATGAGATTTGCTAGATAGCCTTGCCGATTTGATGAGAATCTCATATGCGTCTCTTGACGGGTCTTCCGAGAGATGTTTGTGGGTCTTTTGGACGAAGAACAAACATCTAATCTGCCTTGTTGACGGTTAACGTCACTGTTGGGAGGTGAGACCTTCCTCCATTGTATATCTAGTCTGTAAGCGGCCTCGGATGATCTAGCCTCTATATCATTGTGTGACCCGAATGAGGATCAACAACCAGATTTGGAGGCATAGCAATATTGATCGATCAGGCGCCGTCGCTACAGCCGTCACGCACGAGCTGCGAGTGGATGACAAGCGAGGTTTCCAACCCCACAATGGACGACGAGCCGTTGACCTCCGATGGACGACTTGCATGCTCAAAGTGCGTTGACGATGGCTGGGTAAGGGAGTTGACTTCCACAGGTCCCAACAGCAAATTAAATATTGCATTGTCCAAAACAAAAGGCGCGTGCGGTAGCTATAAAGTGTCCACTATCCAGGCAAGCAGCTGGCCACCGTACGTTCAGTAGTAGTAGAACTCTTTTTGCCAGCCAGTGATCAGCCACTCGAGCTAGCGATCCACTGTGCGCCGGCACATGCAACGGTCCTCCCACTACGGTCTGCCTACGAACCCTACCGATCGACCAGCTCGCTAGCTACCTATAGGGACTACTCCTAGGTGATCGACAACAAGAGGGCGAACGTTAACCTCGCTAGCTAGCCTACGGGAAAGTTGTGGAAATACACTCCGTATAGAGAATGGGTGTTGCCATCGTTGGAGACGGCCGGGTTGCGCACTGCTGTCAACACCACCTTCAACAATTCAATCTAGCTGCCAGAAGGGAATAATCACTGTCAACCGATCGGCATCAGCTCCTTTTTCCTCCTTCTATCTCTCTATTTGTTCCACTCGTCCACCAGTTAGCCAGAATAGGAATCACACGCGCGTGCGTGTGCCGTGTGCCATTTCGTTACAGTTGATGCACGACTAGCCGTGGGGTACATGGATGCCGACTACCACATGACTCGTGTGTGCAACACAAGTCGTAGTGTGTCGTATGCAGGGGCAGATCCAAAGCTGGGGCTGGGGGGCTCCAGCCCCCCTACAGCTGGTGCATCAATGGAAATATGGAGAGGGTGAGGGAGAAAAAGAGGTGGAGAAAAGAAGAAAAATGAAGGGAGAGAGAGAGGGAGAAGAAGAGACCAGCCCCCTTCAATTCTGTTCTGCATCCACCACTGGTCATATGGTATGTTCTAATTGAAAATTCTAACAAGTCTTGCCTTTATCTTACTAGTCCGCTAACATAACCCGTACTCTTTCAGGGCTGGAAATTTAAAAATTTGTATTATTTGATCACAAATATGCATATAAATACTATTTAATCTATATTCAGTTGTGATAAACCTATCAATTATTCATATGGGTTTTTTATTAATTCTCAAAAATTTTCTTTCTCTACATGTTAAGGGGTTATTTGGATGGTGATTTAGATTCTAATTGTAGGTGTTATTTGGAGTATCTATCATAATGGCAGAGCCAATAATCTTAACCTAGGGGTTACTTTGGATTTTGTTTTATAATGGCATAAATAGCCACTTTAGATGTAGAGTGAGAGATTATTTTTTGTTGCCCTCATAATGGTAGAGGAGGGCAATCTTTTAGAGAACAACATTATCATCAATTGTGATTAGAGTACTCAATTAATGTGCTAATCTTTCTGGTTTTCGTGAGAATTTCTATAATTTATCTTCTTATCTATAGTGTCATGCAAGAGTTAACATATTGGAGTCTCCAATTTGTAATAGTATGCTAGCCACTTTCCTCTCTCATTTACATGTATGCACACTTGTGGGTAAATATGTTGGCCCAAACATGATAAAGACTAGGTTTGGTAGATTGTTGATAGTAGAATTTGGGCAAGCGGTAATGTACTAGAAACGCTAGGGAAATGGAATATTTCTAGACCTAAAGTTGCCAAGTGTTGTATGTCGAGTGTATGTTAGATGTTTCTAGGCTTTTGTGTGATGAGGACATTACTCCTTCAGATGCAAAACTTGGAGGTGAAGAGGACCAACCTGGGTGTCCAAGTCCCAATGGAGGCCCAATCAAACTGAAGTTAGAGTCTACCTTGGACTTAGAGCAATACTGGCTAAAAACGCCACCCAGGACGCGCATTGGCGGATCCCAGGCCCCAGGGTGATTTCTCCACTAAATACTGTAGCAATTACTGTAGCATAGCATCAAATCACCATTAAATCTTAATTGCAAGTCAACATCTTCCTTAATTAGCCCCCCTCTTGTCTCAATCCTGGATCCGCCACTGAGGACGCATATGGACTCCGTTTTCGATGTTCTACATATGCACGGGAACCTAAGGAGATAACATTTCCAATGCCATTGATCTCACGTCAATACTCTTTCTGTGTCAATGGAATCATCGAAACAAATGGACGTCCTTAATCTGTCAAGGTGCTGTGTTACCATATTTGGGGCCATAGGCCCGTGTATCTTGTAGTAGCCCATTAGGGGTGTGTCCATGGTTTATTTGCACCCTAAGACCTATTAATGTGTGACCACCGCGTTATTAGGGTTTGGGTTTTGTTCAGTTATAGTTTTCATCGTGAAACATATATACATTTTTCGTAGCACTTGTAATGCCGAGTTTCACTGTTGTGAATCGGGGGGCCTCGTTCTTGTACTTGTTAGAGTGTGTCGACTACTCCTTTGTTCTTTACGTTCTTACTTGTGCTCTTCCATTCGCATGCAGGAAAAGCCTTTTTGGCGAGATCAATCGTGTCCGAATCCATACTTAATTAGAAACCTGGATCGTGAACGTGGAGTTCTCCATCTTATCAAATCTACCATGCCTATCAGAAGATCGGGCCAAGTGTTTGTCATAGTGTTAGTGACATTAGAGAGTGTCGTAGATTCTGGTACCGTCGGCTAGTGATGACTGATGCTGGAAGTTAGAATCTATGATGAGGCTGAAACAAACGGGACCAGAGGCAATTCACCTTGCCGAGTCAAATAAAAATGGAATACTATTACCAGTGACCCACCAAGGTTGCATTGGCTGGTACGGTAAAAGCTAGAGCTGTACACTGGCAAACAAAACAACGCCTACAAGCATCGATCTCCAATCAAGTCAGTTCCAATGCAACACCCCAAAGCAAAGATCTCAACAAGGACAAGTAGACACCGGATCGACAGCGACAGCACATGCATGGCCTGATGCCCGGAAGATCTGAGACGCTCGCGGCCACGCCGGCCGGTCATCAGTACGTCCACGGCCGGCCGGATTCCAATCCCCTCCCGAGCCGCTCGTTCGTTAATTCTCCTCCAAGCCTTTTTTAGCCAGAGAGAAGAAGAGAAAAAAAAGGGAACATAATCTTTCGTTCTCTGGTGCCAAAACTGAGGTGATCGACGATCGAAAGCAACACAAATGGTCCAGAAGATAGATTGCGCGATCTATCATTGCTTCCGTCCGTTCCGTCCCTGACTAGCTAAGCTAGCTAGCTAGACGTACAGTAACAGTGCGATGCGATGCAAGTGATGAGTGAGTGCCTGCCTGCGGGCAGCATGCATTCCCGTCCGGCTTGTGTGGCCATCCGTTTCCTCTTTTTGGAGCTTATCATGATCTATCTATCCGTCTGCTGTCTACCTAAGATTCTCCACTTTCCTTCACATCCATCGACAGGCATGCATGCTCCGAGATGTGCAGACTCCAGAACCTCAGTGCATGCATGATTTCTTCCACACCTCTTGGGCTCTTTGGCTGCGCCTACCTTAGGTAGCTAGCTAGCTTTCTTCTTACTGAGAGTTGACATCTGGGGCAAGGATGATCCATGCATGTACAAGCACAAGTTTCTGAATTCTGATGGATGCTACCGTGCTAGACCTAGACTGCTAGCTATGCATGATTGACTTCAGTGAGGAGAATGGAAATACTACCTCTTGCAGTGTGTAAGATGAACCATGCATTGCATTTGTAGCAGAGTCGTACGTCTTTGTTTTGAAAAAAAAAGAGTTATGTCTTTGTTGAAGAAAAAGGAGAGACTTGTACTGGTAAAGGCCTGTTTTTGATGCGAGGGATTTGTACCTTGGACAAGTTGCTTCAGGAACGCACGGTTGATAAAAGGTAGGAACCTTTTACCTAGAAAAGCTAGTTTCTCATATATTTAAGTCTTTTTTTTATCTGAAAAGGAATAATTCCTCGAGATAGAGTAATAGTAATTGAGGAGCACCCGTCGATGATGCCCAAGTTTTGTTTTTGGACCTTCCATAAGTGATAGACCGAAATATTTTGTACAGTCATGCACTGATCATAATATTGTTTTTTTTCCAAATAGAAATGCACATGGAACGCACCCTCGGTTTATATTTTTTTGATAAACTATATGCATGTGCCAGGATATGTACCTGCAGGATATTAATTATTATTTATTTCTCTTTGAAATGAATGCAAATAAGCCATGATATTTCATATTCCTCCCTCAGTTTGAGATTTTTGGCTTCTCCTCAAACAAAACCCCTCTTTTTATTTTTGTGGTTGGTGGGCAGTGGCCGGTGTGTCGTTGTTACGAACCTAAAAAAAGGGTGTCACGGATCATATGAAACTTTTCATTCTCTTCATATTCTTTTCCCAGTACAACGGGCTGCAAGGTAAAACTACACAAATAGAACCTCAGGCGAAAACATAAAAAGAAAATTGTAAAAAACAAAAAGTTAGAAAGGAACATTTTTTGGCTCCATACACCTTCAGTAGACTGACTCCTCATCACAAACACCCACCTCCTGCCATTCTGGCCCCACCCCTTGTCTTCCAAGGAATGCGATTGATGAGACCAGCATGTGCACAAGGGCGCCTAAACTTTCACTTAATTAACCATCACTGTTCTATAAGGGCCTCTTGTCCCTACGATTGACCAAAGTCGTTGAACGCAATGAATGCTGCATGCAGTACATACATGCGTCCACCCTCTCCAGCTACAACAATTAACTGCTGAACGGGTGGTACACCTTGAGCGCATCGATGACGTCGGCGATGGAGCCCGCCGCGGCGGCGATGGACACGAACAGGCATCCGACGCTGAGCGTCTGGAGGCAGATCCACTTGGTGCTCCCGCGCGGCACGCGGCGCTGCTTGATGTACATCTCGACGGGGAAGTAGACGGTGAGCGGCCAGAACGAGACGGCGCCGAGGAAGCCCACCACGTTGCCGAAGAACGGGAGGAGCATGGCGACGACGGTGGTGACGCACACGAACGCCGACCGCCACGTGAGGCGGAAAAGGCTCAGGGCAAACGGACCGATGCGGAGCTCCCGGGCGATGAAGGCGCTGTCCGGCCAGGCCGCGGCGGCGCGGCGCTCGACGAAGGCGAAGATGGGCTGGCAGAACACCTGGTAGGCGCCGACGAGGTGCACCACGATGGCGATGTTGGCGATGTCGATCAGCCAGAACGGCTCGAAGAAGCCGAAGCCGGTGAGGAGGTTGTCGGGGGCTTTGTCGCCGAACGCCGCGTAGCCCATGCATCCGCACAGCATGTAGAAGATGGTGGTGGTGGCGACGCTGAGACGCGTCGCCTTCTGCATCACCTTCGACTCCGATGGTGGCGGCGCCTTGATCGTGTCCTGTGGGGAAGGACCAGAGCAGACTTTGGTTAGAAACAGGGGAATTGAATCCAGTTGCAGACAACACAGAAGAGTGCACCAGAAGAGGGGATTGTTGTTGATGCTTACTTGGATTTCGATGAGGATGTTGGAGAAGGAGTAGGCGAAGGCGATGTCGCCGAAGGCCTGCAGGCTGTGCCAGATCTTCTGCGTGGAGGTGACGTCGGCGCCGATGCTGATGCCGGTGAGGCTGCCCTTGAACCCACCATTAGCTGCAATCGAAACAGCCTGTCAGCAACTGAGCATCCAAACAAATCACTGATGGTTGAACCACGCTGATCGAACCAAGAACTTACAGATGGTCTGTGCGATGCCAAGCGAGAGTCCGATGCTGGAGTAGGTGAAGGACATGACAGCAGCGACAATGGATAACCACCAAATCTGATCGAAGTCGGGTATCTGCGAGAACAAAATCTGCACGGCTCCAAAGAGGATCATGTACGGGTTGCTAGAGCTCTTGCAGGGCACCGCATGCCCTCGCTTGTGGAAGCACCCCGCCCTACTGATGGCCTGCATGCTGATGGACGACGCGATGGTGTACCCAATCGCGACGCCGACGAGGTTGGCGTACTGGATGGCTCCACAGAAGGCGACCCTGGCGCCGCCGAGGTTGGACCGCACGGCGTCCATGTAGGTGTAGTTGCGCTTCCCCGTGTCCGGGTCCCCCGTCCGGTAGCACTCGGCGAGCAGCGTCGCGGTGTAGTAGGTGACGAACGCGAAGAGCAGCATGGCGGCGGGGCCGGCGATCCAGCCCAGCTGCGCGATGGCCCAGGCGAGGGAGAGCACGCCGGAGCCGATGACCGCGGTTATGATGTGCGCGCTCGCCGTCCAGAACGTGCCTGTGCGGCGGGGGCGCCCGTCGTCGTCGAGATACTCGGCGGCGTCGGCGTTCCCGGCCTCCACCGAGACCTCCATCGGCGCAACCAGGTGCTTGGTGGTGCCGTTGTGCGACGCCATGGGTGTGTGTGCAGTGCTATCTCTGATGGAGCTCGCTGGAACAGAGGAGACCAGCCGTGCAGTGCAGAGGGGGATGGGTGGGCTGCTCGGTTGTTGGTGACCGGTGGTGTGTGATGGCAGAGGGGGAGTGAGGTGGTGTCCTTATATATAGCGGCCGGAGAGCATCGGTGGCCGTGGGCGGTGGAGTGGTCATGGCCGCAGCGCAGTCCCGTGTGAAGGCCGGTCATCTCCTTTTTTTCGTGTCAGCTTTGTTTTGATTCGAGCAGCAGCCAAATAATTAAATAAAAATTACTTGTTTATTTAGAGACGTCATTTTTTTAGTAATATTTAGAGACGTCATTCTGCTGCGGCCTGCGGTCTGCGGTCTAGATAAGGCTGGACGAAAAACTCGAAGCTCGTTAGCTCGCTCGGCTCGTGGCTGGCTCGGCTCAGCTCGGCTCGGCTCGTTATGATAACGAGCTGAGCCGAGCCAGGATTTTAGCTCGTTAGCTATAACGAGCCAACTCGAGCTGGCTCGTGAGCCGCTCGCGAGCCAAACGAGCCGTAGTTTTAGAGAAAAAGTCATCATAACTTATATTAGTTTTGTATTACTTCATGTTTTGCACTTCACAAATAGATGATATGTTAGCTCATATGAATATTTTATTCGATTTAAGGCTATTGAATATATTATTTTTATATTATTAATATTTTTATGCTTTAGATAAATACAAATATTATATTTTGTATATTTTTTTTACCTGGCTCGCGAGCCTAACGAGCCAGCTCGAGCTCGTAACGAGCCGAGCCGAGCTGGCTTTCTGGCTCGTTAAGATAACGAGCCGAGCCAAGCTGGTTCGTTATCCTAACGAGCCAAAACGAGCCGAGCCGAGCCGAGCCGAGCTGGCTCGTTAGCCAGCCTTAGGTCTAGAGAAAGAGATAAAAAGATGCCCGCCCGGAGAGAGGCAAGACAAACGCTCGTGAGGGTGCGAGGTGTACGTGACGACAGTGATCAAAATTGGATGCGTATATATGACAAATGTAGCAGCACACAAGACGGTTTGGGTTCATATATACCGCCTTCCACGATTAGGTGCTCCTAAAAATACTATCATATACTAGCGTTCTACGGGTAGGTGCTGGTAAAAATACTCACACGGAATGACGGAATTAGTTACTGTCCACCTCGACATAGCTAGCTACCATGGTGATGGTGACCCACCCAAAGTTGCAACCACTAGAGTGGATCTAGGTTCGATTGGTAGGAAGCAGTAAGATAAAAAAAAAGCTTATCCGCTGCTAGAAAACTTACCATTCTACGGTACAAAATTACAGACATATTAACGGGGAATTCTAAGAGTACCTACAAAGCAGTTGTTTTAATTTGCCGTCTATTTGAGTTAAATTAACCCACAGTTACCTTGCTAAACAAGGAGAGAGAACGCCTACTTGAGGACAGGTCTGATTCATGTTCCTAGAGTAGCACTACACCACAACACTTGAATAACAACTAACTGCGGTTGCTAAAAGTTGATAATTAACGTTGAACGGTGAGTCGCTAAAAGTTTGTCTCGGACTGTCCGTTGCTAATATCGAATACCGCGATGGATGGTGGGTTGCTATAAATATTTTGCTTTTGCGTTGAACCGTCGGTTGCTATATGTCCTTAACAGAGTCGGATGGTCTGTCGCTAAACAAATGATCCAGTGGCGCGATGTTTTTGGGCTGTTAGCGCTAAAATTTTGGCCCAATAAACCTGTAAACCCTAACTCACCCAGGGAGACACCCTAGCCGCCGCTCACTACCAATTTTCACGTGCTTCTTTCCCTCTTTCCCTCTGCTCCCACTCGAACCCCCACGCCGCACGCCCCCACCGGCCACCGTCAACGCCGCACGCCCCCACCGGCCATCGTCGACGCCGCCCACCTCCACACCCCTGCCCCAGCCGGCGGCCAGGCCCACCCCCGCCGGCGGTCAGGCACGCCCTTGTCGGCGGCCAGGCCCAGACGTCGCCCGCCCGCGGACGCTTGCCCTAGGACCTGCCGAGGACCCGACGCCGCCCACCCACCAGGAGCAGTGCCCAGGACCCGGCGGCCAGGAGCAGTGCCCAGGACCCGACACCGCTCGCCCGCTGTTCTGTGCATCCCCAAGGAGGAGCTGCTCCCACGTCCGCCGGCCAGGGTGCGCGTGGAGGACACTCTGCTGCTTGCGCAAGTCAGTCCGATGCCCATTGCCTGCTGCTTTAGTCCCCCTCACTTCTGATCATTTCGGCAAGTAAATTTGGGATGCAAGTTTTGGTCTGGATCTGAGGTGTTTTTTTTATGAAAAACAATTTTATTAATCAGCAGCAGGATGCTGCTATAATGGTGAAAGCTTCACCCAATACAGAGTTTATAGCTGTCAAAACAGGACAGCTACTTACATGCATAGGATTATTACAAGCATAGTGACCCTCAGAAGACTGAACAACATTAGACTTGTATGCCTGACTAGCAAGTGTATGCGCTGTTATATTTTGCTTTGTATCAATCTTGTAGATTTTTCCCCTGCTAGCAGCAGCATAATTAATAAATTGTTGCGTCCAAGGTTTGATATCCCATCGAGGAGGACTGGTATGATCTTTTCCATTGAAAAAATTAACCAGTAATTGATTATCTGTGAGGAAGAAGGCTGCTGCACATTTAAAGCATTAAGCAGCTTTGCAGCAATAGCAATAGCTAGAGCCGAAGCTTCTGCCATAATGACAGAAGAACATTCCGTTAGTTTGATTTTGATGAAAATGGTCGATGCAGCATTTTGCAGAGTGGTGACCATGAATATTCGAAGACAAGCCGTTCTTGAAACCTGCAAATAATTATCTGGAGAGGTGGATGCATCACACTAGCATCTAGTTTCAGGGAGTAGAGCAGGTAGGATGATTTTGTAGTTAGGAGGGCCTGGCAACATCTGTGTAGGGCAGACTTGATATGGATTTGCAAAGTACAGTATGCAATAGTAATAAGCAAAGTGCAAATATGCTAGCACCCTTCTTCTTCATCTAATTACAAATCAATGTTTTAAATAGCGGGCTAAGGTGTTTAGCGGTATATCTCTAAAACAGTTAATAGCGGAGCTATATCGGGCTATAGCGGGATATAGCGGCTAAATTGTACATGAACACAAATAGCGGCATCCTGCCTCAAAAGGCTATAGCGGGCTATAGCGGCAGCTATAGCAGGAGATTTAAAACTATGTTACAAATACAATGCAAAAGAAAAAGAAAACGAAATATTTATTCTCTCTGAACTTCTAAATAATGGACGTGGTGTTTTGTGTTCACGTTTCTTCAAGCCGAAGGTTTTTTTTTTGGTAACTTCTTCGAGCAGAAGCTGGGACGGGGACAGAGGGGAAGGGCTTATCAGTCGGAGCCCGAATGGGAGCTGCTACTCTGCTGCAGGCCGCTGCAGGCTCCGTTCCCGGCGGGCTTCGACACCAGCCGCTGGGGCCGGATAGGCACAGTTGAGCAGAGCTATGAGAGGCGAGGGGGGCTGAGGGAGAGAGCCGGAGAGGTGCTGCCGTGCTGCCAGTCTACGCCACCGGCGGCGTCTGCTGCTTCCGGTCGATGGCTGATACGAGCGACGGGACGGGAGCACATATGTGACTTCTTGGGCTGCTACTGCTAGTTGTTCTATTGGGCTTATGGGACATATTTAGTATATACCAACATGCTATACCATTATACATATGTATATGTATTTTTTTTGAAACGCATATATGTATATGTATTTGTTTTTGTTCCCAAAACATGGGTATTCCGACCGTAACGTTGACTAGGAAATCTGTGAATGGCTTACAACCGTAAATAAAAGGTGTCAAGCACAATGTGTCATCCACGTCTTCCTCAAAATAGATCGATGCAACTGTGAGTGACTGTATCATGGAAAATTGGCCACAAATTGTTTGAGCTGATCTAGCGATCTAAGCTAACAGCCATCGATAGCAACCACACTTCTACTGGTTGGATGTAACCTGCAGAACTGAAACTGCAGTCATGGTTGTCTAATTAGTTGAAACATACATATTAGTGATGCAATGAAACTGTGTGAAGGTGATGATTGTTATGGAAAGGGAGGAAATTAGCTGACCCTTTTACACTGAGATATGTAATGAGTTTTTTTTCCATCACATACCAGTATTTAGCACATTAATTAGTAGTGTCTAGACTACTTTTTTGCTGCTCTTGAAAGAAAGCCTGACAACAGCTGATTTTTTCTCTTGGTCCCTTGTTGTCCATCTAATAATATACTGTCATTTTGCTTTGTGCAGGTTGTACTGGCTAGCTGAAACAATCATAGCAGCTGCCATTCATCACTTCGAAGTTGTTGATCGAAGGAACTTGTGAAAGGTTAGATTTATTTAACCAGTTTGCGTTCATGAATGCCTGATTACCTTGTTCCAAACTTCTGATGTCCTTGTGGTTATTCCGTGGTGTGATGTTTTAGTGTAAAAATACATATAAAGAAAGCCTCTTCATCTCCCCACCAAGGTCTATGGATAAGACATGGATTGAGAATGAGCCTAGGTACACACAAGAACTATTTCTTAACTGCTTAGACTTAACGCAGTTAACATGCAATTTAACAAAATGAATCCCATGTAGGCACACCAAGGCATATATACAAGGTGTGAATGGTTTCATAGCTTATGCATTTAAAAATCCAGTGATAGGAAACAAGATATTATGCCCTTGCAGAAAGTGTGCTAACTCATTTTGGAGAGAGGCGTGTGATGTACGTGAACACTTGATATGTGATGGGTTTTTAAGGGGGTACACAACATGGAACTTCCATGGAGAAGGTAGTTCATCTGGTGTGAATCCTGGGAATAGTGATGGTGCTGTCCCTATTGAAGAGGCTGAAGATGATGAAATATCTGAATTGCTTAGGGACCTAGCTAGTGGTCTAGATGATGGAGGGGATTTTGAAGATGACAATTCTGATGTGCAGCCTAGTGATGACCTATGAGCCCTCCAAAAGTTGGTAGAAGCCAATAGCCAAGAGCTATACCCTACTTGCAAGAAATATAAGAAACTGCGTTTCTTGATTAGATTGCTTCACATCAAGCTTCTTGGAGGATGGACTGATAGAAGTTTTGACCTACTACTAGATCTTCTTAATGATGCATTACCAGAGGGTTCAGCACTACCGAGAAACTTCCATGAATCTAAAAAATTGATTAAATCCATAGGTCTTGGGTACGTTAGTATCCATGCTTGTGAGAACGATTGCATTTTCTACTGGAAGGACCATAAGGATTAACTGATTTGAATATGTTTTTTTCAGTTACTTGCCAATTGGACTTGTTTTTGTCAACATACATGCAGATGTAATGTAATACTTCTTATCATAGGCTCTAACGGCAAAAGGAAAGGACAATCGTGCAAAGCTGAAGTTTCTTCATACATCAGGCAGTGTGAGCTATGCTTCTGCTGCACATAAACTGGTACAGAAGCTTATCATTGTCATCTCATTTGAATTGATCATTTTTGGGGCATTTTGGCCTGTGCAAATTAAAAACTTGTAGGGTAAGCAACTTGGGCGCCCTCCTCGAAGAGATGAAGTCTATATAAAAACACATACAAGGAAAAATGGAGTGCCTTTAAGCGCAACAGCATCAACAATTGTAAGTTTTTGCATATTACTTTTAATGCATATTACTTTATCAAATCTGCATGAACCAAGACCCTGACTGCAGCTAAGCTTTAAACTGATACTACTGCTTCTGGTAGTCTGGTTGGCAAATAACATGTGGTCAGATGCTCGCTCATCTTCCTAGTTGAGTCTGCAGAGAAATTAAAGAGGGAAAATAACATATGTTTTGCTTAGTCTGATTGGATTGTAAGAAGATGCAGCATCAAAAAGAGCAGCAGCTGTTAACTTTTTATATGATAACTTGTCACTCTGGTACTCGTTTAGTTTAGTCCTTGCAAGTTGCTACTTGCAACTGCTAAGATCTCTGATTCTATGTGAAACAGCGAGATTTCTAATCCTATCTTGTAATTGTGGAGATGGGATTTTACTTCATGTCATCTGAAAGTTTCTGAACTGTGCAAAAAACCTGTAAACTTGCCTTGCCAGGTCAGTAGATGCAGCCAAATTTCAGTTCAAGTTTCACACATGCGAAACGCAAGCCAATTTCTGTAGTCAACATTTTATGTCCCAAATTTGTTGATTTACCATTTCAAATATAAAATTGTTGATTATCTCGTAGTGCCAACAAGTACTACTTTATTTCTCACCTAAAGTAAAGCTACAAGCCTACAACTGTCCAGTGCCCCAGTGCAATACTACAAAGGAAATGATGCTGCTGAACTTCTTTTTCTGTTCTTTTTAAGATGCTACTAAGCTACACAGTGAGATGGTAGAAGTACAACAGTCCTTAAAAATCTCTTTTACTCATCTGAGTGCTGCATGGCTGTGCATCTTTTTCTGTTATTTTTGAGATGCTACTGAGCTACACAGTGAGATGGTAGAAGTACAACAGTCCTTAAAAATCTCTTTTACTCATCTAAGTGCTGCATGGCTGTGCATAATGATTGTTGCCTGCTCATGTATTAGGTCAGACATATATTAATTTATCCCTATTTGTTAACTATTGAGCCTGTTTGTACACTGATAACTCGTGCTAATGTTGCCTGAGCATAAAATGACTTTGATCATGTTGCCTTTAGTTGGTCTAACTTATTTTATCAGCATACCACTATTGTTGGCTTCACTCTCATTATATGGACAGGTTCTTACTATTAGCTATTACAGTGACTTTAGTTGGTCTTGCATATATTTATCTCAAATCAAAGATTTATGAACATACATATTCATTCTTCCTAGGACGAGCTGAAAGAAATTGTTGAAGTCTATCCGGATCTGATGGATAAGACAATCCAACAAGGTGATGCTTTTGCTGTTGTTTGTGGAGTAAAGGAGCCAAAGGGGCGAGTCCGTTGTTTGGGTCTGGGACCAACTCCTCAAGACATTGGTACCCCAGGACTTAAGGCGTACACATCGACAAGGCTCCAAATACAAGTTTTGGCACGTCAAAAGGCTGAAAGTGACAATCTAGTGCTACAACAACGTATCTTGGAAATGCAACAAAGGGAGGAGGAAAGGATGGCGCGAGAATCTCCAATTGTCGAAAGAATCTCACAGCATGGTTCTAACTCAAGACAGCAAATGGTAAGTTACTTCAGTATGCCTTTTCACAGCATGGTTCTAGTATACAAATATAAATTTTCGCCATATACTAATCTGATCTTCGATCTTCCTATGCTTGATGTAGAGCCCAAGATCTGAGAAAGTTGGTGAGGCCAATCAGCATCTTCAAGGTGAAGAATATGACTATGCAAAGGAAGACAACTATGATGAGGAACATGATGATGAGGCCAATCAGCAAGTTGCAACCCCTGCAGCCTCGCCTGCCATGAATATTACAACATCACCAAGGAATGATGACCAGCACTTTTCACATGATACACTTGTAATTTTCTCAACCTCATGCAAATTTTATACTTGTGATTTAATAGCTATTGAACCTCTCATACTTGTGATTTAATCTTCTCAACCTCTCGTGCAAAGTTAGCTGCTGAACCTAGCATTTATCCATTTCTCATAAGTTCATCATCTACTTTAGGCTGGAAAAGAGGTCATCTTATTTGCCATGTTGAGTAATGAAAAAGTGGCCAAGGCAACTGTTGTTTCAGTTAATCCAAACAATAAGCTAGCGGGTGTGGCTCTTGGAACAAAATTTTGTGAAGTGATTGTGAATGTTGTGCTCCGACGTGAAACATTAGTGCCACGTCCTTATGCTGAAATCAAGACCCTAGGGGATGCGGTAAAGATGCCGGTTGCCTGGCCATTTAATCGAGTAATGTCCACTTGATTCTATTATTTTTTTTGATATGTGGTGAGTATATCTACAGTTTCTAACTATGATACTTGTGACAGCTGAATGTCTACAGTCAGCAACCAAGATCTCAGGGTGTTGCTGGTTCTTCTCAGAGATCTTCTCAAGGTGCTCTTATTTTCTTAGTAGAGAAGTGTTGCATCACTTAATATGTTATAAATATTATTGAACACGGGTTTTGGACCAGAAATTTAGATGTGTGGTGGATGTGTACTCTTTTAGCCTTAGTGTTTTGTTTATAGCTAATTATTTTCTAAGTTTTTGATCTGGAACAAAAAAAAATTAAGTGCTACAACAGTACTATGAGATTATATATATATATATATATATATATATATATATATATATATATATATATATATATATATATATATATATATATATATATATATATATATATATATATATATATATATATATATATATATATATATATATAAGAGTGGTTCCTTAGTCCAGGACAACAGTATGACATGCTTAGGATGAGCACATATCTAGGATGATATTTTACATTGATTTCTTTGACATTTTAATATATCCAGGCATCAGACACTGCATTCCTTGAACTATCCTGTGTTACTCCAACCGTCAATTCTATAGGCTACCTTGAAATTTGTGCTAGATTATGTAACCTAAAATATATTGGTTGTGCTCAATACTAACAAGTAGTGGGTCTCTTCTGAACATTGCAGGCTACTAGTTTAGATATGGTGTAGCTACAATACACTAACGCTGAATGGATTGGCAGTAACTTGAAGAAGGACAACGATCATGTGACCTAGGCTTTTGATCTTCTCATAGGGGTTGTTGCTAGAGACTTGTTGATAGGAAGCCATTGAATTATCTTTCAATGCTTGCTTTGAATGCCTTTGGACTATAGTCTGGTAGTTTTAGTTGATTTGTGGACTCGAACCTATCTTTTGATCAATGTTGGATCTCTTTTGGATGACGGCTTTCGCTCAACAAGAAAACAGTGCTTGCTATACAACCTGATGACTAGCTAGATTTTGTATTCAGCTATATTGCTTGTATGTGTTGCCTTGATGGCAAGAAGCTTAAGCTAGTGACATGATTATATATATGTATCTCATTTGATATGAATAAATGAGAGTATGATTAATGCCATTTGTGTATGTCATTCAATATTGTATTGGTTCTAAATGTGGTTCAGTTTTAAATGTATCTGGATTATTTTTTTTACCTATTCAATTGAGCTTGACTGACAGTCAGTTGCTAAAAGTTCTTACTGCGATGGACTATCCGTTGCTAAAACTTGTAACATGCTATCTGTTGCTAAAGTTGGAGCGATGGACGGTCCGTCGCTCAAGATGAAGTCCGTCGTAGCATACATACAACGACGGCTTCAATAGCAACTGCTAGGGTCTGTCGCTATAACATTTAGCAACGAACTGTCCATTGTTTTACACCCCTTACAACAACTTCAAGTCAGTCGCTGTTTAAGGGTTGTGGTGTAGTGTAGGCAACAACTTCCACCACTGTTGATCAAGCGAGTGTCATCAGTGCAAGATCAGTGAGGGCGAACGACGCAATAAGGATGGCTGCAAATCGTCACCCATCTGACGAGTCCCTTCCTTCTCTTCCTCTTGGGCTCTTCTTCTTTCCTCTCTTCCATTTTCTAATTGATGCAAAATTTTCCTAGGCACTCTTCTTCTTCTTCACATCCTTTTAGCCTTGTTTGGATGTAGTTGGATTCGCATCAAGCCACATGGTTTGGAGTGGAATTTAGTTTAAGTTCTACTCTAATCCACTTCAATTCATATGGATTGAGGAGAATATGATAACATCCAAACAAGGCCTTTGTTGGGAATACCTCCCGTTTCTCCCTGATCTTGTGTCTTGTGCGGTGCAGAGTTCCTGGTTCCAAAGTTTTCATCCTGGCCAAGGCTTCTTCTGCCTTTTCATGCTGGCCGTTGTTGCATCTTTGTCTTTGCACAGAAAACAACAAAACGGTATATAAAAAGTCTTGTACACATTTGATCATGGTTACATGGATGCATTAAAATGTTTCTAGATATATAGTCAAATGACTACATACCCGTTCTATAACCACACTAAGCTTAGCTGTATCTTATGTGAGTTTCCAATGCAAGCTTGCATACAACACCCTGTATTTAGCTGTCTTTTAATGTGAGTTTCCACATTCCTACAAATAACACCCTATATGTGGGTTGTAGATGCCATAATATAATGGCAATGATACCTCTATTTATTAGACGACATCTCACATTTAAAAAATGGTTCTGTATGATATAAGTAGTTGACTCAGTTAATTCTTAATTGCACATGCATATATCCAATTAATTAATGAGTCTGCATGTACCCTTGCAGGTGTGTATTGAAAGAAGTGCAGTCCATGTGATACACTAATGCAGTAATCAATTTCATAGACGGTCAAAATCAACTAACAGAGGTAGGCCGTGTGTCCACCTCAACAAAAGGTCACTGCATATAGCTATAGTGCCCGCCTCAATGAAGTATAAGAAAAAAAAATAGAAAAAAGTCAGCACTGCTTGGCTCTGAGCCCACGCCGAACGCATCGTGCCGGTCATGGATCCGCCATCACCTCCGCTCCTCAATTCACCATAGGAGGTTCTGATGAGCCCATGGCTCCTCTGATTATTACAATTGGTCAAGCTAAAAATAGTGTGTATATGCAGCTTGGTTCATTTTCTCTAGATGACAATCAACACATGATGAAGCCATGAAGGAAGGAGTTGAACATGCTACTGCTACAGTGCTACTCTACCCGCCAAAGCTGTTATTTAAAGCCTAAACGAGCTAATTGGGGCATGAAACAAAGCAAGCTGGTGAGGTTTATCACAATTGGGTCCATACTGTGGAGATAGGTTCAGTTTGCCGATCAAAGTTGTCATCTGAAGTCAGCTGGCAATTTCATAATTCAAGCGCAGACGACTTAGATTGTTATGCTCAGCCCAAAGTCCAGCAAGGATAACGAGGTTTCTTCAATATGACCATCGTACACTTGAGTAGTCACATATTTTATCAATATATAATTGTACACTTAGTTGTCTACCTTGGTTGAGTAGTCACGTAATTTATTTCTTGTGAGTCCATCGTGTAACCGAGACACGCAGGAATCTCCCGGCCCGAACGGCCGGACCGGAAGGAACAGCAGTACGTCGCTGGAGACGAAGGCTATTGTTTAGTGGGATATTCATTATTTATTTCAGCCCAATCTCTACTATAATGCACCAATCAAAATTATATTTGGTCTCCTAAAAAAACGTCCCCCGCTGAGAGCCTACAACTATTGTGCACCCACAAAAGTGTACACATGAATCCGTCTCTATTAAAATCAATGGCTAATAAAACACGTAAACCAAATTCGATGGCCACGATAGGGTGTGTGATGCCAGGCTTCTCACCCGCCTTCTCACGCCTGCACCCCCGCGCCCTCCTCCGTTCGAAGCCAACCGCGATTCAGCCCGAAGGCAATCATCACCGTATAAAAAAAAACGACGTTCCAGGCTCCGGCCACCAGGCGATGGAGCGCCTCCGCCTCAGATCCAACCCCCACCGATGCGAAGGCACTGGAGCTAGGTTTTCAATAATCGGCGGCGGCGCGTGGGAGCTCCTGTGGGCACGCGACCACACCTGGCGGCGCGTGGGACGGGGAGCGTGGTGTGGGCTCGGAGCACGGTGGCGTGCGGGACGGGGAGCGTGGTGTGGGCTCGGACCACGGCGACCTCCATACTCGCCGTCGTGGACGCCATCCCGGCCGTCGCGGCCCACAATCCCTGCTGCACGGCCGTTTGAGACGCCATCCGCGCTGTGCGCTCGTCGGGGTCGCTGCGGCCTGGATCCCCGGCCTGATTGCACGGGTGATCTAGATCCAGGCAGCGAACGCGCCCGCCGCTGGAACATTCTAGCAATCTTGGCTGCCATGGTGGTCTGTTCCTCTCCCTCCTTGCACTATGTGTGGTGTTCTGCAGAGATCGGAGACGAGGCGGTGGGCGTGCAGATCGACGCGCCGGCGAGGGATGGTGAGGCCAATGCCGCGCTTGTCGACTTTATCAGCTCGGGCTCGGTGAGTAGTTCATTTATTACTGTTATAGAAACATTTGTTCAATACGAATTGGCTTCGATTTGCATCATAGTCTAAAGTTCATCTTGTTACTCCTTCTGTGGATCCACCGTCTACCTCCCTCTGTGGATCCATCTTTCTTCCTCTCTTCCTTTCTGAGACCCATTCTCCGCCCCTCCCTCCCTCCCCCCCTCTCTCTAGATCTAACATTTCACACAATGCGAGCAGGGTAACAATTGCAAGCTATCATGTTGTTTAAACTAATCATTTTCTGCTTTCGGATGCAGCGTAGGTGTTCAATGGTATTCCACTGAGAAGAAGAGGTTTAGGTTCGGTCCTCTGCATCTTGGAGGCATGAGTGAGAAGTCCTCTGGATCTTGGAGGTTTGAGTGAGATGTATAAGGTATGTTACTTGCCTGTAGTTAAAGTGCCATAGGGTGCTACTGCTAAATATTTAGTCACCACCCGAAAACATTTCAATAACTACAAAGAGTAGGTGTTTGTGATATGTAGATGCGTGCTGTTCACCTGTGTTTATACATCCTAATTTTGTTAACTTTGAGTGCTACTGCCAAATATTTAGGCACCAGCATATGTTCTATAAATTTTCTTTGGGTGTCAACGTATTTCTTAACAATACACATATCTGGCTAATTGGAGCACCTCTATTAGTTAGTTTCTATTTCTATGTCCCCTGTTGTTGGCCAACTAAATTAAAAGCCTTATGGTGCTCTATTAAACTTGCTTCGCTGTCTGCAAGCAAATCTTGAATGTCCTGGGTAACTCATTTGCTTCGCTGTCAGCTGCATATGATCTTCAAGTTTTGGATGGTTGCAAACAGTTTTGTGTTCATTTATGCTCTATTTGGGGTGGAATACGTAGGGCACAATAGTACTCATTTTGGTTCTTTTATTAGATTAGATAAACAAATTAAAATAGCTGACATTGGTTTTATGAATGAAATTTCTTTGCACTTTTAACTGGACAAACAATCATCATAAAGAAGTGCCACAAGCATGTGGCCATGACAGAGGTCCACATCATTTGTTCGGATTGTGACAATGAAGATTGCTAATTATTTTCTTTTGTAAAATTATTTGCCACAGTTTTGGTCCATCCTCTTATTTGATGCTTCGTTTTTCATAGCCTTGTGATGTCCAAGTGTATTCAAATTGATCTTTCGCCAACTTAATGTAGGTGTTGGCGGCTCTTTGTCTAAAGTACGTATTATCTAATCTTTACTAATAAATTATGTTCCATGTGATTGGTTCAGTTTGTTCCCCAAAGCCCTCTGTCCAGACTCAGTTTGTTCTCAATTAAGTGGAGCAGGTGGCTAAGCAGGATGATGACCATAAGCTGATCTGCTCCACCAAGTTTGATCGCATTGCCTACATGTATTTACAGTTCGATGATTACCTTATCTGGGTCTAATTCTTATTGCATCATGTGAATATGACTGTTTAATAATAAAACTTTGTTATGTGCTTCTGATGTTTCAAATTACGATCCAACCTGCTCGGCATCTTTGTGCTCGTGCGTTATGATTAGTAAAATGAATGAATACATTTGTTGCCAAACTTAGTAGCCTTTGCCTTTGGGTGTTGGGAGCCTGCTGTCAGAAATGTTGTTAGGGGACTTGGCAACCCAATCCTGATTGATTGATGTCGGGGAACCGCGTTGGCATGGTGAGGAAGCGGTGCGGGGCGCGCACGCGGCGAACGCGGCGCGGGCGGTGCGGTGCATTCGGGTGGATAACTTGGTTGCTGGATGAATGTTGTTATTTTTTCCAATTGAATTTGCCAAAAATCTACTACTCAATTTCTCCATCACTCTATTTTGACGCATTTTCTTTCCTTGTTTTTTATCAGTCATGACTCATGAGTATGAACCTACTCTTGGTGAGCTGACCAATTGCATCAGTTCACAATACGTTATGAGTTCGACAAGGAATTTTCAGCCGTGGACTGCTTTTTTACTGGCTCCTATTGTTGTTTCAATAATTTGAATTTTTGTGTTTAATATTTTAAAAGAACATAATACATTGTGCTAGCAGGTTGTTTTTTGTGCAAACAGTTTGTCTGTTCATTCATAATTTCAGCTTCTGATAATACTGATATACTGATTGTAAAATGTGCCTTTTGTTAGGTTGTTTTTTTTACAGAAGCTCAGATAGCTGGATTTCCTATTCAATTTGTTATTGAAGTGGTAATTTTTTTAACCATTGTATTTTAGCTCTAATAACTTGTTGCGAATACCATAGACTAATTTATTGATGATGGTGTTTTGTACTGTTCAGGCAGCCAAAGAGATCAGGGATTCAAGATTAAGTACTCGCATACTGACCGACTTCGAAGGAAAGAGTCAGGTAAT
Source organism: Saccharum hybrid cultivar R570 (assembly GCA_038087645.1). Taxonomy (NCBI): domain Eukaryota; kingdom Viridiplantae; phylum Streptophyta; class Magnoliopsida; order Poales; family Poaceae; genus Saccharum; species Saccharum hybrid cultivar. The sequence continues at coordinate 2,883,070 of JAQSUU010000683.1, forward strand.
ATCCATTGATTCAGTGAAGAATGAGATGTGACTTGTGGATGACATCGGTGCAACATGTAACAATCCATCACTGCGTAAACTATCTTCTGCGAGAGTAGAGTCATTCCACGAGGACAAGGACGTGACCAAGATTGAAGAAAGTTGAGTTGCCTCACTGTTCTCGTATGTCCATCCACTGGTTATGTTTCTAGGTATTGACAGAATCTGTTTTAAAATTGTAGCCTTCCTTCTAGAGGTCGGGTTATAATCCAATCTGCGCCTGTGTGTGAGGAGCGCGATGACAGTGATTCAAGGGGCTGTGTCACATGTGTTTTTGTTCTTTTTATTCATTATTACTATGCTGGGCAGTGCCAAAACCATGCCACAATAAATACATCACTGAATATTTGGATCGATTCCTCTTTGTGAATATCACTGAATAAATTCTTTTTATTCAGTACTATGTTAGGCAGTTGTCGTTATCTTCCAAACAATAAGGAGATGTACGTGGATTATATATCTTTTCTTTTAACTTTCAGAAAAGCCTGAAAGTCAAGCTCATCACATTTATAATCTTTTTCTTTATGTGTGCTACTAGGCCTAGCCGGTTTACATTAGAAGCTATGTTCTGTCAGTTTTTCCTCGTATTAGTTTTGCAAGTTGATAGCTGGTTAAAAACAGAGGAAAAACATGGCAACTCAAAGAGCAGAGCGCACTGCGTTAGGCGGAATAACAAACAACAGCACAGGTATGAACGCTTCCTCAACAGTCTTGGCATTGCTCTCAATATATTTTTGTAATTCTCAGTTTTGTATTTCTGAACATAAATAAACACTTGCAGCACCTAGATGAGGCAACATGGATTGGCTATGTCCAGACAAGATAACCAACCTATGATAATTCTTGTGTTCCGAACAACATATCAGGCCACACTCTATTGGATGTAAGTGCGTCAACTCCAGGTGCCATCATGCTATTTTTTTTCATTTGCAATTTGCAATGTCAATGTTTTTTCACCCATCGGTGACCAGTTGGCAGCTCAAATAGGCAAAAGGCCCTCACACAAAGAGAGAGGTACAACAATATGGATGAAAACAGCAAGGCAAATTTGTTGCAAAGAAAGAGGGACTACAGTAGAAATATGTGATAACAGTCAGTCGGTCATCTTGATGATTAGATAATCTCCTTTTGGTCAGAACTGTTGGTTGTCATCAGAAACCAATCAAATCAGCACCATATATTTTTCTTATATAAAAGGTAAAAGAAATATTTTCACCATCTTTGCTGCAAAGTTTGTGGCTTAGCCTAATCTCAGCTACACAGGCCTTTCAGTTATAATGTGCTTCTGCCAATTTCTTAAAAATTTGAAATCTCATATCTTGTTCCTTGTTCAATCTAGCTAGGCCCGGCTGCAGAAACCAATTTGTTGGAGAGCTATACCTTTACAACTTCTGCCATCTCTTTTTACATGCAAACTACAATTAATGTTGTCTAATGTGTGTGTTTTCTACATTATAAGAATTACTGCAGTAAGAAAATTGTCAGGTCTGATATAGAAGTCATGTTAGTTTGTCAGCTCATATAAAAGAACTTGTCAGGGTTGTGCACAACTTTTTCAGTCAAAACTATTTCTCTATTTCTGAACTGTGAATAGTCCACCCTTCAAACTATTTCTGAACTATTTTTTTACAGGACCTAATAAGTGTGGTGTCGGTCTTGATGGCCACATTATTTTCGTCAGCACCACAGATGCATTGTTCGGTACTTTTACTGAATCAATTGGAGGTTGTTCTATTGCTGAGCAACTTGAGGTAGTCTTCACTGCAAGGTTGTGATCATCAAGTTTCATCAATAGTTGCAAGGCACTCAGCGACATCTTCACTATCAGATTCAGGATCAGAGGAAGAGTAGGGGCTATTCATTAACATAAGTCCGTGTATATAAAATTTTGTCTTAGCCGTCATTGAGTCAACATATATGATTCTGCATTGATTCCATGTATGCTCTGTATTAGTTTGATATCTAAATGGAACTAAGACAACATGTGAATGTAATCTTGATGCTCTTTCAACGGTCAAACTGCTCAATGTGGTCAAAATGGCTGTTAACTTGTATGCTGATTTCGCGGAGTTGATGAACTTGTTTCTTTCATGCTGCTTCTGCTTTTACTTAGTGCAATTTTTGCCGAGTTGAAAGTTTGTGGTAGATTACCTAATCGTTTATACAGGTGATATGCAATTGCATGAATCTTAAAATTATGGTAAAGAAATATCGTCTTTTGTTGTTTTCATGTACATCCCTAAAATGACACCGTAGCGTTAGCACGGGCATTATACTAGTAGCAGTAAGTACGTCGCTGGGGAAGGTCCAATACGTGTCCGTTCTCTCCACATCTCCGTCGTATCTTTTTCTTTTTTCTTTTATTTTCTTTTTCTTTTCTTTTTTCTTATTTTCTCTTTTTACTTATTTTGTTTTTTCTTTCCTTTTCTTTTTACTTATTTTTCTTTTCTTTTATTCTTTTCTACTTATTTTCTCCTTTTCTTTCTACTTGTTTTTATTTTCTATATTTTAGTAATCATGAAAAATATAATGACAGATAAATATATATTTCTATATTTTAGTAATCATGAAAAATGTTTCCTTAACGGCTCATATAATGAGACTAATAATTCATTATAAATATGTGATTACCCATGAAAACAACTTATGTAGGTTGTTATACTACTTAATTATAAGTTGTATACACTTATACATTTTGACTAAAACACCATAACATGACTATATCAATAGGACATAAATAACTTTTAATAGATAAAACTTAACACATTAAGTAGTAGAGTTGGTTTGTGTAGGTTAAAGGTGGCCATGGCCTCCCCTATTGAGATTTTTCTTTTAAGCAAACAATGATTATTAGAATTAGAGATTATCATCTTGTGGTTAGCAATTATTTGTGTCATTATATGAGACACCGATTGTAAAAAGAAGTATTTTAAGGGGTGGTTTTAAACCGTTCTTAGAAATTAATTTTTAGGAACAGTTCTCTGAGACCACCGTCCTTGAAAATCAATCTTTAGGATTGGTTTACTTAAGTCAACCATCCTTAAAAATAATTTTTCCTAATTTTTAAAAATCATTTAGAAGTCTACTAAAAATAAGAAAAAATATTTTCAATGTGACCGAAGCCTAGAGGACCGAACACAGCTCACAAGATTTAATTTTTGCTAGTTCTGACCCACAATCTCTCACCTAGCGCATTATATCACCTACTACCACACCACACAATCACTTCTAACTAGTTCTATAATGCTATCTATTTGTACTAATGTGTACGAATCTTATAATTAATATTTTGACTTGGAAACAATCTCATGTGAGAAAATTTTCAACTGGAAAGTTTTAGATCTTGTTGAGAACTACAACTTTGATATAGAACATTTCTCCATCCAAGGTCATTTGAAAAAAATGAAAAAAATTAAAATTCAAAATCTGATAACTTTATATATATATATATATATATATATATATATATATATATATATATATATATATATATATATATATATATATATATATGGCCTTAAACGAACTCGAATAAAAATTTTATCAACTACAAAGTTTTATATCTCATCAAGCTCTATAACTTTGATATAAATTTTGTCTTCATACGACTTCATTTAAAAAAAGTTATGAATTTATTTGTGCCTTTGAAAAGCAACCGTTCCTGAAAATCATATTTCCAATTAGAAGCGGTTCTCTTAAACATACCTTTCTTAAAAGTAGACATATTTTAGCGACCATTTACCTAATAGAACCGCCCTAAAATGTTTTTCTAGAGACGGTTTATAAGCTGCAGTGCTTCCATGGATATTTACGAACAGTTTGTTAAGTAAACAATCTTTGAAAGAAATAAGAGGCATTCGTAAAAATTATTTTTGTACTAGTGTAAATAAATACAAAAGATTATATTTTAAATAAAAGATAGAATAAGGAGCGTAAGAATTTGGAGTTAGCATCTTTCTAGTAAAAAAAATATAGCAATTAATAAGATAAAGAAAATGAACCAGTGGATCGTACAATATATATTATGCGACTTTAGTAACAGCACTGCACAGATTACACATTTACACGCCCGTCTTAATTAATTGCTATCTTCGCTCCTACTAGTTGCTGCGGAATCTGATCTTCAGCATGGCCCCACATCGTGGGCAATGCGATAATGTTTTATTTGCAGTCTTTTTCTATAGTTTATTGTTGCGGTGAATGTTTTTTACACGTTTACCGTCAGAAGATAACTTAAAAAATTTGTACTTTACACTTTCACAGAGAGTATATGTAGGGCATACTTATTTCTTTTTTTTATTAGGATACACTAGGTATGGACGGAATGGGAAAAGGGCAGAACTCGTTAAAAGCGTGGCATTGCAGCCCACTTTTGCCATTTGGATAGGACAAAATCTTTCATGGTGATTGGCTTACCATGTTGTTACTCAGGTCTTATTTGACTATACTCAGTTTGCATCCACCTCATTCTATATATGTATGTTGAGGTAGATTGGAATGAAAAATTTGTATTTTTCAATCCTAATTGATCCTGACGCATATAGAGTGAGGTAGATACGAATACATCCAAACAATTATACGTGAAATGAGGTGTATACTGGATAGATATGAGTGCAGCAAATTCTCAGGAATTAAAAGGTCGATGTTTGACGGATGGAACTGGGACATGCGCTGGACATTGAAGTGGAGGTCGATGGATGAGAGGTCGCCGTAGTGCGTCTCAGTTTCACCGCTGTCTCACTCGGGGTCTCTGATAATGTGCACTAGCACGTGCCGTCCGGAGTGCAGCAGGCGCACTTATCTCGCGCCCACTTCAATTCTTCCGTCCCTTTTGGGCGCTCTCATGGAAGGTTGATATTGAGGGTGTTATTTCCGGCACCTCATGATTACATATATATGATAAATAATGTAAGCACTTAGATGGTGTTTGGTTCGATGTTCTGTAACGTAATATGATTACAAACCGACACAAATCCGATTACGCCCAATTTTTTGCGGGATCGAATCCCACTCTCTTTTGACTAGAACGTTTTCTGATTACATTTGCATTTCCATTTCCATTTCCATTTCCCAACCAAACACCTTGCTACTACTAGCAGGTAGCTGCAGCACGAGCGGGAGTCGTGAGTGCAAGCAATTAAATAATAAAAACATACTAAACTTGATCCTCGATCGTTATGTCTCAGCATATAACTTGCACGTTTCTTTCGTAGATAGATTGAAGAAACTAGAAATAACGTACTGGCAGTACTTGGCACATATATACTATCGGGAGCCAGAGCTACAAATAGGTATCGGAAGCCCCAGCCAGCCACCCCAACCAAGCACGCGCAGGTCCCAGCCAGCCCCCCAGCTAGCCCACCCATTCAGGTCAGCGGAGCTAACGCGCGCGCACGAGTAGGGGACCACTGCAGACCCAACCAATCAGATGTATAAAAATCCAGGTCAAACTGCGCAGAAAAGTTTTGGTCGTGATGTTGCATAGAAATTAGTCGTTGGATGAATTAAAATCAATTCATTACCGCATAAAAATCTTTTTGCTAGCAGGACGTTCCACCTAACTGCACCTGACACGCGCTGACACAAGCTGACACATGCATGCATGCATGCATCCATTCTAATCTCTTTTATTTTTTCACGATAATTCCTCAACGAAGCATCCGATTCAAAAACGGTTTTCACCATTGGACTCCTGACATTTTTATGCACGATTCAAGATCCATTGTGAATATTTTTTTTTGAAAAAAATAAAAATTTATAAATTTACAAATTTGAATCATAGCACGTGATGGCCGATTAGATACATAAAATCAATTGTCAAGATGCATAAAAAAGTTTTTGCGCCGACATTGCATAGAAATTAGTAGTTGGATTAATAAAATTAACTTTGTTACCATGTAAAACCCTCTCTGCGAGATGGACATTCCACTTAACAACCATTATTGTCTCTACCAACATTATGCTTCCCACTATAGGGTGTATAACTGACATGGGAACAGCACATAAAATATGGAGACCATAAGCGTAAAACATGGAGATGATCTCGTCTTCTCCAAACTTTGAACTTCGAATCAAGGCATGTGATGACCAATTGGATGCATAAAGTCAATAGCCAAGATGTGCAGAAAAGTTTTTGGCGCCAATGTTGCATAGAACTTAAAATTCATAATTTTGCGCACTATGAGATATAATTTCATCTATGAATAGATCTTGCGAGCTAGAGCATAGAAACATGGAGACGACCTCGTGTTTTTTTAAAATTTAAAATTTAAATCATGACATGTAATGGTCGATTGGATGCATAGAATCACTAGTCATGATGCGTAGGAAAGTTTTTGGTGCCGACGTTGAATAGAAATTAGTGGTTGGATAAATAAAAATTAATTTTGTTACCGCATAAAAACATCTGCACATGAAGACAACCTTGTCGCCTTTGAAATTTAAATCCTGGCACGTGATGGCCGATTAGGTGCATAAAATCAGTGGTCAAGAGTGTATAATTAACATGGAAACAATGCATAGAACATGGAGACCGCACGCGTAAAACACGGAGACGATTTCGTCTTCTCTAAAATTTAAAATTTGAATATAGCACATGATGGACGATCGGATTCATAGAATCAACGGTCAAGATGCGCAAAATGTTTTTGGCACCGACAATTATTACAAACATTGTAATGACCATAACCCATGAACTACATCAAGATCACACAATGCCCCTGATGCACAAGCCAATGAAGTCGTGGACGTGACAAGCCATGTCCTATCTCCGAGCCACCGTTAACCTCTCACACCAAATGAAAGAATTCATTCCAGCCATCCTACATCACAACAAAGGCATAGAAACATGTTTTAGTAGACGCAGAAACCTTATGGCGGCAAGACAGAAATAGAAACATATTTTAGTAGGCATAGAAACCTTACAACGACAAAAGAAAAGCATAGAACAATGTTTTAGCAAGCACAAAAACCTTACAGGGGTAACAAAGACATAAAACATCTGTGTGAACAGAATAGATATCACTCACAATTTTTATGCACCCAAAAAAAAAATCTATGCATCTATCGAATTATAAGCTAGCAGCATCTCCAATTCCGCAAGTCAAGTGAATAGGAGCAGTCCTAACATGCTCCCCCTAAATCACCGAGTGGATGCATACAAACATAGCAAGTACAAATCAAACATTTCACTCAAGTATAACGAACAACTTCTATACATAAATTTATGGGACTATTTACGTTACCATCAAGTGAACCAAACACCATGATAGATTATACTATCAGTATTACATAAAAAAATAGTTGCACAAAGGCATAAAAATTAAAGAAACACATGAAGCAAAGATACATCCAACTACAATACCTCCAGCTAGACAAAAACATGAGATATGGAACATAGAAACTTATACACACGAAGTATAAAAATTCTGACCACATCCATCGCCGAACTCATATCCAAGTAACACAATCCATCACACATGAAGCATCGAAATTAACATGGACGCTATGCATAGAAACTTATATATGCAAGCACAGAAACAATTTATCTCTAATGGACGCATCAACTATTGCATAGAAAACCATGCTTGCTTGCATTGCAAACTAAGCGTGAATAAAACCTATGCAACTGGTGTTAAAACCTATACAAATTAAGCATAGAATCCTATGTAAACTAAGCATGAATAAAACCTATGCAAAATAAGCATAAAATCCTATGCAAACTAAGCATGAATAAAACATATGCAAACTAAGCATAGAATCTTGTGCAAACTAAGCATGAATAATTTGAAGCTGCAAGCACACAAATTGATATGTGCCGTGTTTCAAATCTACAAAAAAGCAATTAAATTTAAAAAAATAGCACGTGATGGATGATCGAATTTATAGAATCAGTGGTTAAGATGCGCTTAAACGTTTTTTATGCCGATATTGCATAGAAATTAGTAGTGCAATGAATAAAAAGTAAATTTGTTGCCGTATAAAAATAGCTTAGAACTACTCCAACAATGTATAGAAACTTATGCTCACAAGCATAAGCATAGAACCTACAAAGCATAAAAATCCAAAATCAATTGCACAAAAACCCCCAAAGTGGCATGAAAGGCATGTAAACATGTCTTAGCAGGCGCAAAAATCTATTATGGTCCCAACCCAAATCTTGCCTCGACTTAGTCGAATATATAATTAATAGAGAAACAATGCATAGAACTCAATAAAACCCTCCCCTTTGGGGGGTTATTTTATCCAAAACCGTGATAGCCCAAATCCAAACCATTATTCTCACTTTGGTGACGTATAATTAATAGAGGAACAATGCATAGAACCAAAAATATCCTCCTTTCTGAGGAGATATATATATATATATATATATATATATATATATATATATATATATATATATAACTATTACCCTACCGCTGGCTACCAAATACCACATATTTTTCTTTTTTTTAACAGGAGCGGACCAAATAGTGTGCCTGGTCTTGCTGCTGGTTCGGTTGAACCATATAGCTGCAGTTTTTGGCTGGGGCTTCCATTAATTATTGGAAGCCCTAGGCCCTTAATAATATATATATATATACACTACCCTACAACTGGCTACCAAATAACTTATTCTGTAGCCACTTTGAGTTACGATAATTGCTATGTTAATTTACGAGATTATAGTAACTCTTTACTATGTGATTTACTATAACGTTATGGTAAATATCTTTTTATATATATATATATATGTGTGTGTGTGTGTGTGTGTGTGTGTGTGTGATATTTTTTAGTTGATTCTTGTAATTGAAATCTTTTGTGACTCTCTCCACAGCGGAAAGTTTGGGCACTTGGGGGGTCGCTGCTATAAAATCTCTCATAAAAAATAAAATTGTTTTGACAGTTTATGTCACTTGCCCGTGAGGAAACAAATTAAGACCTCGTTTAGCAGGGCTTCGGTTCCGGCTTCTCGTGGTTCTTTGCAAAGAGCTCTTCCAAACGGGCATCTAAAAACGGCTCCTTGCAATGTGCCCAGAGGAGCCAGAACCATCTTTGTACAGAGGAGCTAGAGCCACAGAAATGTGGCTTCTCTAGGCTCCTCCTCACAAATGTAATACAAATCATTATAGAACTGTCACTTGAGTTTTCTTTACCAAATGTTTTCGAAAATGGCTTCAGCTCTATTAGAGAAGCTGATCCACATGAGGAGCTAGAGTAAAATCAGAGCCCAACCAAACGAGCCCTAAATAAACTACTCCTATCACTCAACAACACCATCTACTCCCTCAAATCCAGAGTTCAAAATTTGTACCAAAATACAATGTATTCTGGGTCATCGTCAACCCTATGTCTATCTTTGTTGGCAGGAAATATTGAGATTTGTTTTAAACTTAGTGTCATCCATAACAACAAGCATTAGTTAAGGAAACTGAACTACTCCCTCTGTCCTAATTAGTTTAGTTAGAGGCAAGATGGTATATATATATATAGAACTATTACCCTACAGCTGGCTGCAAAATAACTTATTCTGTAGCCACTTTGAGTTACGATAATTGCTATGCTAATTTACGAGATTATAGTAACTCCTCACTATGTGATTTACTATAACATTATGGTAAATATCCCCAAGTGCTATAGTAATTCAACTATCGTAAATATATACTAACATTGTCGTAAATTAGTATATAAAATAATCGTAAATAGAGGTGGCTATATATATATATATATATATATATATATATATATATATATATATATATATATATATATATATATATATATATATATATATATATATATATATATATATATATTACTATAGCACTAAACCGGTCATTACCATTGGTTGTAAAACCCTCTCCATTGTTGTTTTTGAAAATCGGCACTGGCCCTTAATAATAAGCTACAACTGCTAGTGATCCATAGTACACGGATACCGCTCTTCCCTAATTACATGCTCCTCGTGCCTCACGTTTATATTAGCGAACGATATAGTTCGGTATATATCACACTGCACCCTGGATAATGCAGGAGTCGTGAGTTGAAAAGCGCGCATTTTATATATGTTTTCATGGGCACTTCACCTTGACCAGAAAGAGCCATGCATATATTGGAAGACAGGCACGCCCAAATTGCATGCCGGTGGACGTCTTTGTCTGCTCGGAATCATGTCACCTTCCGTTGAAGCACGCGTCCACGGGACCCACGCACGTCTCAGCATTATGTTTTTTTTATTTGATGCTTCTATGTAACAAGAAAACTACTCCTACAGTAGAGCGAAATGGGCCTGCACGTTAAAATAAATAAATATATAAAAAGGGTCTGGACCCCGCGAGATCGATTCTGGCAGCGGCCCGTCGCCACGGCGTCCACCGCGTGCAGTGGTGGCGTGATGCGCTCACTGATTCAGTGTTTTCCACAAGTTTTGATGCGCTTATTAGCTTTATTTGCGATAGCGTTTTGGCAAGGTATGGAATGGAATTATATACGCATAAACATCACATCGTCGTTGCAGTTGCACTGTGCATGCATGTACCATGTATGGAGGATTCGGAAGCAAACAGTAGGCGTGCGTGATTCGTCATCGTCTTTTCTCCCGTCCGGCTCCGGCGCGGTGTGCCGACCTGCAGCTCCTACTATAGGATATAGATCGCGTAATTCTAGTCCTATTTGAGCCAGCCAGCGCTGCATGTTCTTATCCGGCACAGATTATAGCAAGCAACAGGACAAAGAAAACACGCGTGTGGTGTTCCCCACGCATCTTGCTTCTATAGTAGCTAGGGTCACAGACCTGAAGAGGAGAATTCGTGGTTTTCCTTGCTTGGTTCTATGACTTTCGCGCAATCGCGCATGCCATGCGTACGTACGTCCAGAAATTGCTCATATGGAATTTGTCTATGAATTTACACACGAGAACAATTAAACTGACGCTTCATTTGGAATATTTCGCGCGACTAATATACATACACAGAATGTTGAAGGACGTACTTGGTTGGGCATGAATAAAGCCATGTGGCAACTGGCAAAATACCAAGGTGCGGCATAATGCCCATGACACTCTCAAATTATAAGTACCGATTAACGTCTGTGTACGGACAACAGAGGAAGAATGGCTCTTCAGGTCTAAAACTTACCACATTAACAGCCGAAAATATCACCACTCTCATCTATATCTATATCTATATCTATATTCTATATAACTTATATTTTTATTCTCACCAGCATTCTATCTTGTCATGCATGTCAGCATCCACTAGCACGTGATTATGATAGCCCACTAGCACAAGCATTTATGTCTTCATTCAAGCAAGTCACATCATCCACTAACATGTATTTAATTGTCCACATTAGCGTGGATCTGCCACGTCTGCCAAGGGTAGTGAGTGGTTCTGTTCTGAGGAAGCGGAGGGAATGACGCTATAGGAGGGGATGAGCCGGGTTGAGGTTTGTGTGTCTAGGGTGGAGTGGGAGCGGTTGACGAGTTTAGATTTTAGCATGGACGGTTGGGAAGGGGGTAGCGAGCCCTAGGCGGAGTGAGGCTGCCAGGCAGGCAAGGTGTGCAAGGCTGCGTTGTTGTCGCAAGGGGACAAGTTGGTCCGGCTAATTTCAAGGGACACCTCGGGATGGTGATCAAATAGTTTTGCCATAGATCAATTTGTGGAACCTCAACTTGTGAGCTTCATATTACTTGTAATATCATATTGTGTTCTATCTTGTTCGATCTTGCTTGTGTTCCTCGATTCGCATACAAGGATTAGCCTTTGTGAAGTGGTCAGTTGGGCATTGGATGATTGAAAACAAGAGAAGACGTGGTGATGCGATAGCGAGATTTGGGTCTTTGTGATCCGAATCTGTGTGTGTGTGCTCGCGCGCCAAATCAAGCACTCTACTATCAGGATACAGTGCCACCGCCGCCATCGCGCCTAGGGCCCCTCTCCTTCTTCCTCTCCGGTGCATGTGCCGGAGACAAGAAGGGGAGGGGACCCATCCTTTTCCCGCAGTTTTCTAGTGTCTTAGGGTTGAGTCCAAATAAATTTTTGGCGAAATCAGATGATTTACGATCGGGATCGTGTGTCCTGCGTTGACTTCGGTGATTGCCACAATGAGATCGCCGTTGCAGACGTCATCGGCATGCAGCCTTTATCTAAAGGGGAGGGGTGCTCCTGGGAGCCCCATACGAGGACAGCGACACCGGGTCATCGATCTCATCATCGATGGTCGCGGAGAGAAAATCAAGGTCTCAAGGTGATGAATCTGCATCCTATGTCATACCCATCGATGCAACTGCTGATATTCTTCAGCGATTTAGATGTGTTTCTGACCGGTTCTAAAGCATTGGATCTTGTGGCATGTCCAATGTTTCGGGGTTGGTCGTTGGATTCGGCATAAGGATTGCACTTTGGCTCTGGCATTTGAGGAAAGCCATTGGGAGGAAGCTGATAGAGAATCTGGATAGAATATTATGTATTTTTTATTTTAGATTTTTTCATGCGTAATTTGGCGATGTACTGTGCCAAGATTTAATATAAGTCCTCCTTCCCTTCGAAAAAAATCAAGCACTCTAGCTCATTCCCGTTATAGGTGGGTTGGCTGCGACCCGTTTTTTGCCACTTGAAGGCCGACGGCAGGTGTCTTGGGGGTGGTCATCACTCCTGGCTAAGGGGCGGTGTTTCGTTCCTGGCTGTAGGAGCGAGCAACGGGGATGTGGCAGCGGATGGTCTAGGGACAGCAGTAGCGTGCAAACAAATGGGTTGATGCAAAAAAAAAAGTTGTGGGCCATCATCTTTTTGTATTTTAGAAAGCTACTAGTGTAGGAAACTATTGGAGAGAGGGATAAATTGTGGTTGCTACTTATTTTCTTAACTTGTTAAAGCCATTGGTTTAGTAATTGAGTTTTACACAGATCCTAGAGTTTCTCTAGGTTGGGCCAAAAAATGTAACTAAATTTGTATAGAAATGGAAAACTCATCATGCCTATCTCTTGATGGAAATCGTAAGAAAGCACTCTGTGAGCAAGGTTCAAAAAGATACCTTTTAAAGCCAACTCCTTCAAAGATCCAAGGACAAACACCCTTATATTGTTTTTGCAATTTTTTTTGCCTCCAAGTGAGCTCAACACAGGATAGGCTCAGATTGGGTTTGATCAATCTGAGGAGGAAGAAAGGTTATAGAGGGTTTTTTTGGGTGTCTATGTGTTGGGGGGCGGGGGGTAATTCACTTAAGCCAACTGTCCTAGAAATCTCATATTTCTTGGGATTGTTGGCTTAAGTGAACTGCACCTGGAAAATGACCTTTTTGGTAAAAGTGAATACATTTCTAGGGGTGGTTTGCTCAATAGAATCGTCTAAAAAATGAAGTTTGAGTGCAGTTTGTTGCTACGATGTTGCACCGTAGGCGGTTTGCTATATGTGAAATACCCCTGAAAAAAATGGGAGACAATTGTAAAAGACATTGTGTAGTGGTGAATGGCATGAAAAAAAAACGAGGAGCAGATATTCCAAGTTTGTTGTGTGCTAGAAATAGTTGATATGCAATTATTTGCTTCTTTTGGATGGCCAAATACTGTTAGAATTGAGTTTTAAGTTGTACATCTTTAGTTTTGATTTAAGTTGCTATGTATAAAATAATTGAGTTTTAAGGTGTGCACATTTTGTTTTGATTTAAATTGCTATATATAGCAAGTGGTGTAATTCTGTTTGGTCAAGAAGAAGGGGACGAATATTCCTTATCTGAAATGTACTACGTCATGAACTCACAAATTAAACCACGTACGGAAGCCAACTCCTCCTGTGTCGTCAACGCGTATATGCGTATACAGGCGTGTACAGCCATTGCCTGTAAAACAATTCGTCGGGGTCAGTCAACGGTCAGTCCACTGCTGAGGCAAAGGCTGGTCAAACTAGGGACACTAGCTTAACGCATGTGCCATGTCCCAGACGAGCCCAGCGAGAGGTACGGATCAATACATAGCACAGCCGTAGAAGCATCCAAGAGGCCGACGGATAAAAACGGAGGCTTCGCTCTGACCTGTGTGATTATTCGATCGTAATACTACGGTGGAGCACGTGTCTGCTACAGGCCTACAGCTCGGGGCGGTGCAGTGGGAGAAACGCGCAGGCGTCTGCTAGCTAATAAGCTAGGTAGCCAACCACCTCTCCGATGCCGACGACACCCGACAGCGAGACCTACCATCTCCCCGGCAGCACGCGCAGGCACGGCCAGTCAAATGGACTAGTGGAGAGTCTCCCCTCAGGGCCAGAGGCCATCATTCATGCATAATCAAATTTGTTGGGATCTCTATCATGAAACTCACACGCTTGGAGCGATGACAGGAGTGTATTTTTTTAGAAAGTAATTCCCTTTTTGAATGGCAGTTCCAAAAAAAACGTACTTCGATGTTAAAAAAGCGTACTCGTAAAAATCTTTGGAAAAAAGACTTATTTTTCCATAGTACAATCTTATTTTTTTAGCAAAATCAAGATCATTTTCTAGCGGCAACGAGCATCTAAAACCAAAAGATTTTTCTGGGCAACAAGCAAAGAAATAATAAGATTTTGAAATAATCTGAATTGAACTATCCAAAAGAAATTCCATTCCAGTTATTTAATATGAATGAATAATTCGGATGACAGGAGTATGATGTATCATGTATGACACTTTAATATACTCCCTCCATCCTAGAATACTTGACATTCTAGGATTCAAAAAGGCTCAAAAAATACTTGATGTTTTAGCTCTTGGACTATAGATTGGGCTAATATCTCGGCTTGAGATCATTGTATACCTCCACGCATTTTTTAACGAGGGGTTTATTCCTCCTTAATTAGTTAGCATGGTTTACCTTTAGTAAATAGGGTATAGTACATGGATAATTTTTATTGAACACTACTCTATCCTGATAATTAAAATCTAAAACATTAATTTTTTAGGTGGAGGGAGTATTATATACATATAAGGCATGTTTGCATCTGTTAGCACTAAAAATTAAATAGCTAATAGCTAATTAATAGTTGCTAATTTTTAGCTAGATATTTTTTTTGCAGGGGGCTGTTTGTATCCACTTGCTAATAGGTGGTTGGATAGTAAGTTAAAAGGTGCAACTGAACTATATTAGCACCTTCAAACCTGCTAATCGAACTAATAGTTAGCAACTCTCTAGCTAACAATTAGTAGGTTTATTAGAAGGTCTATTTGGATCCACTAGTACTAATTTTAGCTGCTAATTTTTAGTCCTAAAAGTTGCAAACATGCCCATAGATATTCTAAAGAGCTAATCTAGCGTATGTGGTGAGCTCTTAGAGGCTTACTCCTACTTGACAACTTCCCCACGTCAATCTATCTACCTGATTGTCCATTCAATTTAATCATGTAAGTAAATTATCTTTCTTCCTGCGAACTGATCATAGATCAGTTGGTTGGGTTCAAGTCCTCGACTTGGCACATGTGCTCGTATTTTCCTGGATTTATTTCAGGATTTAACGGCGCTATGCTTTTAGTGGTAGGCGACGTCCCCGTCGACAGCGAGGCGCATATGGTGACTTCGTGAATTTCGAGATCAGCTGGTTGCAATACCCTAAAATTTGCCTCTTTTTGAAATAGAGATAAATTGAGATAATTATGTATTTTGTGCTCATGAAACATAGGAAAATAAAAATTTTCAATAAATTAAAAATTATCATAGGGTTTAAAAACATTGTTTGTGCATACATGCCATTGCATTGGTTTTATTTGAGTGAGTGATTTTTATCAAAACTAAAAAAAATGGATTCATTGAGTAATTGTTTGTGCATATTTATTATAGAGAAATAATATTTTATTTGAAACTAAAACCCAATATATGGTTAGCAACATGTTTTGCATTCATGCTGGAGCATAAGCTTTATTGTTGTGGTTTTGACTGGATTACAAAATTGATTCAAAACTTTATTGGAAATATGCTTTGGAAAATATAGAAAAATAAATAAAAAGGGAAAACTCTTACCTTTGCTATTTCAGCCTGGTGGCCTAGTAGTCCAGCAGTCGGCCTGTTTTCCTCTGGGCCCGAACTCACGCTCGCTCGGCCCGACGGCCTGGCCGCCCCTCCTTCCTTTGCTTTGGGCCGGCCCATCAGAGCGCAGTGAGCACCGGCAGCCTTTTTTATCCTTGTGCCGCTGACACTGTGGCCCCACTCGTCGGTCACCTCGTCCCCTTCCTCGTGGCCGAACCGGAGACGAACACCGACCCCGATCCAAATCCGCAAACCAAGGGATCGTTTTCCCCAAATTGATCACGCCAACACCCTATATAAGCTAAACCGAGTCATCTCCTTCCGTTTTCCGCTTGATTTGTCATCCCGCCGCCCTCGTTTCGAGTAAAACGTCGCTAAACCCTAAGGTGCCGCCACCGAGCTTAATTTGCTGAGTTCG
Organism: Saccharum hybrid cultivar R570; assembly: GCA_038087645.1. Lineage (NCBI taxonomy): Eukaryota > Viridiplantae > Streptophyta > Magnoliopsida > Poales > Poaceae > Saccharum > Saccharum hybrid cultivar. The sequence continues at coordinate 2,899,494 of JAQSUU010000683.1, forward strand.
TGGGTTCATTCATCTCTGTAAGTTGATACCGGGCTTCGTCTCGTGTTTGTGAGGTTTCCAGGGCTATTTTTCCCTCTTTATCTTGTTTATTCTTGATCTCACATTGCCGCCGAACTCTCACAGCACGCTGCAGTCCGCCAACTCGAGCAATACACCGTCCTCGTCTCGTCTCCGCCTTCATCTTCTACTCCGGTGAGTCCGCGTGGAGCTTCTTGTTTGTTTGGATCAAATTGCACGTGATTTGGAGCGCTGTAGCGCCGAAACCGAATCTCTGACGAAGTCCGGCCATAGCGCCGTCGCGTTTCTTTCTTCTCCAGTAGGAGCGCCGCCTGCATCCCTCCATCTTCTTTTTCCAGTCGTCCATCCTCAGATCAACGCTAAAGATTAGAACGTACCTCTTCGGCTTGTCTTTTTGCTAAAGAAACCCTGGAATTCTTTAAAGCTTAACCCGCCGTCCTTGGCGTATTCACGAAAATACGTTTTTCTATGTTGAAAGCGTATTTCCGACTGGTTTTTAATGAAAAATATGTTTCGATTGTTTAAAATGCTTCAAAGTTATGTTTCAAGCTTTAAATGCCTATAACTTGTTCATTTTAACTCCGTTTGGACCCGTTCAAGTTGCGTTAGGTTTGTATTCGCGAGTTCTACATGATAGTATAGTTGTATAGTAGATTTGTGATATTTAATTTTCGAGCTTATATTAAATTATTTATTTGTCTATAGGAAATCTTAGAAAATTCATAACTTTCACGTTTTAAATCCGATTTTTGTGATCTTTACGTCTGTGTGATCGTAGTAATGTGTAGAATAGTTTTATAAGCTTTTCAAACTGTTTTTCTACTGTTGGTGTACTGTTCTAATTGTATCTCTTATTTGCCTCGTGTATGATTGCATATGGATGCTTGCGTGGTGTTCTATGATAATGTCCAGTCGGTGAGCTTTACGTGTTGATCAAGAAGGAATACAGTTGAAGCTTTGGACAAGAAGAAGCATTAGAGTTTAAGGCAAGTATAGCATGGGACCATCCTTATTATCCTATTCACTATAATCATAATATATATGCATTTGTCCTCCTTGACAACCGTAGAGATTATAACTTAGCTGCTGATACCCTGATTCCTTGTTGCCTATGGGATTTGCATTGGGTAGCTATTGCTAGTGCTTAATAATAAACAATGATCTTGTAATATGACTAATGAATTGTGCAATCACCCATTAAGATGATTTAATTATTGTTAAAGGGTGCTAGAGCATTATGTTGTTTTTATGTTGCTCTAGTTTCTCTCCGTAAGGACTTATCTGTAAGTGATAACCGGGATTGACAGTACAGCTGTGAGGGCTATATGGCTCTGGCTCTAGTTGTTTAAGAGACCTTTTCTAGCTTGTTAGTGGTTACCGAAAGTCGCAAGAGGGGTCATGTCTAGTATGGTCTTGGCCTGCCAAGGTGGGTGCAGTCTTTTGTAAGTCGCCCCTTGGAGGGAGGTTCATGCTTTCCAATTGAGAATCCTTAGCGGCCCTAACTTGTTAGACGAAGTTTTAAATGGCTTTATATGATTTCCGGTGTTTTGGGAATGGCCTCCCATGCATTTGGAAGTCATGACTCACAGTGAAAGTGTACATCTCTGCGCAGAGTTAAAAACTGGTATACTAGCCGTGCCCACGGACACGGGCGACCTTAGGGATTCTTACTGAATAAATGTTCACCATTGTTATATCATGCTTATTATTGTTGATATCATTATGATTATGTTAATTGCTATTTTATTATTCTTATTACAATTGATCATTTGTTTATAATGGGAATTGGTTTACCTTGATGTTACTCAATTGCTAAGTAAATGATGAATAAAAGCTAAATACAGTAAACCAGTGTCTAACCTTTTGAGCCTCATGAACCCCATGTTATATTTGTTGAGTTCGACATGGACTCACTCTTGTTATTTCCCACACCTCAAGATAGTCTCTGGAGTTATTAGGCTTGTGATCAACCAGTTAGTTTGTTCATGGAGTGAAGTCTACACCTGGTGTTCGGAGTTGTTTTTCCGCTGTGTTGCTCTCTAAGGTATATTTTATACTATTGTGTTATGTATATTAAGCATTTATCTCTTGATATTACACTTATCTGTGGCTATATGTGAGATTTGATTTCTTTATTTCATATATAGTGTATGTCTGGTTTTGTCCTTAAAACCAGGTGTGACAGAGTGGTATCAAAGCAATGCTGACTGTAGGACGCAAGCTTAGTAGAAACTGGTCGTTATAAGATCTAAACATTGCCACAAAAATCCTTGTTCTATAAGACCTTGATATTTTCATCTTATCTTACTGTTCACCTCTACCTTGTTGCTTATTTTAGAAAGTCTTGTGTTCACCTCATCCTTCTTTTGAGATGCTCTTAGAATCTTACCTTACCCCTATCTTGCGAAATCTGAAGACTAGGATGTGGATCCATGGAACAATGAGAACGATAGTACCGCAAGTGGAGTCATATGTTTGCTTGTGCATTTTTTTTATGTTTTGTGAATTGTTATTATGTTTATGCTTGATTTGGAGTTTTGTAATGATTGCAATGAAGTTGTGTAGCCCACAATTTTATTTATAGGTAGTTTTAAGCCATAAGGATTAATGAATAGATAGCTGGGGTGGTCATACGTAAAACCTTTGCATGCTGATTTCTGGAGCAGTCTGAAGTGTTTCTGCTATATCTCCTAATCTGATCGTGAGAAACCTTTGAAATTTTACTGGGAACAATTAGACTTCAGTATCTTTCCAACACCGCAAGAATCATATTTTTATCTGTTTTGAGCTAAGAGATATACCTGTTCTAAGTCGAGCTTACTGCACAGTCTGGAATTTTGGAACAGTTTCGGTTAAGCCCTGTTTTGACTAATTTAGTGACATAATCTGGAAAAGTGTTATTAATAAAAGTTGTAGATAATTTCATAAGCTTTCCAAAAGTATATAGAACATCTCAATTGGATTTCTGGAACTAGAGATATTATTATTTTACTAGACTGTTACTATCGGACTTCGCCCAGAAATTTTCTGCATTACTTCCTTATCTTGTATAGGTGAATGTATCATTGGATATCTTTGAATCTCATTGATTTGCCTTGGAATCTTTACATTAGAGATGATGATGGTTATCTAGTATAAAAGGAGATACAAGTTACTTTGGTGTCCCCTAGTTTCTTTTTCTTAAGGGGGTAGCCATATTAAAGAAGTTGCAAGACCAAGGTTTCCTACATTCCAGTGCTTCACTTGGAAGTATCAGTTATCCCAATGGTTGCGAGATCTTCATCAAGCGCGTGCACCCTTTGCTTAGAATTGGTGACTTGTTGGATCCACTACATGGAGGTCGTGTATTCATCAAGATTGATCTACACTTCGAGCTATTATCTGTTGAGAGTTCAACCGTCAACCAAGACAAGTCGGCATTCATGACGTATGTTCTGTGAAGACTTAGAAGACCTCAATGTACACCAAGCATGGCTAGTAAGTTTTTGGATAGGGTATCTCTAATGGTGGAGTTAAGAAGAAGAGCTCAAGAAAGTAAATTATGTCGAATTCACCCAAAGATGTAATTGTGGCATTTAAACGGATTATAAGAGTAATGTCTACGTGGATCATGAGAATCTAAAGGACATCTTCACTACGTTGGTTTTGGGATTGTGGTATCATCGTCGGTTTGATCCTGATCAAGGTTATGACTTGCAAAAGTGATGTCGCTTGGAGAAGTAAGAGTCGATGCAGATGCCTTTAGCAATGAAGGGTTGTGCTAAGAAGATTTGGATGACACCATGGACTAAGAGTTATTCAGAGTATCCGTCGATCTCTTGGAAATAGTTGAGCAAGCTACTCGGAGTAAGATGATCAAAGTATGTTGAAACATTGGAGCGAAACTGAGGGGATGAGGCTTTTTGAATCAAGTGAAGATCTATAGACAGAGTTTTCATCTCTTCGATTACTGTCTTCCGAATCTCGAGGACGAGATTCATCTTAAGGGGGGTAGAATTGTAATACCCTAAAATTTGCCTCTTTTTGAAATAGAGATAAATTGAGATAATTATGTATTTTGTGCTCATGAAACATAGGAAAATAAAAATTTTCAATAAATTAAAAATTATCATAGGGTTTAGAAACATTGTTTGTGCATACATGCCATTGCATTGGTTCTATTTGAGTGAGTGATTTTTAGCAAAACTAAAAAAATAGATTCATTGAGTAATTGTTTGTGCATATTTATTATAGAGAAATAATATTTTATTTGAAACTAAAACCCAATATATGGTTAGCAACATGTTTTGCATTCATGCTGGAGCATAAGCTTTATTGTAATGTGTGGTTTTGACTGGATTACAAAACTGATTCAAAACTTTGTTGGAAAAATGCTTTGAAAAATATAGAAAAATAAATAAAAAGGGAAAACTCTTACCTTTGCTATTTCGGCCTGGTGGCCTGGTAGTCTAGCAGTCGGCCTGTTTTCCTTTGGGCCCGAACTCGCGCTCGCTCAGCCTAACGGCCTGGCCGCCCCTCCTTCCTTTGCTTTGGGCTGGCCCATCAGAGCGCAGTGAGCACCGGCAGCCTTTTTTCTTCCTTGTGCCGCTGACACTGTGGCCCCACTCGTCGGTCACCTCGTCCCCTTCCTCGTGGTCGAACCGGAGACGAACACCGACCCCGATCCAAATCCACGAACCAAGGGATCGTTTTCCCAAATTGATCACGCCAACACCCTATATAAGCTAAACTGAGTCATCTCCTTCCGTTTTCCGCTTGATTTGTCATCCTGCCGCCCTCGTTTCGAGTAAAACATCGCTAAACCCTAAGGTGCCGCCACCGAGCTTAATTTGCCGAGTTCGTGGGTTCATTCGTCTCTGTAAGTTGATACCGGGCTTCGTCTCGTGTTTGTGAGGTTTCCAGGGCTATTTTTCCCTCTTTCTCTTGTTTATTCTTGATCTCACATTGCCGCCGAACTCTCACAGCACGCTGCAGTCCGCCAACTCGAGCAATACACCGTCCTCGTCTCGTCTCCGCCTTCATCTTCTACTCCGGTGAGTCCACGTGGAGCTTCTTGTTTGTTTGGATCAAATTGCACGTGATTTGGAGCGCTGTAGCGCCGAAACCGAATCTCCGACGAAGTCCGGCCATGGCGCCGCCGCGTTTCTTTCTTCTCCGGTAGGAGCGCCGCCTGCATCCCTCCATCTTCTTTTTCCAGTCGTCCATCCTCAGATCAACGCTCAAGATTAGAACATACCTCTTCGGCTTGTCTTTTTGCTAAAGAAACCCTGGAATTCTTTAAAGCTTAACCTGTCGTCCTTGGCGTATTCACGAAAATACGTTTTTCTGTGTTGAAAGCGTATTTCTGACCTGTTTTTAATGAAAAATATGTTTCTATTGTTTCAAATGCTTCAAAGTTATGTTTCAAGCTTTAAATGCCTATAACTTGTTCATTTTAACTCTGTTTGGACCCATTCAAGTTGTGTTAGGTTTGTATTCGCGAGTTCTACATTATAGTATAGTTGTACAGTAGGTTTGTGATATTTAATTTTTGAGCTTATATTAAAGTATTTATTTGTCTATAGGAAATCTTAGAAAATTCATAACTTTCACGTTTTAAATCCGATTTTTGTGATCTTTACGTTTGTGTGATCGTAGTAACATGTAGAATAGTTTTATAAGCTTTTCAAACTGTTTTTCTACTGTTGGTGTACTGTTCTAATTGTATCTCTTGTTTGCCTCGTGTATGATTGCATATGGATGCTTGCGTGGTGTTCTATAATAATGTCCAGTCGGTGAGCTTTACGTGTTGATCGAGAAGGAATACAGTTGAAGCTTTGGACTAGAAGAGACATCAAAGTTTAAGGCAAGTATAGCATGGGACCATCCTTGTTATCCTATTCACTATAATCATAATACATATGTATTTGTCCTCCTTGACAACCGTAGAGATTATAACTTAGCTGTTGATACCATGATTCCTTGTTGCCTATGGGATTTGCATTAGGTAGCTATTACTAGTGCTTAATAATAAACAATGATCTTTATTATGACTAATGAATTGTGCAATCACCCATTAAGATGATTTAATTATTGTTAAAGGCTACTAGAGCATTATGTTGTTTTTATGTTGCTCTAGTTTCTCTCCGTAAGGACTTATCTGTAAGTGATAACCGGGATTGACAATACAGCTGTGAGGGCTATATGGCTCTGGCTCTAGTTGTTTAAGAGACTTTTTCTAGCTTGTTAGTGGTTACCGAAAGGCGCAAGAGGGGTCATGTCTAGTATGGTCTTGGCCTGCCAAGGTGGGTGCAGTCTTTTGTAAGTCGCCCCTTGGAGGGAGGTTCATGCTTTCCAATTGAGAATCCTTAGCGGCCCTAACTTGATAGACGAACTTTTAAATGGCTTTATATGATTTCCGGTGTTTTGGAAATGGCCTCCCCTTGTATTTGGAAGTCATGACTCACAGTGAAAGTGTACACCTCTGCGCAGAGTTAAAAACTGGTATACTAGCCGTGCCCACGGACACGGGCGGCCTTGGGGATTCTTACAGAATAAATGTTCACCATTGTTATATCATGCTTATTATTGTTGATATTATTATGTTATTTTAATTGTTATTTCATTATTCTTATTACAATTGATCATTTATTTATAATGGGAATTGGTTTACCTTGATGCTTCTAAATTGCTAAGTAAATGATGAATAAAAGCTAAATGCAGTAAACCAGTGTCTAACCTTTTGAACCTCATGAACCCCATGTTATATTTGTTGAGTTCGACATGGACTCACTCTTGCTATTTCCCACACCTCAGGATAGTCTCTGGAGTTATTAGGCTTATGATCAACCAGTTAGTTTGTTCCTGGAGTGAAGTCTACACCCGGTGTTCGGAGTTGTTTTTCCGCTGTGTTGATCTCTAAGGTATATTTTATACTATTGTGTTATGTATATTAAGTATTTATCTCTTGATATTACACTTATCTGTGGCTATATGTGAGATTTGACTCCTTTCTTTCACATATAGTGTATGTCTGGTTTTGTCCTTAAAACCGGGTGTGACACTGACTCAGTCCTTTGAAGGTGCTCATAGGGGTAGGATTTGCGTATGTGTGTTCATAGGGTGAGTATGCATGCATGTTGTGGGTGTCTTCAATGTACTGTGTAATTCTCAAAAAAAATTATCTTTCTACCTTTGACACTTCTCACCTTTGGGGGAACATCTAGATGGTGTTCTAGCACTCTAGCAGCGTGTTGAGGAAAAAGGAACTTGTGGGCGAAAATCCAAACAACACATAGTCAAAACAAAGGACCGTGTTTTGCTTGACCTCGATGGGTTACGTGACTAACCACTTCTCTAAACATTTGAATAACCGTTTAAAACCAAAAAATGCTCTGGCTTTATCAAGTGATCGCGCTACAGGCCGTATAACATGACATTGACCATATGAACAAGAAAGTGCACCCAATAATTGATCAGGACATGTACTATACTCTATAGTAGTGCACGCATGTTCCAATATATCAATGGCCAAAGACATCGCCGTCGACACCAACCAATGTTCGATCCGAGCAACTTTACAAAAGAGTCATTACGAGATAGCTCATATGATTGCCCGATGAACTCAAAGCAAAACGCTTTTTGACTTGTCAAGAGGTTGTGAAAGGACAACTAGTGAATGGTGGTATATATATATATATTACCAAGAAAATCAATGAGATCGATCGACAGATGAAGAAAACAATCCTTCTATTCCTACAAAATGTAAAACGTTCATGCATGGTTCAACCCTACTAAAGTGTAGTTCCAAATCTGTTTGGTGAAGACAGATGTGCTTGATCGTGCATGGGCAGGTCCAATGTAAACATGATACTAATATATATAACCGAAGATCTTAATAAGATCCATCAACTTGTACCACCTTTTTATCTGATGTTCAAAGTACGGAAGCTTATGCAATATGAATGCGCGCCTTATGAAATATATCTAGCTATCTAGACAGATCGACACTGCACTCCTATTTTTCTTCCCTGCGCACACTGCAGCTTGCTATCGCCCTATTTATACATCCAAATGAGATATTGTATACAAAGAGACAACATGCTGCATGCCATCAGCCTTTTCTTCTCTCAATAGATGATCTGATAGTTCGTCATGGTCTAAGAAAACTTCCGTAGGTAAAGTCATGGATTAGGCGTGGGAAGGTGCGGATCGGACAAGATTGCAAAGAAATGGTTTAGAACTTTGCTGTTGAAACGTAGTAGTGTATAATTGCTTTTCAGGAATAATAGATGATGCAACAAGATCAAATGGTCAAAAAGGTCATGGCAACTTGCGTTGGCATCCTTGCAGCTATCGTCAAATAGATGCATAAATCAATCATCATATATGAGTCCTAAAAAATATAGAGCTTACAGAAAAGGGCAAATATATTATATAAACTATGAAGTGATCAACATGTGAGAACAAATAATGTAGCACCTTATGTCGTAGTCATCACAACGGCAGGCGGTGGTTTCACATTTCCAGAGGCGGGCAGCGCAACTTGACCGCTTCTGGGATGATCTATGTTAATCGGCCATTTCCATAAGTGGGCGCATTACAACGCCTGCCTCTATTAATAGGATAACTAAAGGTGGTACTCATATTATTCCTAAATACTAGGAATAGAGATTTTGGTGAAAAAAATACTCTCCAACAGCTTTTCTAAATGGTCATCCAAACATAGCCATCTTCTATTCCGGATTTTTCACTATCCAAAAATAGAAGACGAGAATGGATCTCTAGAATGCGCATGAGATATAGAAAAATTGTTGGAGAGTGAAAAGATATAGAAAGAGATTGTCATGCAAATGACTCTCCAAATGATGATTTAGAGAGTGCGATTTAGAAAGGCTCTTGGAGATGCTCTTATGAAGCCCGTCTCTGTTTACAAGCAGAGAGGAACAGCTGAGCGTTCCTCCCCACGGCAATCCGGTGAGAGAGAGAAGCGTTCTTCTCCCTCGCCGGAGAACCAACCTCACCATCGATGAGCCTAAGAATAGCACCGAGCGATCCCCTACCAAATCTCTTTCTCTTTCATTGTAACCCCCCGATTTGGGTGCTCTCGAATACAAAGAACAACCACTACCAGACGTCGGGCTCCGATAGCCTAAACCAGGATACATCGTCGTGTCTTCTCTTGTTTTCTTGAGTCCACCCGAGCCACCGGAGACCCACACTCGGTGACACCCGACGAACAACGATGTTGCCGCGGCAACGAACCCGCGACAATAACCTTGTGTGTATGCTTGCCATTACTTCTCACAATGTGACTAGAACCTATTGGGAAAAGCATACTGATGAGGACATCCCAATGGTACATGCTAGCTCAAGTATCAATCATTCACCATCCAACATAAAAGACACAAATCAAGGGCCACTTACAAGAAGTCGTGCCAAGAAACTACAAGAACAGGTGAATTCATTCCTAACTTATTATAATTTTATCATTTCTAAGAATGTTATACTACCTAAATGTTCTATCTTGATGTTTCTCAGGTATGCACATGAAGACATGGAAGACACGGTGCTACAAAATGGCTCCGTCGGAAAAGTAGCACGGACGGACGACCGGACCCAGGGAAAAGTAGCACGGACGGATGACCGGACCCCAGAGGGAAAAGTAACGCGGACAGACAACCGGACCTCAGAAAGAAATAGCCATAACTTTTGATTCCCAAAAGTTACGAGAGTCCATGAGGACATTTTGGAAAGCTTATCAAGTCTACTTTCCAATGGTACCATTTTCAAGTATTTTGGAATTCCAAGTAATGAGATACGTCCAGATTAGTAAATACTGCTCAGAAGGTCAACAAGTCTTCCCGGGACAGAATGTTGGTGAAACTTCCTATGCAAAACTGTACCAATCTACAATGTTTCGTGATGCATGCTGTACATGGATGGAAAGCTTATTGAGTCTACTTTTACACCCAATAAACGGCTCATCATTTTGACTTCCCACTAGGGAGTTACAACTCTTTTAGTGAAGACTGCTCTGGAAACTGTCAGCCGCATGAAGACCCTTGGAAATCCATTTCGTAGAAGCCTTTTTACATACTCTATCTTTTCATTTCTATTTCGTTTTCATACCTATTTAGGAGGGTTGTTCCTTGTATAAATATCCCTGTGCTCCGAAGCAAACGAAGACTTTTGATAGTCAGAATACAACCCCTTTGTTCAGCTATGTGCTAACAAAAACTAGAGAGAGATCTCTACCCCTTTGCTCTTGTGTTTTCCTTCGCGGAGATTACAGAAGCAATCGTGTCATCGGCACCCAATCCGTGCTCCTGGTTCATTGATTCCAGGTTGCGTAGGTTGGTTTCTTTGAGAGTGTGGTTGGACGAATCTTTGGTTCAGGCTGCCGTATAGAGACGGTGGTTGACTCCTTGTGCATGTCGTCAGGTTGCACTAGTTATCGCTGCTTGCAGCAAGTTATCGGCTATCCATCAGCTAGTTATCAAGGTCGGGATCCTATGTCGTGAAGATCGGGACCAAGGACTTCATCACATACTGAAGTGGATTCTGCTGGTTGACGATAGTAACAGATGCCAAAGCACAAGTCAGGCACTACGAGGGACGCTAGATGATGTCTAGAAATACAAACAACTCATGAGCAATAACCAATCTAATATAATATGCCCAACCTGACCATTATAGTGGTGGGGAATATATTTAGTTCGACCATTACCTTTGGCAGCAGGGAAACTTACGGTGCATAGTATTAGTATATAAAGTGGATCGAAGTAAAGCCCCTAGCAACAATCAGTTCCATATGGATAAAAAATTCTTTCGGCAGCAAATTGTATGATATTTCAAAGCACCAAGGGTCCTCACCTTAGACAATGGAACCCAATTCAATAGTGACCTATTCTAGGAATTCTGCAAAAACAATGGGACTAGGTTGTGTTTCACATTAGTTGGGCACCCAAGGTCCAATGACGGAGTAGAAAAAAGCAAATGGAATCATACTCAGCGGCATTGCCAAAATACTTTACAAATTATTAGGACAGTATTTTACAATGGCAAGGTTTGATAATTCCATAGAGGAAACAAATCTAGTTATGGCTATTATATTCAATGATGATTAGAATATATACTGTACAAAAATCGATGGCAGGATGTTTGTTTAATGCGGAATTTCTATGATTTACCTTTTCTTCTCACGTCTATGGTTCATTGTTTTGAACTTTGGGCAAAACAAAAGCACTCCAATTAGTAGTTAAAGTTTTTGCATGACGCTTTCAACATCTGTTTCTCTTTGTTAAAAAAAAATCCTAAGTAATATATGGTATGTGTCCCACTAGATACAAAGTTTACAAAGCCAGTCTATGAGGAGAACCCACATATTATACTAGTGACAAAGATTATAAAGCTGGTCTATGATGGAGACCCATATCAGTGATTGTATAAACGGGACCTGTCTCTATGTGATAAGCTGTCTCTAATGGTGGTCACATTAGAGACATGTCTTGTCTACACCTCTCTCCTAAGTTGATCACTCATCAGAGACGGTCACATTGTGGTTCCGTCTCTGATGAGAGGTGACCTTAGACCCAGCCCAAGCATCCAGTATCAGAGACGTGTAAAGTTGACCCATCTTTAATTAGTCACCACAGACACACTTTGTTGATCAGTATCGATATAGCAGCTTCACGTTTCTAACATAGTTTTGGATGGTTCACCGACATACACTAGCAACTCCACAAGATTAATTGCAAGCACATCCCGTGCAGTGCAGATGACCATAACAGGTTAGTGGCAAAAAAGTATAGCAGCTTATCGCTACCAATGAAGTTAGGGATATAGACCTATCTCACGGTCTTTAGTCGTTCTGCATAAGATCCCTCGACGTTTTGCGAAGTTAACCGCTGAACGGCCGGTAGACCTTGAGGGCGTCGATCACATCGGCAATGGATCCTGCCGCAGCGGCGATGGAGACAAGAAGACAGCTGACGCTGAGTGTCTGGAGACAGATCCACTTGGTGCTGCCGCGCGGCACGCGGCGCTGCTTGATGTACATCTCGACGGGGAAGTAGACGGTGAGCGGCCAGAAGGAGACCGCGCCGAGGAGCCCCACCACGTCACCGAAGAATGGCAGCAGCATGGCCACGACGGTGGTGACGCACACGAACGCTGATCGCCATGTCAGCCGGAACACGCTGAGCGCGAACGGACCGACGCGGAGCTCCCTGGAGATGAAGGCGCTGTCCGGCCAGGCGGAAGCCGCGCGGCGCTCGACGAAGGCAAAGATGGGCTGGCAGAACACCTGGTAGGCGCCGACGAGGTGCACGACGATGGCGATGTTGGCGATGTCGAGAAGCCAGAAGGGCTCGTAGAAGCCGAAGCCGGTGAGGAGGTTATCCGGCGCCTTATCACCGAACGCTGCGTACCCCATGCACCCGCACAGCATGTAGAATATCGTTGTCGTCGCCACGCTCAAACGCGTCGCCTTCTGCATCACCTTCGACTCCGACGGTGGCGGCGCCTTGATCGTGTCCTGGAGAGGAACCAGAGCAGACTCGGTTAGAAACAGGGGAATCCAGTTGCAGAGAACACAACAGTGGAGCAGAAGAGTGGATTGTTGCTTACTTGGATCTCGATGAGGATGTTTGAGAAGGAGTAGGCGAAGGCGATGTCGCCGAAGGCCTGAAGGGTGTGCCAGATCTTCTGGGTGGAGGTGACGTCGGCGCCGATGCTGACACCAGTGAGGCTGCCCTTGAATCCACCATGGGCTGCAAACAATTGCATCGATTGAGCACATGTCAGTAACCAAGAATCCAACAATCCTAGTCACCAAATCTGATTGAAGAATCAATGACTTACAGATGGTCTGTGCGATGCCGAGGGAGAGCCCGATGGAAGAATAAGTGAAGGACATGACGGCGGCGACAATGGACAGCCACCAAATCTGATCAAAGTCCGGTATCTGCGAGAAGAGAATCTGCACAACGCCGAAGAGGATCATGTACGGCGTGCTGGAGCTCTTGCAGGGATCCGCGTGTCCATGAGTGTGGAAGCACCCAGCTCTCCTGACGGCCTTCATGCTGATCGACGAGGCGATGGTGTACCCGATGGCGACGCCGACGAGGTTGGCGTACTGGATCACGCCGCAGAACACGACCTTGGCGCCACCGAGGTTGGAGCGCACGGCGTCCATGTAGGTGTAGTTGCGCTTGCCCGTCTCCGGGTCGCCCGTGCGGTAGCACTCGGCGAGCAGCGTGGCGGTGTAGTAGGTGACGAAGGCGAAGAGGAGCATGGCGGCGGGGCCGGCGACCCAGCCGAGCTGCGCGATGGCCCAGGCGAGGGAGAGCACCCCTGAGCCGATGACGGCGGTGATGATGTGCGCGCTGGCCGTCCAGAACGTGCCGGTGCGGCGCGGGCGGCCGTCGTCGTCCAGCCACTCGGCAGCACCGGCGTTCCCGGTTTCGACCGACACCTCCATGGGCGCAACGGAGTGCATGTTTTTCACTACGTTGTGCGCTGCCGGTGCCATGCCACTGAGCGAGCGAGCTCCGGCCGATCCCTCCCTCGGATTTCTTCCTCTTCCTCCTTGTCGGAGTGGAAGAGCGCAGGAGGCAAGCGCTTGCGAGTGATGAGTCAGCTAGCTAGGTGATGCGAGAGGCTGTGTGGGAGAAGGGTGCTGATGGATGATGCTATATATAGAGAGCTCGAGAATAGAGAGTAGGCAGAGGTCTCTGTGTGTCTGGTTTCTGGTCAGAGCAGCCGTTTGCGTGTATACTGCTCTCTTTATTTGAGTATTTATTTATTTCCCTTTTTCTTTTCTCACTTTTTTTTCGATTCTTTGCGGCTGTGCCTTCCACTGCCTTGGTGGACTTTAAGTGCTTGGCTACATCACTCTATCTCCTCCTTGGACTTTTCCTGCTGTGCCTCTGGTCAACGGTGTTTGGACTCTGCTGGTATGGGTCACGGTATGCTTCCATTCTAAATTATAAGTATCCCTTCACGGTAGCATTGTCTTGTGTCAGCCATCGATGAAACATACTCTTGTCATAAGTATCCCTCCATTTTAAATTATAAGTCATTTCAATTCTTGGAGAATCAAAACATCTCAAGTTTGACCAAATTTATATAATAAAGTAATAACAATTATGATACCAATAAGTATAATTAGATTCTTCATTAGTTATATTTTTATAATATACCTACTTGATGTCATAAATGTTTATAATTATTTCTATAATTTTGGTCAAACTTGAGATGCTTTGACTCTCAAGAAAAGTGGAATGGCGGAACAGAGAGACTATATGTGTAAGCCTTCATTATTGTCAAAATCTTTCTGAATATTTGTTTTGATTTTGTTAAAAATAAAAATAGCTGGATTTGTTTCGAATGGTTTGACAAAATACAAACTTTGTTATGTTTAGACTGGTAAGTGGGTGTAATTGGCGTGTTAGCCACTGCGTCATTGTCCGAAATGATCTTCTCTCTCTCCGTTTTTTCTGCAAGAATGGCCTGAAAGGGTTAGTAGGCAAAAACAGTAAGATACTACTTATGTCCCATAAAACTTGAAATTTGACATTTTTAGGACGGATTGCCCTTGTACTCCTATTTGTTGAAGATGAATCATGCTAATTAAGAAATAAGTCCCTTATTAAAATGAATGCATGGAGACATGCAACCACAATCTCAAGTTGATATGAGCCAAATCTATTGTCCAAAAGCTAAAACTTTTTCTACTCCATCCATTACAAATTATAAGTCATTCTAACTTTCTAGGAGAGCCAAAGCATCTTAAAGTTTGACCAAAATTATAGAGAAAATTACAAAGAGTTATGACATCAAATAGGTATGCTATAAAAATATAATTAGTGAAGAATCTAATGATACTTATTGGGTGTCATAAATGTTATTATTTTTCTATATAAATTTGGTCAAACCTGAGATGCATTGACTCTTCAAGAAAGTTGACTTCTAATTTGGGATGGAAGGACTAACTTTTAATTGATCGCTCGCTTGGACCTTGGATAACAAACCTTGATTAGAAATGGACATCCTGTGCACCAAATCCCATTTTAATACAGCCAAAAAAATTACTCTTAGGAGCCATTTGGATCCTTTCATTTGGAGGAATTGAAATCTACTTAATAAATTAGGCTATTTTGTTTGGGATTTTACATTGCATCACTCTCCAAAGTTCACGTATAAGCCTATCTCATATAACACGCTCTTCGCCTCGTTCCCTTATGGTAGAAATACAATACATATGTATCTCTCTCATATAGCCAATAATAATATACAAATATAATCCATATACAATCTTATTATCTTAATTAATATGTGTCTAAATTATGATTATTAAAAATGAACTCTTTTTCAAGGATCCAAACGGGGCCAGAGATGCCGTCATTTTGCCATTC
Organism: Saccharum hybrid cultivar R570; assembly: GCA_038087645.1. Taxonomy (NCBI): domain Eukaryota; kingdom Viridiplantae; phylum Streptophyta; class Magnoliopsida; order Poales; family Poaceae; genus Saccharum; species Saccharum hybrid cultivar. Next base: position 2,914,910 of record JAQSUU010000683.1, read on the forward strand.
GGCCTGGATGGATGGCGTGTGCCCAAATGATTGATGCCGCTATTTTTTTCAATTAGTACGAGGAAAAACAAAACTGTACAAACAAGCTTTGAGAGGAAACACATGGGTGAGGGGCGACATCAATCTTTTGGCGACCAATTCAGCTCGGAACTTCTCTATAAGTTTGCTTAACTCTAGGAAAAATCACAAGTGGTGGAGCACTGGAACTAAACCCGGATGTTGAAGATCAAATCATTTGGAAGCTCACTGTGTCTGCAGAATGCTCGGCTTAATCGGCGTACATGGCGTAATTCCTTGGATTGGAACACACGGAGTTGGACAAGCTGGTCTAGAAAACATGGGCACCTCCGAACTGCAGGTTTTTTCGCTTCTGGACATGTCGCCTTCCTCTCGCAGTTAGCCAAACCAATGCAACAAGTCTTTCAGTCTTTGCCCTAGAGCAGATGAGTCGCCAAAGAAAAAATGGTCGTTTGTCGGGGACTCTCTAGAAGGTATATATTAGTACGTACTTTAGTAACCAAGAAAAAAAAGTCGTGTTTTGGTTTATGGTGATGTGAGCACTCTACGAATGGAAAAACGCTACTACAAAGCATACCTATGTCAAATAAATACTTAAATGATAATAATATCATGGTTAGTTAGCGTATACTAATCTCGGGAAAGTATTTTGCTTAATATACATATACAAGGATACCGTACTAATTTTCAGAATTCGCTAGTCTTCAACATGAAGTGAGTATACAAGTACTGCATTGGTTTCAATTTATAGATCGTTTTGGCTTTTCTAGATCGGTAATGCTCTCTACCGAGCATTCGTCTGGCCGGACGCGTGCCTTTGCTAGGCCTACAGACTAGGTCTAACCAGCCCAACTCCTCTCACGGCTTCTCCAATTAAAAAAAAATCTGAACACTTCTCTTTCCTATTCACCCGCTATGGCCGATTCCACTGCGCTCGCTCGTCCAGGCACCGTAGCCCGTCCGTCGCGGCCTTTCTCCAGCGCACGAGCATTGTGCCGCAGGCATGGCACGCACCCACCCATTGTAGCCTCCTCCAGCGTGGGGTCACTCATCGCGGTCACTTTCACTTGCCCACACGCTAGCACCCCTCCCCCACTCCGCACCGGCGTCGATCGAGCTCTGTGCCGGCATCCAGCTCTATGTGCCGACGAATTTCCATTCGTCAAAGCAATAAGTAGATGTTACGCTGAAAATGTATGTTGTAAGCGTATGTTTCAAGTGTTTCATGTGTTTTAGAGGTATGTTACAAGTGTTTTATATAGATGTTGCAAAAGTAAATTAGGAATATTTGATATGTTGAAATGACTATACATGTATGTTGCAATTGTATGTTCCAAATGTTTTCAGCAGTTTTTCAGATGTATGTTGTAAGTGTATGTCTTCCAAATGTTTCAGATATTTCAGATGGATGTTGCAACTATTTCATCCAAATATTGCAAGTGTTTTATCTGGATGTTGCAAAAGTTGATATAAATGTTCCATGTGTTGCAATGATTATACAATTATATTTCAAATGTATACTGCATATGTGGTAACGGTAGGGCCGATGTTGCGGAGGAGATGAGATAAGATGGGAGCGGAGCGCGGCGGAGGACAGGGCACGACGGGGGATGGCGGCGCGATGAGGTAATTAAGGGGTGTGGTGGGGCTATGGCGTGATGCGGGCGCGAGCGTGGCGGAGGACAGGGCACACGGCATGGGAAAGGGCATGGCGGGCCATGGCGTGACACGGTCACGGGCACGGTGGCAACGAGGATGCCGCAGACGTGGGTGCGCTCTTGATTCTGTTTACAGTGCGATCGTGTCCCGGCGCTCCTGGTACGTGGGACGCAGCATGCGCGTTTTTTGTTACGCGAGGATGGGATGATGGGGCGTGGGGAGTCGTTTGAACACGAGCTGCGTCCGGAAGTGGCCTGCGGCCGGACGTCCGGGTGCTAGCCCTTCCGTCTCTAGATACATAACTTTTGTTATCTATCTAGTCATATCCTATATGTAACAATTACGTATCTGCAAAAACCAAAACGAACGATAATTTAGGATAGATGGTGGTATTTGGTGTGAAAAACTCGTGCACGTCTTTGTGTCTCTCACAGATCGCCAAGACACCATGCGCTTATAATTTGAACACGGAAAAGTAAAATCGTGGAACCGAACCACGTGCATCATATCAGCTCGGCGCAAAATCGGTAGCTCCTTTCAAGCATTTGCTCATGCGTCTTATCTCACAATGGCCAAACATATCATGTATGTGCGACACGCACACATGAAAAACTGGGCACATGCTGTCACTCCGGTCGCTGTGGGCTGTGCGTCTAATTTGTTCTCTGCAGCTGAGCCTGACCCTGACGCTGAAGATTACTGTACGCACTAGGAGTCTTCTTCTTGATTGCAATGATGAGATGAGCACATGCTGTATCCAAGTCAAAACTGGGCCAAGTGCATCAGAACTCCACAACATATAAAACATTGCTAGAGCTCCCACCAGCTGACGACAATTTTACGGGGTCTGTTTACCCAACATTTCCGGGATGTCCTTGCCTAGTTCGAGAATTTAAACACAGTGGCTGACGTATAATTTCAACCTAGGGTATGCGAAGTCAATGCTCCAACGCATAATCCTGTATAATTCAAGGTAGAACTGGTGCCCGCATGTCCGGACGTCCGCGACCACTGCACACCCGCGGCGGCGACGCATCCAGACAGCGCTAGGTTGGGGAAGAGGCCGGGGAGGCATTGCGAACTGAGGGAGGAGATGGCATGGTCGGCTTGGGTGGAGGAAGGAAGTAATGGTGACAGCACAGGGTTCTATTGCTGCCAGCAAACACGAGAGAGACCTGAAGATGGGGAGGGCGAGACGGAGCAAAGAGGTAGAGAGACGGGCGATGCGGAGTGGAAGCTGTGTCCGAACCGACGCGAGTGGACAGACGCCTGCGTCCGAGTATTTCCCATAATTCAATGCACAATACATAAGCAAACAAGTATAAATCTGGCGAGCAATTGATAAACACCTACTCCCTCTGTCTTAGAATAGATGACGTTATGGGATGCGTGCAGGTCAAACTTTCTCGACTTTAACTAGGTTTGTATAAAATACGTGCAACATTTATATCCCCAAATAAGTTTATTATGAAAGTATATTCAACGATCTATCTAATGATACTAATTATGTATTATAAATATTAATATTCTTTTATATATAATAGGCCAAAGTTTAAAAAAGCTGACTTGTCGGGAGGCGAGAATGACTTCTATTTTGGGACAGAGGGAGTATAAATTTGGCGAATTTTACAAAGTTAAGATTGATTGATTGACTCGTCAAAATACGAGATAGAGATTTATTTTGGACGGAAGGATACAACTCAATAATTAATTCATCAAATAGAATACACATTGTGGCATGAATCATGTTGGAGTATGATCCGAATTCTAACACGAGTCTTGTGGGGACGCCTAGAAGGTCCGCAGTTTGGGTTATATGACTAGCAGATTTGTTTCTGCAATTGCTAACAAATCAAACACTTGAGAATCCTTAATTCTACATGCTAGGTATAATATAATGTCATCACTAATTGATCTAAACTGAGCATATGCATCTGATACCTGTAATCTATGCATAGATAATCATGAACTTTTGAAAACAGATTCCTATCTACGATCAGTAGTTCAAATGGTTGTTGTGCTCTCATTTTCCCCCCATAGCACGGTGCGTGATACGACTTTTCGAGCTTCCTATCGAGGATAAAGCTCACAGATAGAAAGTTGATAGATTGGCAAAGGAACGAAGGGGACTCCAAAGCACTAGCTAGAAGCTGGACAACCAAGTGCTTTGCTCTATATCAATCCTTTATTATTACCAGTGGCAGTGGGAACTCTTGGACACTTGGACGAGATCGATAGAAACCGGTGATGCAACCCAAGTTGAAAAAAATGGGGGCTTGGAGGGGTGATTTGATTTCTCAAAAGGGTGCCACTTTTTGAATGGTCAAAAAGTTTGCTTCCCAAACTTTGATGCTGCCAGCGCGTGCAGTTCACATGCATGTTGGAGGTCGTCTTGCTCCATCAGCGCAGTTGGCCACTTGCAACTATTCCTGCCACTGATATAGCCAATAACCCACATGTCGATTGTGAATACTGGTGACCATCTCTCTGATCGTGTATTCGCACCAACAAAGACGGTAAGATTGGGATCAGTGATCACTGATCACCCCTTGATGGTCATCTCACGTACGTATACATCATACATCAGTTATTGCTTATACAAGGGACGTCAATCTTTTGTATTCACCTGCCTATATACTTATTGCAGAACTTATGTTAAGTTGCAATCTCGTTGGTGTACTTCTGTGTTGTCCTTGTGTGTTGGTAGAAGCTGGTTGTAGTAGCAAGTTCCTGGAGATAGTTTCTCAGGTTGTTGTTTTTTTTAGGTGCGACTGAGAAGTAGTGTTTGGCCATATGCCTTTACCTTGCTTTCCATTCTAAAACCCTCTTAAACTCTTGTATTTTCTGTTCATGGAATGGAAATGAGGATCTCCTCGTGTTGGAAAAAAATTAATCACTAGTTAGTAATCATTTTTGGTGCTACGAGATGCACACATCTGCCTCCATGTTCAAGTCTGAGATCCGCCGCCACTTACTTGGCCCACACTTGACATGAGCAACCACCATCACCTGACCCTAGCCCGACGCCATCTCCACCTTTGTGTGCCGCACTCGGTTGGCGGGCCTGCACCCTCGCGTGCCACACTCGGCTAGAAGGCCACACTCATGGTGTTCACTCATCGTGGGGAGGTTTTGTTCGTACCGCCACCAAGATAGGGAGAGGAAATGTCGTTGGCCAGCGGTAGAGAGAGAGGAAGGACATATCGGAGTTGGGTGGGCAGCACCAAGAGCATCAGGGTGGGGGCGAAAGTGATGAGTTAGGGGTTAGAAGTGTGCGCGATAGAAGTGACTAGGGTTTCTCTCACCTTTGTTATATACTCTCAATTAATGGAGGAGGCTTATTAAGAGATCTGCCTCTACAAATGACCCATATTTTCATAGGTCGATCACTTAACAGCCCGCCTCTACTAATTCACAAGTATAGAAAAGATTTTTAGAGGCGGTTAAAATCGATTTTCAGAGGCGGTTTGGAAAACCGTTACAATGTCACCGATTGTAAAAATAAGTAATTTTCAGAGGCGGCGCCTCTAAAAATCGATTTTCAGGGACGGTTCTCTTAAGACAACCGTCCCTAAAAATCGATTTTTAGAGGGGGTCCCTAAAAATAATTTTTAGAAATCATTTAGAGTCTAATAAAAATAAGAAAAAATATTTTTAATATAGCCCGAAGGGTAAAGGACCGGCTACAGCTCACAAGATTTTTTTCACTTCTTTTGAATAAGTGCAAACATTAGGATTCGAATCTACATCCTCTTTCTTGCGCGTTTCATCCCCTACCACCGCACCATACAATCATTTGTGACTATCCTACGATGCTGTCTATTTGTACTAATATGTACGAATTTTGTAATCAATATTTTAATTCATAAACAATCTTAAATGAGAAAATTTTCAAATACAAAGTTTTAGATCTCGTCGAGCACTATAAGTTTTATATAGGACATTTCTCTATCCAAGGTCATTTGAAAAATTTAAAAATTTAAAATTCAAAATCTGAGATTTAATTTATATATTTGGAGCCCTAAATGATCTCAAACAAAAATTTTATCAACTACAAAGTTTTAGATCTCGTCGAGCTCTACAATTTTTATATAAATTTTGTCTTCATCCAAATTTATTTAAAAAAGATATAAATTTATTTGTGTTGCAGCTATTTTTAAGGACGATTGACTTAGTCAGCTGCCCTTTAAAATTGATTTCGATAGACAGTTGACATAAGCAACCGTCCTTGAAAATAACATTTTCAGATGTGGTTCTCTTAACGGAACCGCCCCTAAAAAAGATATATTTTAGAGGCGGATTTCTTAATGGAACCGCCCCTAAAAATGGGTCTTCAGCGATGGTCATAGAGCTACAGTGCTCTCCGGCAACATTAGAGGCGGCATGCTAGTTTAACCGCTGAGGCATCCCTAAAAATCTTTTCTTTACTAGTGAGTTAATTTCATAGACGATACTCAATTAATGGTGGGTCCTTAGTGGCTTTATAAGTTGAAGAGGGGAGAGGAAAGGCCAAGGGCCTAGATGCCTAGGTGTGGCCCCGATCAAGCAGGAAAGATCGACCATGATGGTCACTACCAGCCATATCCTTGGCGAAAGGGGAAAACCATGGCAGCGGAGGTTTGGCTCAAGGTAGGAGAAGTGGCACGTGTAGCAGAAAAGTGGGGCTGATCTATTATTGAGAATGAGTGTGCGGGTGCGGCACTGTACTTGCGGGTACTCCCTCCGTAAAAAAAAGAGTCATTCCCGCTTCCTAAAAAATCAATAACTTTTAATTTTGACCAAATATATTTAACAAAATATTAACATTTATGGTATATAATTAATACCATTAGGTAGATCATTGAATATACTTTCATAATATACTTTTTTTGGAGATATAAATGTTGCACGTGTTTTCTATAAACATAGTCAAAGTTGAGGAAGTTTGACCAGCACGATTCCAGACTGACTTTTTTTTAGGACGGAGCAGTACGTGCGAAGCTAGGCGAGCTGATTGGGCTAGCAAACAGCAGAGTAGAGGAACAAAGCGCACACGTGGGGCGAGGTCACTACCGGAAAATAGGCCTATGCCGAGAGCCGCATCTTTTGCCGAGGGCTAAATGTCGGGCCCTCGGCAAAGAAACCATTTGCCAAGAGCCGCTCTCGGCAAAGAAACACCGTCGGGAAACAAGCTATTTGCCGTGGGCCAGGATCTCGGCAAAGAATAACTCTCGGCGAAACGGCTCTTTGCCGACGGCACCCCGCTCGGCAAACAAACCCTCTTGGCAAAGAGCTGACGTCGTGACCTCCCCTAGCGGAGTCAGCTCTTTGCCGAGACCCCCCCATCCTGCCTCTCGGCAAAGGGACATTTTATATTTTATGTGTTCATGTTCCTCTTCTCCTCACTCTCATCAAATAAATTATTTTTTCTTTCATGCGCTCCAAACTTTTATCTCTATACACATACTACATGTGGTACTCAATATTAAATTTTTTTGTATTTTTGTAATTATTTTCTATAACTAATTAATTAATTGCATTTCAAGCAAATTTTTTAATTGATTAAAATTTGAACTACAAGTGATTTAAACACTAGAAAAAAATAAGTATAAAAATGATATTCATGTTATTTATCCATTATTCAGGCTAAATAACATTTTGTTTACGATTTTTTGCACATTTCGTTTTACGGGTCAAGGCCCCGAACGTGTCGCTGAACGATTTAAAAATTCTTAAAAAATGAAACGAAGACAGAAAATGGTGAGATTGGTCAAGAAGTCATGATACCATATGTGGAGGCTGTGGTAGTAAAATGAAAATGTTTCGCATAATTTGTCACGTATGATACTCACAAACTGAGACATCTCCGAATAAGTTTCATGGAGTTGATAATGATCCATTAAGATTTTCATACAAAGTCACAATTGAATTAGGTTTGGACTTCCAAACTTTTTCTATAGTCAAAAGAGAGCATAAGTTGTAACACGACAAATTTTGGTATTTTTCCGGAGCCGTTTGCTAATTTTAATTTTTTTTCTTTTGGAAATTCTTTGACGAGCGCACAGGTTGAAGCGCTCGCAAAGGATCCTTTGCCGAGGGTTCGTGTACTGGCTCTCGGCACCGATTTCTTTTTTTTTTGTCCACTGGATTTGGTTTTGCCGAGAGCCCCTTCAAGCTCTCGGCAAAGAATATTTTTAGTTTTAAAAAATTTAAATAAATATATCATATTTTTAAAAAAGAAAAATTTCTTTGCGTGGGCAGCTCTCGGCGAAGAATAATTTTTTTTGCTCTAGTTAATTTAAAAAATAACATACAATGTAAAAAAAAAGTTCCTCTTTGCCGAGGGTGGCTCTCGGCAAAGAAAACAAATAAATACATTTTTTGCTACATCTACTTAAAATAAATAAATACAATTTTTAAAAAAAGAACGGCGTTTGCCGAGAGCCAGACCTGTGAGTTTAACTTCTTTACCATAAGCTCTTTACTTACCAGGTTTACTCTTGGCTATCGTGCCGTTGATATATACATGTGGGGTGAAATATATATGTGGTGGTCGGCCATGTGCCGTTGATATCATATGTGTGTGCTGGCCATCGTGCCGTTGGTTTCTTGCAGGTTTTGGAAACCTCACCGTGCAGGGGAGGTGCTGCCGAAATTTTGACTTGTCTAGTCTTAGATTACAATTTTATACCTAGTGCTGCAAATTTTCTCTGTATTTTGGCCTTAGTATTACTATCAGTACTAATTTTTCTTCTTCTTTGTGCAGAATCACTCGGCGGGTTCGAACGATATGCCTCCCAATGCACAACTTCCGCCGCATCAGCCGGAGCCGGGTTCGGGAGGGTCGGGGTGGGCACCTTGGGGGTGAGACTGTTGTTCTTCATGTATTATCTGTGCACTTGTGAGATGGATTATATCGTTAGACATGTGATGTTGGTGATGAATGTTTCGATGGATTATATTGTGAGACATGTGATGGTTGTGATATATTGTGAGATGTTTTGATAGATTATAATGTGAGACGTGATGTTGGTGATATATTGTGTTTTGTATTTGATGTGTTGGTAATATATTGGAGTTCACTACACCAGAGAAGGACATCACTGGCGGTTCAAAACCCCCCTTCAGTGGCGGATTTTGAACCGCCATAACCAACTCGGCAGTGATAAGCTGATCACATCACTGCCGGTTATGCCAAACCGGCAGTGATAGCTCGTGTATCACTGCCGGTTCGTGTTACAAACCGGCAGTGATACTTGAACAATCACTGCCGGTTTGTGTTACAAACCGGCACTGATAGGCTATAAAAAAACAAAAAAAAAGGGAATACATGCTCGCTGGAGCATGCTTGTTGCTGCAGCCACCGCCATGTTTGCTGGCCACCGCCGCCGCTCCATCAAGCAGTTCATCCAATAAAAATTCGTGCATCACAAACAAAGGAGGAGGGATTCAACACATCACAAATCAACTCACCCACAAAACGATTCGTACATCACAAAGGAGAAGAGTTCAGCATCACAAAGGAGAAGGGTTCAGCATCAAAAATTCGTGTCCCTATGCATCTTAGTCTCAACCATATACTTCAACAGGGTGTGCTGATCCCCAAGTTGTTCTAAGCGCCATTTCCTTTTAAACGAGTAAAAATCACCCTCAACTTGTTCAAACCTGATCTCTTGCTTAAAATTTTCACGAAGATCCATAACAACACGGGCGTGAAGGACCATATACAGCAGACCTTTGCAACCCTCCTAGAAAAACGATTTCAAAAGATATAATGCTTGAAAAAGAAAACAAAGACTATCAGACTGAATTTACAGAATTTTCTTTCAGATGAGCACAATGAAAACAATCGAGTGAACCGAAACCAGGACACAAGAGAAAACTGTGTATGACTTGAGGACTTTTTTATGCTGTGTAGTAAAAACACAAAGGACAACCTAAGCCAGGCCTACTTCATATGTTCTAGTAGAAACAGTTAACCACAAAATATGACAGAAGATAACCACATATTCTACCTGCATTATGCGGACCTTGTTATTATCACGAAGAACAATCCTACTGATAGCCAGGTTTGGTACAAATCTATCAAATGATTTTTATTAGATCATCCCTGTAATAAAATAAGGATGTGAACTCAAAAGATTGTAGAAGGATAGAACTACTTACTCGGGCAAATTCTCATATGCCGTGAGAACATTCCATACCTCTCGAACTGGTGCTTTCACAGTGATACTAGCAAAAACACACCTATGAGCCCCCTCATGTTCCTTCATGCACACCGTATCACAGGATAAGACAAAACTTTAATGCCCTTCCCTTGATGGCTAAGAATCCACTAAGTAATGATATAAGTTTAGTAAATTACCAACATGCCATCAAATCTTCGAAGATGGATCTCATCTACCACGCAAGGCCTATCAATTCTGCATACGTTTCCATATACACCCCATTTGCTAATCAATTCAGAATCAGGTGATGGAAGCACACTGCTAACACCAGAAGTGGGAGGTGCTTCCTTAAACTTACTAGAAGTATCAATTGTCGTACTATGGAATTTATCAAGCTGAGAAGAAGTAGATGATGGCTTCAAGTCCTTAACAGAGAATTTTCTCGAACCACAACTTTGATTCTCCAGATAAATCTTTTCAGCTCTACATGCCAAGGCACCAAGATTTACAGGAAGATCTGACCTTATAATATTTTCAAGAAATATAGCCGGGAAGTTAAATCTTGGTATCCCATTAACTTCATACAGCAAAATTGCACTAGAGGACCTGCTAGCAAACAAAAGCAAAATAGGCCATATTAGACTTAATATCCTTTTCCGCTCACTAGAAGTTGGAAACCTCTTTAAGGAATAATGAAAAGAAGGAATTTTTTTTAGTCTGGGGCATCATGGTGATGCAAGTATAATCTAGTGATGAAATTAAGCTGGATGTTCATAAAAAGAAAAGCAATAAATAAGGCAGTTAATAAGATGCATGTACTTATTCTTTATTGATTTACCTCCCATCCCACTTATCCTCAGAAAGAAAATGATCATCAGATGCATACCTTGGACCAGATCTTATGGACCATTTTCCTTCAAACTTCTTGAAGTCACCATCTACCATTGAGAAATGGAGTTCTCGCCCATTAATCTAAAAGCATAATCATGAACGAATAATCAAGTAACACAATATAACTTAATATATATATGATAGAAAATGGTTGAGATCCATCATCATTTTTCTGATTTATTAAATATAACTCATACAACAAAGAAATATATCAGAGAAAAACACAATAGCACAGCTCCACAGCAACGTACGGAGTCAGTGATTTCCTGGAGATCCAACACGACGCGCGCCTCAATGTGCCAGTATAACGCTCGCTGCAGGCCTCTCTGCTCCAGCCATACCCGCCCTTCATGCGGGCACGGAATCGTCCCACTGCAAGCAAGCACGAACAAAACGACCCCAATCAGACACCTTCAGAAGGCACCCATCAGCGCAATCACAGCTCAGACGCAACAAATCGAGACGAGAAAAATGCGGACCTCTGGACGAGGTTGGGGATAATGTCAGCGAGGCACTCGTAGTCGTGATCCGGGCAGGGGAGGAGCGAGCGGCGCGCGGAGGTGCGCGACGGGGGAGAAGTATGCGGAGAGAGAGAGAGAGCGGAGAAGTCTGGGTGCGGACTGGACGTGAGTTTAGACTTAACTATTCTGTAGTAGTGTTATCACTGCCGGTTTCAGCCACGAACCGGTAGTGAAGCTCATTATCACTGCCGGTTCCAGCCACGAACCGGCAGTGAAGCTTCACTGCCGATTCCAGCCACGAACCGACAGTGATAATGAGCTTCACTGCCGGTTTGACCCCTACCCCGATCATTTGAATGTCTGTCAGAGTTTGAACCGGTAGTGAATATTTATCACTGCCGGCCCAATACAATCCGGCAGTGATGGACCGGCAGTGATGTTTGAATCTGTAGTAGTGGTTTGATATATGTATGATTTATTTGTGTGGTTGGAAAGTAAAAAAATTAAAAGGGGCTGTTTTTTGTCACTTTGCCGAGAGCCTGGGCCATGGCTGTAACACCTCTGGGTGTTAAGCATGCATTCACATCCTAAATCATGAGCATTTGCATTTCATACATGATCATCATCACATGTAAGTTAAGTTAGAATTTATTTAAAACTGTGATAATCATGTTTGGGCTCCGAATTTGGTAAAAATCCTAGGTAAAGTGGTAAAAATTTGTGGAGCTATAGCTTTAAATAACTTAGAAATAATTAGCATGATTTTTGGAGCAAGTTTTGTATTCAAAATCTTCCTAAATTGTGCTTCTAAAAATATTTCAGAAAATCTAGTTTTCATTTAAAAATTTGACTTTAAATCCCTAATTCAAAATCTGTTTAGAATTTTAAAAAATGTCCTAAATGAAAGTTGTAGAGAATAAAATTTTGAACAACTTTTGTTTTGGGGGCAATTTGTGAAAATGTCATTTTCATCTTCAAAATTTGAATTTGAATCAAATAATAAAATCTGGAATTTTATTTAGAAAAAGAAAAATGATTTCTTACCTTAACAGGCCGCCGCCCCACTTCCGGCCCAGCAGCCGAAGCCGGCCCGCGCCCGCGCCCGCGCCCGCATCCGCGCGCTCGCCACGCCAGCGCACCGGACGTGGTCAGGAGCCGCCCGCCCCGTGGCCACCGGCGTACGGCTCCGCCCGACGCGTGGCCGCAGTGGCCCCCACGGCTGCGCCACGCCTCCAAAACGGCCGGTCCGAGCGCTGCTCTCGCCATCCTCACCATTTCCGCTCCCCACTGCTCGCGTTCGCCTCCCGCAGCTCAGCTCGCCGCGGCAGCCGCCGTGCCATCACCGCCGCCGTTCCGCCCTCGCTGCTCCACCTCTCTTCGATTCGCCACACCCCCGGCTCCGCCTCGCCTTCAGCTTTCCCAGACGCGAACCGTCTCCACGGCTCGTGCTCAGGTGAGGGCCAATTTGGCCGCGCTCCTCCTCTGCTGCCGCCATGGCCGCTGTTGGCCGGCGCTCGTGGCCGGAGCTCCTCCGTCGTTCTTCTCCCTCCATTTTTCCCTTGTCACGGTCGCCTCCACCTCGCGGATCTCGTGCGCGCCTCATCGGCCACCACCGTGGCCTGCACCGGCCGGCCACCATGCGACCGCACTGCCGCCCCGCCATGCGCGCCGGCGAGCTCAATGCCGAGCTCGTCAGGCCACATGCTAGGCACCATTGGTTTCGCCTCTCTGCAGGGAAGCTGCTGGTGGTGACCTCACCGCCGGCGAGCTCACCGGCGGCGAGAATCGCGCCGCCAGCGTCTCCCTCTCCTCTGTGTGGCTGACATGTGGGGTCACGGGCCCACCTGTCTGCCTCCTCTCGTGCTCGCGTGTGCACTGCACTGGGTGCACCCAGTATTTTCAGCGACTGATGATAAATGGATTTTTGAAAATGTTTTTTTCAGAAATTGTTAAAAGGGTTTCTAAAATCCATAACTTGCTCATTTTAGCTCCAAAAATTGTGAAACAAATTTTGTAGTGTTTCTCTTGACTAGATCTACAGTTTAAAAATATTGCATATCAAGTTTGAAATACTTTTCTGTAGAGTTTTTATTTAATCAATGAAATTGCTGTTTTCTTGTTAAATATGTAATAAATCACAGAAAGCTCAGAAAAATATGGTTCCACTTGCAATAATTTTCTTTTGTGATGTACTTTCTAGAAAAAATATATGTCATGCATGTTCTGTGGAAAAATCTTGAGTTGTAGCACAAGTGTTTAATATTGTTAATAATTGTTATTTTTGCTAGAGAGAAAAATATGAATAAAACATGCATGTAATAATTTTTCTATAGTGATTGTTTATTGTGTAGAATGAAGGAAAAATGTTAAATCTGTTGTTTGATACTTTTCGTAGCATAAAGTATTTTTATGCTCATTTTTAGGTCCTAGCTTGTTATTTTTGTGTAGGCAATTCTAGTAATTCAAATGAAATGAAATTTTTGTGGTATGCTAGATTAGAAGATAGAAAGCTACTGTAATTTTCTCAGATTTTTCTATGCTACTAAAATAGGTGTTGCTGTTCAAACCTAGTTGCAATTGGGGTTTTATTTAACCTTGTTAATGCATGACTAGTGAATAGGATTTTGCTTTGGTGTATCTTTGAAGCATTTAATAAAATGTGTTGGCTTAGCTTGGTAGTAGTAGAAGAGAATGCAGTAGATGACATGTGCTTGTAGTCTGTATTCTTGATGATGTTGACTACCTTGTAGAAGAAATGTATTCCTACTTTATGAAATAAAGTGAACCTATTTATCTACGTTTCATGCATCATGACCATTACATGTCATTTCCGCAATGCATCTAGGCATAAGCACTTATACGATTGCATCATACAGGATCGCAGGAAGTAACGCCAGTAGCAGTTCTCGAGGAGCCGGAAGAGCAGCCCGAGGAGCAGGAAGTGCCCGAAGCCGACGAGAAGGTCGGTGAGGATCTTCTAGAGTGCCCAGACCACCGTCCGAGCTCTTTCGAGAGAGGCAAGCCCCGGAGCATTTCTCTCCCCCGGTTTGCAAATATTTTATTAATGCTTTACTTTAACTGCTGCATTATGTTTAGGAGTTGTTTGCAACCGTTGTTGTATTATACCTTGTTTAATCTGTTCTACCCTATCCTTGTCACCTTGTCATTCGCAGTCAAGTAATTGCTTAGCTTGCTTAGACCGGTAGAAGTCGGGTGATTTCCTGTCACCTGCGAGCTATTGGTGGTTACCTGGATCTGTTTGAGGAAAGATGTCATCGGAAAAATAACTAAGTGTTAATGTAAAGTTGAGACCGGACGGAAACTTGCAGGGTTACGGACTGTAGTGTTTTCCGTCTGTGTTGATTAAGGACCGACCGTTGTTGGGCCTCGAGTCATGTTGAACGCATGCCTTACATTTAGCTGGCCGAATAATGTACCTTTCGACCGCGAAACTGGGAGATTATTCGGGCCGAGTGGATTACCCGCAACGCACTATACCGGAACAGTAGTGGCAGGATACGGGGGCGCGATGATAAGGCCAAAGAGCAGTCGGGCGGCCCCCGGGTACATGTGGTTCCTGGCACGCTCGCGACTTTACCTGAATGGTTGACTCGGTGACCAACACCTCACTTTAGCGGGTGAGTGAGGTTTGTGTGAGGAATAAATTACCAGCTGGTTAATAATCGATTCGAATCGCCATCATTCACTGGATAGTGAGCACTTGACTTGAGCTACTTCATCGTAGTAACGTTGATGAAACACTTGGACAGTTATACGAAATATGACATGAGGAAAGTTGTTAATGATCATTGGTTATCATTATCTGTTTAATTACATGTTACTTTAGTACAGGTGCAAATGTAGTTGACAGGTTAATAAAGATTTAACTTGATGCAAAGCTTTTGTAAAGATTCTCTAAATCCTAAAAATGCCTTTTTGCAAATGAGTCAGCTACCCCACCAGAAAGCCTGTCATGATTCCTTGGTGTCTTTTATTTTTGGTTCTGTCGGGTAAGTCTAGCTGAGTACCTTCTCGTACTCAGGGCTTTGTTTCCACTTGTTGCAGATGGCAGATGTATTACGGCTACTGTATCAACTGCCTTTATCCTGCAATGGGAGAAGCTTAGGACCATGGGCAATGGTCATTCACTACATCTCGTCTGATGCTTTTGATGGAAGATGATCTTGAACTGGCACTGTACTTTGAACTCTGTGTGCGTGTGTGATTTGAACTAAATGCTTCCGCTACTTTCTTTCGAAACTGGTTTGTAATAACTATGTTTAAACTCTGATGTATTTGTGACGTGAACTTTTATGTAACTTGTGATGGTGACCGCTGAATTTATTACGATCTTGGCTGATATGTAAGTTGGTTTGAAATCCGTCGTGATTTCACGGACTACCGGGTTATACGGGCTTAGGTTTGCTAAATCGTCTGCTCGGTGGATGATTTTCTTACTTAATCTCATATAATTGGTCGGTTTTGTTACAATGGCACTCGGCAAATAGACCATATCTGGGAACCGGGAATGGTACCTTTGCCGAGAGCCAGAGCCCAGACTCTCGGCAAAGCGACCATACTTTGCCGAGAGCCAGGCAGCAGGAGCTCTCGGCAAAGACCATTTTTGTTTTTTTGGAAATTATTTGCCAAGGGGGTCTCTCGGCAAAGACTGGTTTTTGTTTTTTTGGAAATTATTTGCCGAGGGGGGGGCTCTCGGTAAATACATTTTCTGTTTTCTCGAAAATTCTTTGCCGAGTGGGGCTCTCGGTAAAGGCGGTTTTTGTTTTTTTTTTGAAAATTCTTTGCCGAGGGGGGCTCTCGGCAAAGGCTCCGTCTAAAATGCCTGGAGCGCCATCAAGCAGCTTTACTTCGCCGAGGGGAGAGCTGACTCTCGGAAAATTCTTTGCCGAGTGTGGTAGGGTTTGCTCTCGGCAAAGGAGACTTTGCCAGATAGAGCTTAGCCGTGAGGTCTTTGCCGAGAGCGGCTCTCGGCAAAGCCTTTGCCGAGAGTCTGATTGGCTTTGCCGAGCGTTTCTGGCTCTCGGCAAAGAGGGTGAATCCGGTGATCGGATGCCGAGTGTGCCGCAAATGTGTCGAGAAAGGAGGCTAGGGCTGAGCGCGGGAGGGAAAAATGGAAGAGAAGAAGAGCAAGGTGCCAGGCTGGGCTAACTTACTAGTCGGTACAGAAAGCATATAACAAACAAAAGAACTAAAAATGAAAAGGTAAAAACATGTAACTTACTAGTCAAGCCAGAATACAACAAAAATATTGCTAGCCTTTATATTTGATTTTAGTTTTGTCTAAATTATTATTTGGTGTAAGTAAGAACATGTAAAATCAAATAAATTAAGAAAATTTAATCACTAATAGTAAAATCATTTTTTGGTGTTACAAGAATCAAGATCCACATGCCCCTCCATCCTCAAGTCCGAGATCCACCATCACTTATTTGGCCCACACTTGACATGAGCCACCACCATCACCTGACCCTAGCCCGCCGCCGTTTCACCTTTAGAGTGACGCACTTGGTCGGCGAGCCTTCACCCCGCGCGCCGCGCTCGGCTAGCAGGCTGCACTCGTGGGGCTCCCTCATCAACCGGAGGTCTTGTTCATGCCGCCATCAAGATAGGGAGACGAAACGTCGTTGGCCAGTAGTACAGACATGAAGGAAATATTAGAGTTGGGTGGGCAGCACCTAGAACATCGGGGTGGGGGCGAAAGTGATGAGGCAGTAGGTTAGAAGTGTGCGTGATAGCGAGACAAAGGGATAGAAGTGGCTAAAGTTTCTCTCACCCTTTGTTATATGCCCCCACAGGCTGATAGCAGGCCAAAGACAGGCTAGCCCTCAATTAATGGAGGAGTTTTATTAAGAGATTTGCCTCTAAAAATGGTCCATATGTTCAGAGCTGGACCATAAGAGCCGGTCTTTATTACAATTTATTTTCGTAGACGATACTTTATTGTGTGTATTCTTAAATGGACCAACCGTCTCTAAAATTTGATGAGAACTTTAGAGACAGCGCCACTTTTAACCGCCTCTGTAAATCAGAAGTACAATCGTTTCTCCTCTAATCGTTTCTTTAGCAGAGACACCAAGAACGAGAGGCAAGTGCAACATCATGCTGGCTATGCGATAATGGTCGTTGGGAGTCTTATTCTAAGCCCATTAACTGTGCATCTTGTAAGTTTAATCATTCAGTGTCGTTTTCTTTACATGTGTAAAGGTTAATAAAGAGGAAGAAAATGATGCACATTAAACAATTGTCCCTTTACGCTTTTGCAGTTTAATTACACACCAAGCAAGGCATATATATAGTGCCGCATGTACTCATTTTTTCTAGGATAATGCTCGCATGAATCGATAACATGGTGGTGGACGTCGTTAACCACGTGGCTATCAATTTCGACCATCCTTTGGATTTCGAATAAAACAATCACTGGAGAATATTATGGTCCTCATGGGTATAGCTTCTCGTTTTTCTTTTCTCTTTGGGCATTATTTTTGGGGACCAAAGCCTCTGGTTTAGGTTGGAGTATAAAATGCCTAGCTGGTCTCTTTCTAGGTTCGTACAGATTTTGCCGTTTCTGCACCTTATGAATATGATTATATTATATTGCAACGACTTTATTAATTGCTTGAGACCCTTAATTTGTTACGGTTACACAAATGTGGCATTTGAAAGGCTATATATATGTGACATACTCTATCTGTCCCAAACTATATGTCGTTTTCGCTTCCCGAGAAACAACTTTGACAAAATATATATTAAAAATATTAATATTTATGATACATAATTGGTATCATCAAAAAGATCCTTGAATCTAGTTTTTTAATAAGTTTATTTGGAGATACAAATGTTGTACGTATTTTCTACAAATCAAGACAAACTTGCGGCAGGGAAACCGAAAGCGACAGATAATTTGGGACGGAGGGAGTACTTTTTATATCATGCATGGGATCTAACTTTTAAGGCTAATGTTATATTTTTTTTTGACATGATATCATATCCACACACGTCACACTAACGCCTCTAATGTATGTATGTGCCTCTTTTGTGTGCATGAGGATGCGTTTGGTAGAGTTCTAGATTCTCGTATAAATGTTTCCGATTCAAATTATTCTCTCAGGAAACATTTTCGATGATGAATCAGAATCACTTCAGAAATCATTTCGCTGGTAGACTGGATTCAGTTTTCTAAAAAAATATTGTTTTCACAAAAAAATGTAAATTAAAATATGCTTGAAAAAAATATCAAAAAAATTTTGTAGGTGAAGAATAACTAAATATAACTCATTTAACTTGTACTTAAAAAAGACTAACTAAAAATGTACAATCATATTGTAAAAGAGGGACTAGAAACCAAATCAGGAGAAACTAGCCTCCAGCCATTTCGGACTCTAGTGAAGAAACTGCAAAAGGTTCCTAGCTCTGGATGGCTGGGTGGAAGTTTTGTTTGGCACTGATTCTTGAGATTCTTGTGAGCGAAATGGATCTGTTCCGGCCATCCAAACGACCTCTAAGTTCTAGCATAGTGACACACACCTACCTAGGTGCATCCTAGCACACATGTAAACAAAGATTTTTGGTGTAAACTATTGTTGCATATATAGAGCAAACATTGACCACTAAAGAACCCATATCATTACCATAAAACTGAATATCCTTGAGGGTCAAAACAAAACCCTCAAGGCAAGGAAAGCACCAAAACCGCCAAGGAAATTGTCGAGCCTCAATGGTATTCCATTTTGTGTTAGTGTATACCCATGTAGTATTCCTTCCAGAGCAAATATGTGCAGTCATGGTAAGTATCATCGGCACACAGGTGAAGAGGTTTCACCATAAGAACTGTTTATACTTTATAGGGCATCCTATATGTTAACCATATTTTTGAATTCCATTATCCCTTTTTTTATTGCAACGGCTCCTTTCTATTTGAAATTTGAATGCTGCATTAAATCGTACACCCTTTAGGTTCCTAACAACTATGACCGCTATTTTTTGCTATAAAATATATAAAAATATAGTCAATATATACTTTTATAGAACTACATTTCAAGATAAATCTGCTTACATTTACTTTTATATTTCTAAACTCAACCTAAAAGAGTTTATTTGTAGTTAGAGTTTAAAATATTTGATTCAAGACAACCTTAAAAAGACTTGCTTTAGGGAACTAGAGGGAGTAATATGTAAACCCCTTTTCCATTACTGGAGTTAGAAATTTTTGGCATGATGTACGAAAGTGGAGGAAGCTCAATGGGGGTCCCGACGGTCCCGTCGTCACGCGGAAATTTTCTTTTCACGGCGGTCCCTCGAGGATGCGGTTCTCTCGGGCCGCGCACAATAGCTGCAGCTGCAGGAGAGAGTGGCGAGGAATTGGAGCACTAAACTTGACCCTGATTAGCAGCGTTTCTAGTTGGTAGTTTGGCAGGTTTCTTTGGCGCCATAATGCTCGTACTAAACGCATGATCGACCAGCGTGTTCCGTGGAATCCGTGCTCATCAGCTGTGCTTGCTCCTCCAACCTGTAATTCGCTATCGTCCCTCTTTCAGCTGGGGATGCACATTTCTCAATCCGTGTTGGATTAGGGCTAGTGCGTGTCCATCCTGTCTGTCACACGGTTGCTTTATTTGCTTGGGTCGTCGTTTCCGGCAGTCGATCGTGCCACCTTTTGCTGTTCATGACCAGAAGAAGATCGAGGAAAGTGCTGGCTGGCTCCCTCGGTCGCGGAGGACCGTGCATGCCTCGCATGTCGGCATTCGCAGAGCTCGCCATCAAAACTTTCGAGATAGACAACACAGCGTTAGAGCATCTCCAGGAGCTAGTTTGGTATAATTTACTTGCTAAACTAACAAATCTAGTAAGTTAATAAAAGGAATAGGAATATTAAATCTAAATTTAATCCTTCTCTAATAGTTTTTTATAATTGCCTCGTTCATCTGAGCTTATCAGTCAAATCAGTCAGTCATTCAATAGTGTTTTTCTTTCTCAATAAATCAGCTAAAGTGGGGCCCACATCAATTTAGCTCGAGGCTTGGGCACAGGCGCACTCGTGAAGGCAGGAGCAGCGGCGAACGGAAGGCGACGATGCTCGGCAGATGGAAACTGGATCGCGCTAACAAATATCTCGCGCCACCAAAAAAAAACACGTGCGTCCGTAAAAAACGTTGGACGGAGAAAGGATAGGGAGCTCTCTGGAGCACGGAAACTTATGAGCTGAGGAGAAAATTTGACAATATTTTATTTGTAAGAACTAAGAAGATCTTTACCACACTGTTGGAGTAGGTCTTTTTTCTCTTTTTGCTAAAAATTAAAAATAGAGGCTTGTTTTACAAAACTGCTAGAGATGCTCTTAGTATAGTGACGTTTTCGTACTGGCTGTAAGCAATGATTTGTACTGTGTTCATGGTTTTTACCTTGCGCAAATGCATTTTTAATTACTAGCTATCAAAACTATTTTCGCTAGTGGCGGTAACCTTACATTACATGAAGCGCATATATAAATCCATGTCAAATTAAAGACGTTGATGACTTTATATCAGGTGCCAACATATGCCAAGACAAAAAAATAATAATGTGTTATTGTTTTAAAAAAAATTCTCCAGTGGGCCTTGGGTCGAATGCTCCAGGCAGGCTAAGCTGGGCCACTCGGCCGTGCAAGCAGCGAAGGAATGGAAGAAGGCATGGGAAAAAAAAGAGAAAATCGGGCCAGAGAAGATTTCAGGCCGAGCTGGGCCACTGGGTCGTGATGGCGGGAAATCAAGAAAGGATGGTTTTAGTCCGAGTGCATATATATTATATATTAGTACATGTAGACGTATTGCAAATGCTTTTCAGAAACACGTTCCTATCTTGCTTTAGGCTCACCGTCGCCTTTTTTCTAACAGCTCAGAAGTCCGAATTCCAGGGGTGAGCCTGGTGGTGGGTTGGGCTAACTAACCCCTTTGTTTTGGTCCACGTGCAGTATACGTGATATACCGATGGATAAGTTTTAATGGTAATATAACTCAATGACATATACTCTAATATAGCCTCATATGAACTTGGTGGCAATATAATCTTAACGGATGCAACGAATAACTTTTCATTGTGGCTATATTCACAACTACTTGTAACTATTTTTATAATCGTAGCAACACCAAACTACTCTCGCAACAGAGAGTCAATATTAACAAAATGGCCCACTAGTTGCGGTAATACGTACGCATGCATGCAACCACCATTTCAATCGTAGTGATAACACTTATCTCTTGCAATAGAGCATACAACTAACACCACACACCATTTTGGTGGCCATAAGACCCACATATCTCTACCAATTATGGTACTAGTTGTCGTAAACCCCATATTGTAACCAAATGTGTGGCATTGCGAAAACAAGTGGTACTAAAAGAATCAAATCCTTGTAGTGGATTTACTCCAAGACTCAAGAAGAACATGTAGTACATTTAAGGAAGGTGTTACAGAGATTAAGAGATCATTGACTATATGCTAAGTTCAGCAAGTATAAGTTTGGCTCACAGAAGTTTCCTTCTTGGGCCATGCCTTGTCTCACAATGGAGTGTCCATCGACCCAAGTTAGATTCAAGAAGTAGTTGAGTGGGCACCTCCAAGAACCGTGAAGCAAGTACGAGGTTTCTTCGGATTGGCAGGTTATTATCGCCAATTTGTGCTGGACTTTTCCAATATAGCTAAATCGTTGACTGTGCTCACAAAGAATGATGTGAAGTTTATATGGACCCAAGCCTGTGAAGATGCTTTCCAAAGCCTTTAAGCGGAAGCTTGTTACAACACCCATCTTAATAGCTCAACCAGATACTACAAGGGGCTTTGATGTGTACTGTGATGCTTCAAACATTGGATTGGGTTGTGTACTAATGCAAGATGAACACGTCATTGCCTATGTTTCTAGGCAATGGAAGACCAACGAGTTGAATTACCCGACTCATGATCTTAAATTAGTTGCAGTTGTACATGCATTTAAGATATGGAGGCATTACTTATTTGGGCCACCATACAATATTTTCATCGACCTAATTGGATTTGCATATGAGGCAAAGAAGATGGCTTGGATTGATAAAGGATTATGATTTGGATATCCAATATCTTCACCCTATGCACGACGGAGATCCATGGTGACTACACCAGTGCCATGAGGTGGCTAGCCTCAATGACGACCAGAGCGCGCACGAGGAGCCGACATGCATGTGCTTGTGGTGGGGATAGCGAGCCACAGCGCTGTTGCATGGACAACGACGCGCTCAAGGTAGTTTGATGCCAACCTTTTGGGCTTGGGTTTGGATAAAACTAGAAGAATATACCGCACATTGCTATGTGACTTTCTTATCTATACCTAATACTAAAAAGGTAAGATTTCAGGTTATTTTTTCGTCCATCCATTTTTTTGTCCACGACCCTCTAACTAACAGACAATGCAAAGTTTTTATTCTATCCGGATTTATATATATAACTCGTTCTGATACGAGTTAGAATAGCTTTTGTCTAGCGCGATACGGAGTCCTGTTCCAAAAAAAATTGGGGTAAGAGTACATGAGGCAAAATTTCTGCAAATATTTGATTGTTTGCTCACGTGAAGGAAAAGAGAAATTGTGTGACTCGGACTCTACAATGCAGCTGCATGCCGTGATGATCACATAAGTAAGGAGAAAAGATGGAAGCTCTAACATATGATCACATAAGTAAGAAGAAAAGATGGAAGGTCTAACATGCAGCTGCATTGTAGAGTCTGAAGTCACACAATTTCTCTTTTCCTTCACGTGAGCAAACACTCAAATATTTGCAGAATTTTTGCCTCATGTACTCTTACCCAATTCGTTTTGGAACAGGACTCCGTATCACGTTAGACAAAAGCTATTCTAACTCGTATCAGCACAAATTATATATATAAATCCAGATAGAATAAACTCTGCATTGTCCGGTAGTTAGAGAAAGGTGGACCAAAAAAATGGAACGGCCTTTTATTTTTTTAAAACACATTTAAATGATCTCGTCGAACCTTTAGTCGCTAAAAGCATTTATAATGTCAAATTGTCTGTCGCTATAGAGTATTGGCAGGCTATCTGTCGCTATAGAGTACTGGCAGGCTATCTGTCGCTATATATATTCAGGGCAACAGACTGTCTGACACTAAAAATGTTGTCTGATGCTAAAGATTTTTAGCATTAGGACTATAATGTTTTAGGCTTTTAGCTTGTTCATGATTGACATAAAAAGTATGGTTGCCGGAGGTATAAATATTTTCCTTTTCTTTAGTTTTTTCTACATAAAATGTATGCTTTGTTGTAGGTAGTAAGTTTTTCTTTTTAGAAAAAACAAAACACTAGAGGCACGATGTACACACAAGGAATGTCAATACTGTGTATCAAATTGGTTAGACCTAGATCGATCTCATGTAGAGCCTCCTCGAGATCTATTGCCTCCGCTCAACAATCATCTTAAGGGCATGCACTTTCCCTCCCCTTAGCGCATCTAACAATCTCATCGTATGACAGTGCATCTAACAATCTCAATGTCTCCGCTCAACCATCATCTTAAGGGCATGCACTTTCCCTCCCCTTAGCACATCTAACATTCTCATTGTATGCATATGTATAGGTAGTAAGTTTTTCTTTTTAGAAAAAAACAAAACACTAGAGGCACGATGTACACACAAGGAATGTCAATATTGCGTATCAAATTGGTTGGACCTAGATCGATCCCACATAGAGCGTCCTCGAGATCTGTTGCCTATTGTATTAATGTCTCCGCTCAACAATCATCTTAAGGGCATGCACTTTCCCTCCCCTTAGCGCATCTAACAATCTCATCATATGATAGTGCATCTAACAATCTCAATGTCTCCGCTCAACAATCATCTTAAGGGCATGCACTTTCCCTCCCCTTAGCGCATCTAACAATCTCATTGTATGATAGTGCATCTAACAATCTCATCATATGTATCAAACACCTATGAGTGCCATACGCCCATACCAAATAATATCTCAGTGACAAGAGATATATATTCTTTTTCTCCCGGTGCAACGCATGGCATTAAGTTTTGATTTGAGGATAAAGATTTTACACCATCTATATGTAGTTTTGATTTATACAAACGAAACTTATTTTTATTAAAATACAGATTAGTAAACGGTACAACTAATTATTTCGTGAATTGGAATCTTAGAAAGATTATTATCTAATAAAATCTAAACAAATGAAAATTAAAGTTATGATATATCTATACCTAAATAATTATGTGCTTTGCAATGGAAGGAAAAATATACCTAGATGTATTTTAATTTGATACAAGTTTAATAGGATAGGATATTGTTATTTATTGTCAGCGTTAACTTACATTATGCATGTCATGCTCATCATAAAATAAATTATAAAAGGATAAAACATAAGTAGATATGTACCATTCACGTTATCGTTTCGCATAAATGTTTCATAGTTTTTTTTTCCGTTGCAACGCACGGGCATATTTGCTAGTAAATAAAATGCTTGAATCATTGCAAGAATGAGATATATCCTGTCAAATCTAGTTAAGCTAATGGAAAAATCAAATAAAACACTTATAGAATTGTCGGTGTTTGGTCCTGTGGGGGACCTAAGCCAACGAGTGAATCAAATGCTTGAAGGGTCGAGATGGCGGACTAGAGGGGGGTGAATAGTCCTTTCTAAAACTTAAACGCGTTGGCTAACCAAAACAAATGCGGATTTAAACTTATCGGTCTAGCCAAGACTATACCCCTCTATCTAAGTTCTCTAGCACCTTGCAAAGATCCTAATTAAGCAACTAAGGTGCTAAGCTTATCAAGAGCTCACCTACTCAATTCTAGAGCAAGGTCACACAAACCTATGCACTAGTACTTTGTCAACCGAGGGAGCTCCTACACAACTAGTGAAGCAAAAGCACAAAGCTCCTAAGCTTACTAGCAAAGCTCAATAACAAGGCAACTAATGCCAAATTAGAGAGCGCAAGTCACTTAGCTACACAAACTAAGCAATGTGACTAACAAGGTTACACAAACCAAATTAGTCACGCAAGGGGAAGCTTCTAGCTACACAAGCAAGAAGACAACTAGCAAGCTATACAAGCAAACTAGTTAAGAGAGCAACTACACAAGCACAAGTATATATGAAAGTAAATACAAGCTTGTGTTGTACGAAGGCAAACCACCGAGAAGATGAAGAACAATGTTGACGCGGTGATTTTTCTCCCGAGGTTCACTTGGTTGCCACCAAGCTACGTCCCCGTTGTGTCGATCAACACTTCGTGGTTCGGCGGCTAATCGGTCACACACCGAGCCTCTCAAAAGGCACCGCAAGAACCCACCATAAAGTGTGGTAGCTCAATGACACGCTCAACTAGAGTTGCTCTTCGCGATCCCCGCGGGGTGAACACAATCCCCCTCACAAAGCTTCTCCGGAGCCTCGCACAATCTTCTTGCGAGCTTTGACGGAGCCACAAGCCACCAAGCCGTCTAGGAGGTGGCAACCTCCAAGAGTAACAAGCACCACCGGCTTGCAACACGATCACCTAGTGCCACACGATGCAATCTCTCAAAGCAACGCACTAGAATCGCTCTCTCACTCGATCCGATGAACACTATCAAGCATGAGTGAGTTAGAGGGCTCCCAAGCACTACCACACAAGTCACAAAGACTATAGTGTGCTCAGCTGCCGGCCATGGCCGGCCAAGGCATCTATTTATAACCCCACGGTCAAATAGAGCCGTTACCCCTTCACTGGGTCATTTTCGGGATGACCGGACGCGCCGGTCATAACTGACCGGACGCGCTCAGCCGCGTTCGATCCTCCAACGGTCACTGACCCCAACGGTCAAAACAACGACCGGACGCGCTTCTCAAAACGACCGGACGTGCCGGTCCCGATGACCGGACGCGCTGGTCCAACTGACCGGACGCGCCGATCGAACAATGGCTAACTGCGAAGCAACGACCGGACGTGCCCCTGGCAACGACCGGATGCGCTGCTGACGACCGGACGCGCTGGTCCCGAGAATGACCGGACGCGCTGGTCGCCTGAGCAGCGCTTAACGAAACAACGATCGGACGCGCTGAAGAAACATGACCGGACGCGACAGTGCCAGCGTCCGGTTAGAGTCCAGTAAGCTCCCTAAACGACCGGACGCGTCCGATCATCAGTGACCGGACGCGCCTCGCGTGCGATCATCAAACTGAAAAACGCGCAGACACTGAACACTGACCGGACGCGTCCGATCATGCAAGGACCGCGTCCGGTTCAGCGTCCGGTCACCTCTGTGACCTCCGTTCGCCTCCGTTTCTTTTCTGACTTCCGGCGTAGTGGAAAATAGGCATTTCAAGTTCCCAAAAACGCCTGAATCCCGCGCTCGCAAGCTCGGCGGGAGGGAGAGAGGAACCCAAACCCTCTCTACCGCTCAAACTTCATCGCCTTCGTAAATGTGCCAACACCAACAAGTGATCACCACCTTGTGCACGTGTGTTAGCATTTTCATAATCATTTTATCGAAGGAGTTAACCACTCAACTTGCCACGCCACTCGATCCTAGCAACGATGCATAGTTAGATCACACGAGTGGCACTAGATGACCGATATGCAAACAAGTTTGCCCCTCTTGATAGTACGGTCATCTATCCTAAACCCGGTCATAAACTTCTCTACACACCTATGACCGGTGAAATGGAAATGCCCTAGGTTATACCTTTGCTTTGCGCATTCCACTCCATCTCCTCCGACGTTGATGCAACATATGCACCAACCATATCACAAATGATATGATCCACTTCATATCATCACGTGACCGTATTGGTTCATCAATCTTGACCTCACTTGCTCTTCACCGTTGCCTCGGTCCTTCGGCGCCAAGCCATCACACAACTTGCCCTTCACCCTAGCAACCGGTCCATCAAGCCAAGCCTCATCTTGATCTTCTCCACCTTGGTCACATGACTCCATGTCATGTCTCATATGCAATGAGCTCCTTCATGACACCATCACATGTGGACTAATCTCCTGTGTATCTCACATAACCACATATTAGTCCACCTAAGTTGTCACTCAATTACCAAAACCAAACAAGGACCTTTCAATCTCCCCCTTTTTGGTAATTGATGACAACTATACAAAGATATGGAAATTAAGTTTCTTTGGACTTTATGCCACTTATCCAACATTTAAGCTCTATGTTAGAATTTGGATAAGCACCATAAAATCCAACTTGGTAGTGATAACTCCCCCTACATATGTGCTCAAATGGTTTGGTTTCAAGCTTGCACATATGCATAAATATGAAATTTGTGGGAGGGTCAGCACTACTAAGTGATGCTAAGGTGTATAGAATAAACCTTTGTAGCTTGATACCAATTAGTAGCTTGATACCATTTGAAAAACACAAGTTTACCACCATCCTTAGCATCATGAGTAGCTAGACATCAAAAACACTAGA
This sequence comes from Saccharum hybrid cultivar R570, assembly GCA_038087645.1. Taxonomy (NCBI): domain Eukaryota; kingdom Viridiplantae; phylum Streptophyta; class Magnoliopsida; order Poales; family Poaceae; genus Saccharum; species Saccharum hybrid cultivar. The sequence goes on from JAQSUU010000683.1 coordinate 2,942,543, forward strand.
AACCTCGTGAGATCAACATTATAAGCAAGGTTCTAGTTTTTGCATGATAATCATAAGTCTAGCTAACATCCTATGCATGCTAGTTATCAAATCATCATTCAAGTTCTATAACTAGCATACACCACACAAGCATGCATATTGAATTTAAGAACTTTATGCAATGCAAGCAAGCACATGAATTATGCACATATCAAATGTAATCAATCAAAGTTCATGAGCTTGCTCCCCCTACTTGTGTGCTTTCTTTTCTTTATCCAAGAATGTTTGATCCCCTTACATTCTTAAATGTTGCTCCCTCTTTGTTCATGTCCATGTCCAATCTTTCCAATCTCTCCCCAAAGCTCAAAAAGCTTTCATATCTTTGTCCAATCTCTCCCCCTTTGTCATCAATTTCCATAAAAGGTGTTCTTCTCAATTGATACAAAGGCTTGCATTGGGGTAGATGGTTGAGACTTGAATATTGCATTTTTTATGGACATTACCACATATGTTGGAATGACAAACTTTATGGTTGCTCTTGAGATTCCACATAGGATCTTTGACCTTGATACCAATTGGTGGGGCTCCTCCCCCTATGTCATAGCATGTGTCATTCACTTGAGATATCACTTGAAGATGAGGGTAGCATAACTTGATTTGATCACTTAAAGTTGAGGATCACTTGTGAAACCATCGTCTTGCATGAATGATACCACGTGAAGATACCATGAGTAGGAATGTGACACCATTTGAAAGAATTTTCTAGTATGGATCCACTTTGAAGGATTTGACAATAATATTCACTTCTCGAACATTTGTTATCTTCATGAGTACCACTTGTAAGATATCATTTGTAGATCATGATCTAGACACCACTAGTGAATAGCACTTGGAAGATCAATTTGAGTCTAGATATCACTTGAAACAAACTAGATATCCATTTTCATTGTTGTCTTGTGCTTGTACTCTTATCATTGACATGAGCTTCTTGTATGACTTGAACTATGTTGATTTGCCTAAGATTCCAAGTCCGTTTGATCCAATGACAAGCTTCTTCACACCTCATGCTAAGGGTTATCTTGCCAATGTTGTACTTGTCACTTGTTAGCAATCCAAACTAGATCAAGTACTTGGGTTTACTAGCTCATGAACAAACTCATATACATACCACTAGAACATTTTAATCAATTCAAGCAATAGTGGTAGGCTATGAATTTAAAACTTTTCATTTGTTATGCATGATTCTAATAAGCATGTACTATATGCACTAACCGCATACTAGTAAGGGATGAAATGATCATGCATATTACAATGATACCTTTGCTATGTTGGAGTAGAGGATAGTCACATAGATTCTAATTCATTACTCCAATAGCAATGTGAAGTCCAATTTATAAGCTTGGTGAAGACCAATCATCATAGATAAATCCATTCTTCACCCATATGAAAATGTAAACCACTTATGATCAAGTGCACTATCTCTTGAGTTGTGGTTGGCTTGCTTCATCTTTTTGATCAATGCTTGCATGAGAGAACTACTTAGAATACCACTTGAAATACATGACTAGCTCTCTTTTGGGTGTTGCTTGCTCTTTAGATCAATCCTTTTGATTGCTTCAACTAAGCATCACAAGTTCCTCGGATCATCATTTCCATGTTAGCCTTCCAAGTCCCAAACTTGGTTTCACCTACACACGGCGGCAAGCCCCTCACTAGGGAGAAGTGACCTTTCTTCAAAGAACCACTCTTGATACTCACTTGAAATGATATAGTTTGATTGATCCAAATGATGAACTCAAACTTGATGAATAATCCTTGAATCTACATTTGAGTCCAACTCTTTCTACTTGTTTAAGTCCTTTTCCTTCTACCAAATGATCTCCAATCATCACTAGAACTTAAACTTCACCTTCATCTTAAGTTTGATCTTGATCTTCAAATTGAGTACCAAATAAGTATACCAAGTATATTTCACAATACAAAAGTCTTGTACTCATTGCTTTTCATGCTTCTAGATCAATCCAAAACCAAACTTAGATACCTCAACCACTTGTAAACATGTTTCCAACTTGAGGACCTTTCAATTAAAAGTGACTCTAGATTAATCCAATGATTTTCACTTTTCTGGCAGATTCTGTACCCTTTAAAGAATAATTCATATCTCCCAATGTACAGATCCAAATGCCATAAAATTTGGTGGAGATGTGCTTCACTAAGTCATATAGCAACTGTAAAAATTTGAACTTCTTTTGACTTCTAGATTGCAACTAGATTTCAAATCTTCCACCACTGCTACATGCTGAAAACTGCTGCACTATAGCTGATAAGATGCACTCCAAAGTCGAAGCATCTCTTATCCACTTCTCATGAAATTTCTACAGCATCTTCTTCCATAAGTGCAGAGCATGTATGCCAAATTTCAAGCCAATCCAAATAGATTTGATCACTCAAACATGGCTAAGATCACTGCTAGCTCAGATTTTTAATTTTGGAAAGATTTCAATACATTGAGCAATACTTCATTAAATATGAATCAAACTTGAAACTAACTTGTTTGAATACTTTCACAAGACATATATCCACCCAATCCACTTACTAAATGTCATCTCATGAAATTATCCAACACAAACCAATCCAAACTTGATTACTAAGTTTTTAATCCATTCAATCATCTCATAGCAAGCAACATTGCATATATATCCAAATCAATCAACTCATATGCACCCAAGTGAAATGATCAACAAGAGATATACCTTGGTTAGCTCATGATCATCCAATAGCAAGCTTTCAACTTGAATATTTGCAAGCCATCAAATATATCCAATAAATCACCACAATCTTTAATATTGCACTTGTATGTTGTAGCACTTGGACTTCACTTATTTTGACTTGGCATTGGGATTGGATATGCATTGAGCTTCATAACTTGACTCAATATATGATGAACAAAATGAAACCAATTGAATCAAGCCTCCAATGCCATGGTACCTACACACATTCATCCACTTTTTGATGGTACCCAAATAAGTTTGGGTCCTCTCAAATTAGGTGCAACATACTTAGGCATAGCCTTAGTATGAGTAGCGGGATGTTTTGCAATTTCAACCAATAAGGTACCATTGCCATCCTTTCTAAGCATATTAGTATCATTAATTGAACTAGGCTTAGAATTATCACCTAGGGGACATGAATGTGCCATGTGTCCCCTTTTCCGGCATGAGTAGCAACTTCTCTTAGATTGAGCCTTTTCTTCCTTGCTCATATGTTGCTTCTCATTGCCTTGCCTCTCACGAGTTGCTTGAGCCTTCTTCTCAAGCTTGGTAGGACACCCCGAGGCAAAGTGTCCCATATCTTCATATTTGAAGTACTTGATGTGAGCATGTTCTTTCTTCTCGATTTGATTCTTGCTCATCATCTTGACATCTTGAATTTGCATTGGATGTCTTGCTCTTCCACTCCTTCTTGTTTTCTTCTTCTTTATCATCAAGTCACTAACATCTTCATGATTGATCTTGACTTTAGCTTGGGGCTTTGCTTTTGGCTCAACTTGAGACTTCTTGGTAGGGCAACACTTGGCAATATGTCCCACTTCATGGCATTGGTAGCACATGAGTTGGGATAACTTCTTTGCATCTTGCTTCTTCATAATCTTGCCCTTGCTCTTATTGTAGCCAATACCACTCTTATCACCATATCTTCTTTGATTGGTCATGATATGCTCAATGGCGATTTTAGAGTTGTAGCACCTCTCCAACTTGTTGCTCAAATTCTTCACTTCACTTTTAAGCTCATTGTTCTCCTTCAAAAGGTTAGTCTCACAAAACATAGAAGTAGAACAAGCATCTAATTGTGAAGAACATGACATATATAATAAATCATCACAAGAGGTGGATACATGCTTCTTGCCTACATCACAAGGGTTAGTAATACGTGATTGATCATTTGACCTAAATGATGAGCTCTCACTAGATTTGGTTTCTTCATTACAAAGCTTCTTAGTGAGTAAAGCATGTTCTTGTACCAAGTTATCATGAGCAACACTAAGTTCCTCATGAGCCAATTTTAGCTCCTCATGTGAACAAGTAGTAACATAAAGTAGATGCTTTTGTTGTTCACATGTGGTCTTTAGAAAAGAGTTTTCATTTTCCAATTTACTTACTCTTTCCATTTCTCTTTTTAAGGCTCTTGAGAGTTTATAAAGAAGCTCAAAATTTGGATCATCACAATTAACAACAAAACCACCAACATGTATCTTAGTGTTACCATGTGATGATATTGATGAGCTTGTTGAAGCATCACTCTCATAGCCATCATCTTCACCATCAAGTGTGCATGGAGTAGAATCATTGCTTGCATCACTTGTGGCATTATCATCATTCTTGTCAAGTGATCTTGTGGCATGATCATCATCATCATCATCACTTGACATTGAGGTGGAGCAATCCTCCACAATCACCTCGTTGTGGTCATGCTCAACATCCTCATGTACCTCCATCACTATGTGATCATCCTTCTTGAATTTTCCATCATCCAAAATTGAGGAGCCACAATAGTGATGCTTGAGGTCGTCCACATGCTATGTGCACTTGAGAGACCCCTCACCTTGTCAAAAATCTCATCATCTAAAGCTTTGATTAGATAAAACTTAGCTTGTGCATCAAGTGTTCGGCAATCCTTTTGAGCTTGGGTACGGTTACCACACCCATCCAAGTCATGAGAAAAGCCAACAACTATGATCCACCAAAACTTAGGGCCAAGAGCACGAAAATGATCAAGCATGTGATTTTTCCACCGTGCATAGTGAGTGCCATCAAAAATGTGTTCCACACAATCATCTAGCTCATAAGCCGCCATCCTCTCGGGTCGGTGAAGACCGCAAATGAGAGACCCGGCTCTGATACCAATTGAAGGGTCGAGATGGCGGACTAGAGGGGGGGTGAATAGTCCTTTCTAAAACTTAAACGCGTTGGCTAACCAAAACAAATGCGGATTTAAACTTATCGGTCTAGCCAAGACTATACCCCTCTATCTAAGTTCTCTAGCACCTTGCAAAGATCCTAATTAAGCAACTAAGGTGCTAAGCTTATCAAGAGCTCACCTACTCAATTCTAGAGCAAGGTCACACAAACCTATGCACTAGTACTTTGTCAACCGAGGGAGCTCCTACACAACTAGTGAAGCAAAAGCACAAAGCTCCTAAGCTTACTAGCAAAGCTCAATAACAAGGCAACTAATGCCAAATTAGAGAGCGCAAGTCACTTAGCTACACAAACTAAGCAATGTGACTAACAAGGTTACACAAACCAAATTAGTCACGCAAGGGGAAGCTTCTAGCTACACAAGCAAGAAGACAACTAGCAAGCTATACAAGCAAACTAGTTAAGAGAGCAACTACACAAGCACAAGTATATATGAAAGTAAATACAAGCTTGTGTTGTACGAAGGCAAACCACCGAGAAGATGAAGAACAATGTTGACGCGGTGATTTTTCTCCCGAGGTTCACTTGGTTGCCACCAAGCTACGTCCCCGTTGTGTCGACCAACACTTCGTGGTTCGGTGGCTAATCGGTCACACACCGAGCCTCTCAAAAGGCACCGCAAGAACCCACCATAAAGTGTGGTAGCTCAATGACACGCTCAACTAGAGTTGCTCTTCGCGATCCCCGTGGGGTGAGCACAATCCCCCTCACAAAGCTTCTCCGGAGCCTCGCACAATCTTCTTGCAAGCTTCGACGGAGCCACAAGCCACCAAGCCGTCTAGGAGGTGGCAACCTCCAAGAGTAACAAGCACCACCGGCTTGCAACACGATCACCTAGTGCCACACGATGCAATCTCTCAAAGCAACGCACTAGAATCGCTCTCTCACTCGATCCGATGAACACTATCAAGCATGAGTGAGTTAGAGGGCTCCCAAGCACTACCACACAAAGTCACAAAGACTATAGTGTGCTCAGCTGCCGGCCATGGCCGGCCAAGGCATCTATTTATAACCCCACGGTCAAACAGAGCCGTTACCCCTTCACTGGGTCATTTTCGGGATGACCGGACGCGCTCAGCCGCGTCCGATCCTCCAACGGTCACTGACCCCAACGGTCAAAACAACGACCGGACGCGCTTCTCAAAACGACCGGACGCGCCGGTCTCGATGACCAGACGCGCTGGTCCAACTGACCGGACGCGCCGATCGAACAACGGCTAACTGCGAAGCAACGACCGGACGTGCCCCTGGCAACGACCGGACGCGCTGCTGACGACCAGACGCGCTGGTCCCGAGAATGACCGGATGCGCTGGTCGCCTGAGCAGCGCTTAACGAAACAACGACCGGACGCGCTGAAGAAACATGACCAGACGCGACAGTGCCAGCGTCCGGTTAGAGTCCAGTAAGCTCCCTGAACGACCGGACGCGTCCGATCATCAGTGACCGAACGCGCCTCGCGTGCGATCATCAAACTGAAAAACGCGCAGACACTGAACACTGACCGGACGCGTCCGATCATGCAAGGACCGCGTCCGGTTCAGCGTCCGGTCACCTCTGTGACCTCCGTTCGCCTCCGTTTCTTTTCTGACTTCCGGCGTAGTGGAAAATAGGCATTTCAAGTTCCCAAAAACGCCTGAATCCCGCGCTCGCAAGCTCGGTGGGAGGGAGAGAGGAACCCAAACCCTCTCTACCGCTCAAACCTCATCGCCTTCGTAAATGTGCCAACACCAACAAGTGATCACCACCTTGTGCACGTGTGTTAGCATTTTCATAATCATTTTACCGAAGGAGTTAACCACTCAACTTGCCACGCCACTCGATCCTAGCAACCATGCATAGTTAGATCACACGAGTGGCACTAGATGACCGATATGCAAACAAGTTTGCCCCTCTTGATAGTACGGCCATCTATCCTAAACCCGGTCATAAACTTCTCTACACACCTATGACCGGTGAAATGGAAATGCCCTAGGTTATACCTTTGCCTTGCGCATTCCACTCCATCTCCTCCGACGTTGATGCAACATATGCACCAACCATATCACAAATGATATGATCCACTTCATATCATCACGTGACCGTATTGGTTCATCGATCTTGACCTCACTTGCTCTTCACCGTTGCCTCGGTCCTTCGGCGCCAAGCCATCACACAACTTGCCCTTCACCCTAGCAACCGGTCCATCAAGCCAAGCCTCATCTTGATCTTCTCCACCTTGGTCACATGACTCCATGTCATGTCTCATATGTAATGAGCTCCTTCATGACCCCATCACATGTGGACTAATCTCCTGTGTATCTCACATAACCACATATTAGTCCACCTAAGTTGTCACTCAATTACCAAAACCAAACAAGGACCTTTCAATGTTGCGTGTCCCTAATCTGGATGGTGATGCAAGGAGAGTACACGGAGGTTTATCCTAGTTCGGGCAAAAGAAGGCCCTACGTCCAGCGGGGAGGGGGGAGTATTGTATTTCCTTGCACCTAAGTGCTTGCGTAGGGGTTACAAGCTGTGAGAGAGGGAACCGAGCCCAGGTCTCAGAGAAAAAGTGAGAGTACAAAGGATATTGCTTGAGATATTGATCTTCTATGGTGGGATGGTGACTGGTTTTTCATCATCTGTTGTTCGTCGTTCGCCCCCTTGTAGAGCCCCTGCCTGCCTTTTATAGGGTAAGAGGAGGCAGGGACGCCGGAGGTGCCTTTGAGGTGAAGTTTTATCGATCCCTGTGGAGGTGGCTGTAGTGACGTGTCCCGAGAATGGCCGGCCATCCCTGGACACCATGGTGACGTAGAGGATGAGACGGTGAAAAGACTCTAAGTCTTGTGTCACGTCAGCCTTTCTTCCTTGTTGACCGGCGGTGGGTCGAGGACAGGTCGAGGACGGGTCGATGTGGATCGACGATGAGCAGATAAGGTCGAGTCCCCGGGATCGCGGGGTACGGTCCTTGTCGTATTCTCCCTCGAGGGTGATCAGTGGCGAAATAGTGCACGGTATGGTGCGTACAGTGACAGGTTTTCACCTTCCATCCTGGGATGGGCAGTAAAAAGTGAGATTTGACACCGGTACTGCTTCCATGCCGGTTACTGCTGTAGCCATGATGGTAGAAAGTAGTTGGTAGTCGCATTAAATGCTCTGACTTTTGTCTCAGAGTTGGTGAATAAGGTGGGTCGAGTGGCCTGACTAGGGGTCATGCGAGTCGGAGATTTCTCGGTAGTCAAGGCATCTTGTCGAGCGAGCCTCGTACGAGTCGGAACGCGATCGAGGCGTCCCGTCGAGTGTGCCTCGTACGAGTCAGAACGTAGTCGAGGCGTCCCGTTGGCTCGTCCTGTTTGTGGGTAGCGGTTTTGTTTTTCTTAATCGTTGATTGTGGGTACCCCTAGTTTTTGGTACCCGACAGTAGCCCCCGAGCCTTTGGGTGAGTGTGGATCACTCTCACAGAGGCTCAGCGGTTCATGAACTAGAGTCATAGCGTCGTAGCCTTTTTTCGGGGGGTGCGCGCGAGTGCACCCGCCGGGTGTAGCCCCCGAGGCCTCGGTGGACTATTTTGACTCCTCCGAGGTCTTTTGCACGCTTTATCGAGGAAATGCTCTCGTATCGTGGCGTGTTCTGTCTTCTTTCATTCGAGGTTTGGCTTTCTGCGGTCAAGCCCTCGAGCCTCGCGCGCACGAGATCGATCAGAGTCTTGGCCGTCTTTTATCGTTCGACCCTCACGCTCCCTTTTTTAGGAAAAAAGGAGGAGGGGTGGGGAACGTTGTACTACCCTCATCGGGCGAGTTCTGATGGTCTCCGGTGAGCTGTTAACGGGGAATTCGAGTGGGAGCCCGTGCTCCATTCGGTAGGAGTCGGCTAGCGGCCACGTTGACGCTCTCAAAAATACCAAAGAGTAGTCGCGTGGATCTCTATTCCTTGCGATACGATTCGAGGGCTCGATGCCTCCCTCCGAGGGGATTCCTCCGTCGACCTCTCTTTTAGCCTCGAATACGTCTGGGGACGCCTCGAGAGAGTGGCTCGAGCCCTGGCCTTATACGGGCGTGTCCCTAGTCGTCCCTGACTCCGCTACTCGAGGGCAGCTGTTGAACCCTGGTCGAGGGCCAGCTTTCGATCCCTCGAGGTTTATATCAGGCTCGGAGCCCGTTACCCATTCATCTAGGAATATCTGTTCGTGGATCCTTTTCCTGCCCATTTCGGGCACGTCTTTTTAGGAGGGAAAGCGAGATCGGCGTGGTAGTGGGCGGCGTGGTGCGATGGTTACGGAGTGCACAACGGACACGTGCCCCTATCTGCGGATTTTGAGGGAGCGGTTAGGTAAGGTCATTGAATGTGGCAACTATTTCTACCTTTTCGCTCACCCGTTGGCCTTCCATCGGGGTATAAGTGTGAGGCCTGGGGTTCCGTATGCCCCCTACAGGCCTTTTGCGTCTTTGCCTTCTTTGCCTTCTTCGCCTCCTTTGCCTCCTTTGCGCCCTTCAGCCACCGTCCACTGCCGCCGTTGCTCCTTCGTTTGCCGTCGCCGCACGCCATTTTTCCGACAACCATGGCGGGCAAGAGCCAGATCCTTCCCGTGGACATGTGGGCTCGTTCCTCAGTGATGGAGAGGAGGTTGGAGGAGTTGGTCCGCGATGGGCTTCTACGACCAAGGGCGAGCCGGACCCAGCCGGAATGGAGGGTGCCGCCGTCCGACCACCGGGAGCCGGTGCCCCCGGATTTCTACATGGTAAGCTTCGTGGCTTTCCACGAGAGGGGGCTCGGAGTGCCACCGAGCCACTTCATGCAGGCGCTCCTCCACTACTACAAGGTGGAGCTACACCATCTCGCCCCCAACTCCATCTCGTAGGCTGCCATTTTCGCGGCGGTCTGCGAGGGGTACCTGGGGATGGAGCCACACTAGAATTTGTGGCTTCACCTCTTCAAGGCGGAACACTTCGCCAAGAAGGCGGGCGAGCAAGGGGTACGACGCGTAGTGCATGTGGGGAGCTGCACTCTCCAAGTTCGGTCAGGTCGAGGTGATCAATACATCCCGCGCAGCTGATTTTGTCGAACAGCGGCTGGCATGATGGATGGTTCTACTTGCGCAACAACGGCGACCAGCTACCGAGGTTCTCTGGCCAGGTGCTGATGTCGCGCGAGGAGAACTGGACGTACGGCGTCGTCGAGGATGACAAGCCAAAACTGCAGCCGCTCCTCGACACGTTGAGGAGACTTTGTCAATGCGGGCTGACAGTGGGAATGGTGGCCGTTGCATTCCATCGCCGGAGGGTGCTGCCGCTGACGCAGCGCCGGCTCTGGCTCGACGAGATGACACTGGAGGCATCGCTGGAGGGGAGTCGGATGTCGCATGAGTCCCTCCCCCTCGATGAGGTCGCCCGATGTGCACAGTGGATGGTGGGGAGTTTCAAGCAGGAGGACATCGGCAGGGTCCCGATGCGCCCCACTTAAGGCTTTGAGCCTCTGGTAAGTGTTGTTCTGACAGTCTTAAGTCCTTTTGCTTCTAGATTCCCTTGACTGATTCGGTCAAGGCCTGTGTGCAGGATCTATCGGCGGTCAAGGAATCGCAGCCGTCAGTTCCGGAGGATCGGGCCGCTCGGGAGGCTCGACGCCTCTTGGTGGCCCAAAAGGAGGAGAAGGACGCTGCCAAGAAGCGTCAAGTCTAGAAGACCCTTGAGTAGGAGGCATTGAAGAAGCACCATCGCCAACAGAGCCTCGAGGGGCTCCCACTCGAGGAGTCTCCCTCCGAGACGGTCTCGGGGGAGGATGAAGACAGTGGCGACGACGACGCCGAGTCACGGTATGATATCGTGACTTTTCTAGCACACCTCCCCAACGTGCGGCCCCTGCTGGAGCCCGTTGGGGGGTCGACTTCCCAGGCATCGAGGGATGTCTTGGTGCCCATTGAAGAGGAAGGAGAGCTAGGAGAGGGAAGGGCCGGAGCGGGTCCTTCAGTGAGAGGAGCTACCTCGTTTGGGGCCCTGCAGGAGGGGTCGGTGGCGCCGCTCCCACGAGCCCAATCGCCTCGGACTCAGCCGGTGGTCAGAGCAACAGCGTCGGTGTCAGAAGCCAAGGCGCCGTCGACGGCCATAAGGACCTAAGGCCAAATAGCCTCGGCAGCGCAAAGATCCTCCGATGTCCCATCCGCCCAGGCTCCGAGGAGCACCTAGCCGACAGGAAGCTCCACGGTAGGGCCGTCACAGGTGCCGTCGGGTGGCTCGGGCTTGCCGGGGTCTAGGCCCCTGGTTCCCATATCCGAGTAAGTATCTCGCCTTGTTTTTCCGTCATCGGTGATCTCGTTCTTTGTTCTGACGCGTTTGTTTGTTGCTCAGCCATAAGCATAAGGCGGAGCTCGCGAATCCGACTCCCGTCAAGGCGATTAGGTCGGGCGCCGCCCTGATGATGCGGACGGCGGCCGACGACGCCGCCTAGGTTGCGAAGTGCCAGGCTACAACGGAGTGGCTCAGGCTAAGGGAGGCAGTTGCCAAGGCGGGGGCAAGCGCCCAGGAGGTCACCGGTTCTGGTGTCACCACGCGGGGGTCAGGGCCGGCTGAGGCGGTCCCGGGCGATGCTGGGCTCGAGGTGCCCGGTGCTGGTGGGTCAGAGCCTGGGTCGATCGTGACGACCCAGGCGACCGTCGAGGCTGCTGAGGCTAAAACATCCGTCCGCGACGCGGGGCGGGCGGATGTTGAAAAGTCAAAGGAGGTGGTGGAGGCCCCACCAGAGGCGGGGCAAGAATCGGTGTAGCCAGGGTCGCAACCGGCGCGGGAGGAGCCGCAACCGTAGCAGGACCGGCCAATGGAGCAGGCGGTCGAGGCGGAACGGGGGGCGGTCGTGCCACCGCCCATCGTATAGGCGGTGGTGCCGGCAGTCAAAACGCTAGCCCCGCCCCAAGGGTCAACCCTGGCCCTGATCGACCTTATCGTCGACGACTCTCCTTCTGACAAAGGGAAGCAGAAGGCGGACGTCGAGACGGTCGAGGCCCTGGATCGGCCTAGTACCTCTGCGGTGTTGGGGGATGATCTGGCCGAGGCATCAGCTAGGTGGCCTGACTACACCGGGCTGGCGCTTGTACGGGCGAAGGAGGAGCTTCCGCGCTGGGGCCAGTCGACCCTCGAGTTCAGGGACACGTCCAACCCTAGCGTTGAGTCCTTCTTCGCCCTCGACGACAAGGATGAGGTGCAACACTGGGAGTACCTCGAGGGACTCTGAAAGCACTCCCTGTAGTCCCTGTGCATGGTCTCGGATACCCTAGTGCGGGGAATGTCGGAGGCTTTCGAGGTAAGCCGGGTTCGTTAGTCTTTCACTGTGTTTTATCCTTCCCTTTTCCTTGGTTCTGATTTTTAGGTTTTAACTGTGGTCAGGAGCTCAAGGAGTGTTCTCGCCGCAAGTCACTCTTTATTCATCATGAGAGTGGCGTGTGGGCGGCACTTGCTCGTCAACGGGCCCTAGTCGACGAAGCCAACAAGTGGCTATCCCAGAAGAGCGCCGAGACGGACGATGTCACAGAACCTCCTAATTATGATGGCCCACATGTACCTGTCATCGTCATAATGACCTCTAACAACCGTACTTATGTTCCTCATAACTTAAAAGGCTCGCTTTCCTCCGAACAGGATCTAATCACAGGAGTATTGCAATATTACAACAGTTTATTTAAAATACCATCAGAGTAAAGTAGCGGAAGTCTTACAATAACTTAAGTTTACAAACCATAATTTCCAAACTTCAAACCTTATGTAGCATTATTACAAACCAGTAGTAGAGAAGTATCAGTAGTAACTTTATTACAATCACACAAACGAGATGCCTTGCCCAGAGGCCACATAGCCTACTCGTCGTCACTTTCTTCAGCCACAACGGTCATGCAACAAGGCTCAAAGCAGAATTGTTCATGAACCACACCTGCAACAAGGGGTTTAACAAATCCTGAGTACGAGAGTACTCCACAAGACTTACCCAACTAAGAAAAGACTCCAAGGGCATGCTAGCTTTAGGGAATCAAGGTACAGGTATTCAAGAATCAAAATTTCTTTTGTAGAAAAGCTTACTAAAGTAAATCCTTACCTTCAATATTTTACTTTTATCATTGATGGTTCATTAACCAATTCTAAGTGACCCTAATCTAGATCAAGTAATTCTCATCAAGACCTTTCTCATTCTTTCTTTTAATTCCAGTTCTTAACTACGATGCAGGACAGGTGATCGAGTCTCCATAACCGAGGAGCAAATGACGATTTGAACCGATTATACCCAGCTAGGGATCTCTAATCTCACGACATATGTAGAACCAAATCTTACATATATCAACCCTCATTTAGATCTCCCAAAACCAGAACGTGTCCATCGCCACCCGAGAGTACAGTACTCCTCGAACTCGGCCCGATTCTAGCCCCGAGGGTACACGCTAATCCCGCCATCTCTCCACTCCTAGTGCGAGGTTAGACGTTCTCGAAATGGAATCACTAACATTTTGGGCTTACCCAAGGCATGAAGCTAGTTGCAAAGTCTTGAAACACAAACAAGACTGCAACGTACGGTCCTTAACTGACATGGCGGAAACACTACATTGACTCCTTTCCCAATGCAGGTTAGTAGTGGCCAAACCACCCGCCTGATCTTTCAAGTTCATTCTTATATTTCAATATTCATTAAGTATGCCGTCATGGCCATATAAACATTCATTTAAAAAGCTTAATTCAGTAAGCATGGCAAAGCATACTATGCATTTTCAGTAAAACAGGTATCAAGGGTGATATCGCAATAATCAAGGATGATAATGCAGCAATTGGGTCATCACTCAACTCCTAATTACTTAATGCAATAAACCATACTACCAGTGATAACGATTTGTAAAACTCAAGGAAGGATTTAAATGCACCGGGGCTTGCCTTGCTCTGACGCGACGACTGACTCGGACTCGAAGACTCCGACTTCCGGTCCAGAACCCACCGACAACAACTCTTCTCCGAAGACTTGCTCGCCAACTTCGACTTCCTCGAAAGCGGGAACTACACGAGTATAAAACATGTCTCAACATGATGCGGTGATAAACATGATGCTTGAAGATGATATGCCACGGTTTACGACTTAAGTACAACTTTCCTTCGCGGTACAGTCACAAAACAGTAAAACCCACTAACTAATAGCGATAACTTAAGTGATACTAACGTTTCTTACCAAACATGTTACTAACGAGCTCAATTATGAAATTTAAGGTGTCAAGGATCACCAAGAATTAGTGACCCAAGGTCATCACTCAATCAAAAAGGCACACAACACTTAAAGTTAACAATTTAACAATTATTTATACATTAAATTAATTAGGGCATAATTAATAATAAATCAAACTTCATCTAATTGATCTTAAACTTTTTCTAAGGATTAATCATGGCCTAAAACAGTGTTAAAATAAATTTCATGATTTTTGGATTAATAATTTAATTACTAAAATTCATGAAAGTTGCATTTAATATTTAATTGAACTAATTAAATAATTTGCAAAAAGTAATCAAATTTAGCCTTTCATATTTTCCTAAGTAGTTTACATCTTGGAAAGCTTACACAAAAATTTTCACTATTTTTGGAGCCCTACAGAATTTTTAATGAAATAAACAAATACTATTACTATTCACATTTTTGAAAAAGAAAAACAAGATCCACCTCGGGCCGACTCCTCCTCCTCTCTCTGGCTCGGCCCAACCGCGCGGCCTGCCCGCGCTCTCGCGCCCACGTCCACGCTCGCGCGCTCGCCCGCGTCGCGCGGCCTGCCCGCGCTCTCGCGCCCACGTCCACGCTCGCGCGCTCGCCCGCGTCGCACGGCCCAGCAGACGCGCGTGGCCTAGCAGCCCAGCCCAACCGCACTCGTGCCCACGCTTCCTCTCTCTCGCTGACAACTCTGCCCCACCTGTCATCCCCTTCCTCCGCTCACTCGCTCTCTCCTGCATGCTCGGCCATGCCCGCACGGCGGCCGGCCGGCGATCACGGCGTCAGTCGCCTAACCAAGCTGCTCAACACCAACTACACCTCATCGCGAATCGATTTTAACACCTAACGGCTACGCTACAGCTCCGGGAAGACCTTCCCGATGGCCATGGCGGACCGGCGGTCACGGTGACCGGCGTCCTGGCGATCCACTATGGTAGCATCTAAAGCGAAAGCACGGGGAGCAACAGGAGCTTACAGCGGTCGCAGTGAAGCCACAAGGAGGCGCTGGGAGGCGGTGGAGGGTGCTGACCGCGTGAGGCGGCTCGGTCACCGGAGTTGGCACGGGAAATGGTGGTGCGGCGATTTGGGCGAGAAAAAGGCTTGAACAGTTGGACAACAAGGTGCGCGAGGGCGAGGCGAACGTGACGGTGTGGTTTGTGTGGCTGGCGGCGGCTCAACGGCGGCAGCAGCGAGCGGCAGAGCTAAGCAACAGCGGTGGCAAAAACAGAGAAGCCAAACGGCTCACGGTGATCTCGGGTTATATATAGGGCATGACCACGGTAATGATCTCTGGAAGACACGAGACGTCACGTTGGCAGTCCTGGCGCGCGTGAGTAGGTCGTGGAAGCCGCCCGGCGGCTCGCCGGTGCCCATGTCGTGCGCTGCCCGGCGGTGATTCGCCGAGCACTGTAGCTCCCCCCCAAACTTTGCAATTTCAAACTATTTTCTCAAATTACTCCCAAAATCATGTAGAAACTTGAAAATTTCCCAGGATATGAAATCTTCATAATTTCAAGCTCTACAAGTTTTGTATTGAATATTTTTTCAAATTCGAACTGGATTTTGAAATTTGAGTTTACATTGAAAAGGGGACGCTTTTTAGAAATTTGGTAATTTAGAAATTACTTTGGATTTTATATTGAAACTTCAAAAACTCCAAACACCAAAGTTGTACATCTAGCCAAGACCTACAACTTTGCTACTCAAACCATTTTCAAATTCTGCCTCAATTTTGAAATTTGAGATTGGGGATAAAAAGGGGTCAAATTTGAAATTTGCTTCTTTTCAAAATTTCTCCACATTTTACACTAAAACTTTGAAAACTCAAAACACCAAAGTTGTAGCCCTTGAAAAGTTCTACAAACTTGGTTTTAAACTTTTTCCCAAATTTTGCATAGATTTTGAATTATTTCAAAAGGGGTAAAACAGGGTTTTGGATTTTAAGGTTTTCGGAGGAATTTTCAATTGGAATTTGTTGCTACCTTAATTGGTGATTACTTAATGATCAAACCATCATCCAAGGGCATCATTTAGACAAGCATGACATGGTTGACCAAAAGTCACTCTTGGTTGACTATTTTAGCTTTTGAAAATCTTTTAATATTTCCCCAAATTTGAATTTAAATTAGAATCGGAAAACTCGCGACAAGTTTTTGGATTCCAATTCAAACTCAAGATTAGAGCTTCATTTTATATGTTGTACTTGAGTTCATACCCTACACTTGACACTAGTGTGTAACACAGTCACACACCTCAAATTACGCTGGGCATGGACTAAGTATTTGCGGTGGCATTCGAAATTAGGGTTTTCGGTTCGGATCACACCACTGAGAAGCAGATCCAACCTAGAAGGTAAACTCATTTTAGTTAATGCATAACAGGGTTAACCTAATCATGGATGCTTTGCATGTAGTATGATGACATGGCAGGTTAATTAGCAACCATAACACCCGAGGTGTTACAGACGAGCTCTGCGTCGCCCACGCAGCGGTTAGGGAGGAGACGGCGTAGGCCTGGGAAGCCAAGGCCAAGGCACGTGAAGACGCGGCAAGGGTTCGAGAGAAGGTGGCTAAAGCTCGTGAGGACCTCGCGCCGCTGCTGGCGCGTGTGAAGGAGCTAGAGGAGGATGTCGCCTTAGTCGGTGGTCAGCGCGATGCCCTCAACATCCAGGTCAGGATGGCGTCCGCTCGTGTCAGAACCTTGGAGGATGAGGTTGTGACGTTGAAGGGGACGGTCCGAGAGAGGGATGAGGCTCTCTCAGGCACTGGTGGGAGATTGAGGCACTGAGGGCGGCGGTCCACGACAAGGACGAAGCTCTTTGAGCGTCCGAGAAGGTGTGCGGGGAGCTGCACGATGAGGTCGTGGGTTTGCAGACCCACTCTGAGGGTAAACCTCTTGTTGTGTTCTAGCTTTGGCGTCGAGGTCCTAGGCTTATGCTGACCCAGTGCTTACATTTTAGAGTTGGAGAAGCAGCAACATGCGGCCTAGGCGACGACCACCTCGTTCCAGAACCTCTTCGAGGCCGAGGCCGGGCGGACTCAGTTGCTCCAGGGTGCTATCACCTCGGTATGTGATGGCCTGGGGGTCGAGCCCGATGCCGATACTGAGGATGCACTGGGGAACTCCTTTGTCCGTCGGATGGTGGCGCTGGGCCACCTCGTCCGTGAGAGGATACGAGGCGGGCTGGATCACGTCATGAAGAGGGCTATGGCGGTCGTTCGGTCTGGGTTCGAGTATGACATGGACCTTATCGCTGATGGCTTCATCACGGATCCAGACCAGACGGATGAGGAGAACGAAGTCGCCTGCCTGAACCTGATCGAGGCCGCTGAGGAGCCTAGGAGTTGCCTTGCCAAGCTTTTCGAGGTCAAGGTGGTTCCGCTTGCCGACGATGAGGGCCTGTGAGCCAAAATTGGGCATGAGGGCCCGTGTAAATGAGTTAATATTCATAACTTTGGTCGTGATGGCCTTGGTGGCCTTGAAACACTTAGATGTAAACTTGTACTGAATGTCAATTTTTGTTCGAGTTTTTTCTTCCCTTTCTCGCTTGAATCACGTTCTCGCATGATTTTCTTACCACGCGGTTACGCCCCTTGGCGTAAGGGAGCGAGTAGAGGTACCGTAGCCTTGGAGGCATAAGTGATCTCCCGGCTCGGTGGTCCTCGAGATTTAGGGCACGCTTGCGGCCTCGGGGATCATGTAAGAACTTGATTCAAAGCGAACGTGAATGTTAGTCGTGAGTTTTTTCAAAGTCATGAACTATTACTAGGTCTACTTAGCGCGCGGTTGCACCCATTGGAGTGGGGGTGAGTGGAGGTACCATAGCTCGGGGGCGTAGGTGATCTCGCGGCTCGGCAGCCCTCGAGCCTTAGGGTGCGCTCGCGGCCTGGTCGACTTATGTGACAGTTCTCATCTTTTTTGAAAAAAAAGCGAAATTTTTTGGGGATACGTAGGGGGTTCCCCCCTTTGTAGCCCCCGAGGGAGGGTCGACTCTAAGAAAACAGGGTCAATCCTTCCTGGTTGTTGTGAAAACAATGCTTTGAACACCGATGTATTCTTTATTCTTTGAGATTGTGAAACAATTTATAGAGCCTCGAGGCTTTAAGGAAAAAAGCGATGTAGCTGTTCAATGTTCCATGCGTTGGCAAAGATTTTGCCTTTCTCATTTGATAGTTTGTAGGTGCCGGGCTTCAGTACTTCCACGACAATGTATGGCCCTTCCCACGGCGGAGTAAGCTTGTGTCATCCCTTGTTGTTCTGGCTTCGTCGTAGCACCAGGTCACCAACATTGAGGTCCCGCCTGTGGACGTGTTTGTCATGGTAGCGTCGGAGACTTTGCTGATACCTGGCAGAGTGTAACACAGCCACATCGCGAGCTTCCTCGAGCTGGTCGAGGGCGTCCTCTCTGGTGGCATCATTGTTTTGCTCGTTGTAGGCCTTCAGCCTCGGGGATCCATATTCTACATCGGTTGGGAGCATAGCCTTGGTCCCGTAGACTAAGAAGAATGGAGTGAACCCCGTGGCTTGGCTCGACATCGTTCTTAGGCTCCACAAGACCGAGGGGAGCTCGGTGGCCTATTTTTTGCCGTTTTTGTTTAACTTGTCAAAAAATTTTGGCTTCAGGCCTTGTAGGACCATGCTGTTGGCACGTTCTACTTGCCATTTGTTTTTGGATGAGCTACGGCCGACCAGAGCACACGGATGTGATGGTTGTCACAGAAATCCAGAAACTTTTTACCAGTAAATTGGGTGCCGTTCTCCGTGATGATGTAGTTAGGAACCCCAAAGCGGTGGACGATGTTGGTAAAAAATAGCATAACTTGCTCAGACCTGATGCTGGTGATAGGACAGGCCTTGATCCACTTGGAAAATTTGTCAATGGTGACGAGCAAGTGGGTGAAGCCACCAGTTGTCCTTTTCAGGGGTCCGACCAAGTTGAGCCCCCAAATAGCGAACGACCATGTGATGGGAATAGTTTGCAGGGCATGAGCCGGGAGGTGGGTTTGTCTTGCATAATACTGACATCCTTTGCAGGAACATACTAGCTTGACTACGTCGGAGACTACGGTCGGCCAATAGAAACCTTATCAGAATGCATTCCCAATGAGGGTTCGAGGTGCCGCGTGATGACCACAAGCCCCCGAGTGTAGATTATTGAGCAGGTTCCTGCCTTCCTCATTTGTGATACAGCGTTGGAGGATGCCAATAGGGCTGTAGCGATACAGCTCCCTGTTGTCGCCAAATATCATAAAGGATTTGGCCCGGCGAGCGATCCGTCGAGCCTCGATCTTATCTGAGGGGAGGTCCCCTTGAGTGAGATGGTCGAGGTACGGAATACGCCAGTCAGGCTCGGGGTTGGTTGGCGAGGTCGAGCCTTCCGCCTGCATGGCTTCAGCCCCGGTCAAGGGGGCTTCCGCCTCAAGTGGGGGATCGAGTGACGGCCCCATCGACCCCTCCGTCTGCCCTGATGTTGACGGATGGTTGATGGAGATCTTTCGCAAAAACGTTAGGTGGAACTATAGTTTGACTAGAAGCGATTTTCATGAGTTCATCGGCGGCCTCATTATATCTGCGTGCAATGTGGTTGAGCTCGAGGCTGTGAAACTTGTCTTCAAGGCGCCGTACCTCCTCACAGTAGGCCTCCATCTTGAGATCACGGCAGCTCGGGCTCTTCATGACCTGGTTCGAGGGACGAGGATCGGTGAGTTGGACAGTGTAGCCTTGAGCATGTCAAGGGCTTCTTCGGCTTTGAGGGTCCACGAGAAGTGTTCTGATTTCCTCAATAGACGATACAGTGGGAGCGCTTTTTCGCCGAGGCGCGAAATGAAGCGACTGAGGTCCGCTAGGCAGCCCGTGACCCTCTGCACACCCTTTAGATCACGGATAGGGCCCATTTTTGTTATTGCAGCGATTTTTTCTGGGTTGGCCTTGATGCCACGTTCGGAAATGATGAACCCTAGGAGCATGCCTCGAGGAACGCTGAAGACGCATTTCTCGGGGTTGAGCTTAATGTTCTTGGCCCTAAGGCACTTGAACGCAACATCGAGGTCATTTATCAAATTACTGTTTTTCTTGGTTTTGACAATGATATTGTCGACGTAAGCCTCGACGGTTGGTCCAATGTGTTCCCCAAAAACATGTTGCATGCATCGCTGGTACGTAGCCCCTGTGTTCCGGTGACCGAAGGGCATTGTAATGTAGCAATACATGCCGAATGGGGTGATGAACGAAGTCGCGAGCTGGTCGGACTCCTTCATTTTGACCTGGTGGTAGCCGGAATACACATATAAGAATGACATAGTTTCACATCCCGCAGTAGAATCAACGATTTGATCAATGCGTGGCAAAGGAAAAGGAACTTTTGGACATGCTTTATTTAAACTAGTATAGTCTACACACATCCTCCATTTCCCATTCTTTTTCTTAACTAATACAGGATTAGCTAGCCACTCGGGATGATGAAACTCCTTGATGAATCCGTCCTTCAATAGCTTGTGGATCTCCTCGCCGATGACCTTGCGCTTTTCCTTGTCAAAGCGGTGCAAGCATTGCTTCACCGGTTTGGAGCCGGCTCGGATCTCCAAGGCGTGCTCGACGACTTCCCTGGGTATGCCCGGCATATCCGAGGGACTCCACGCAAAGATGTCGATGTTTGCGCAGAGAAAGTCGACGAGCACTGTTTCCTATTTGGGGTCGAGGGTAACGCTGATGCTCAACGCCTTTCCCTTTGGGTCGGTGGGATCGAGGGGCACAAGCTTGACGTCTTCCACAGGCTCGAAGTTGCCGGCGTGGCGCTTGGGGTCGGGGATCTCGTTGGCCAAACCGTCGAGGTTCACCGCCAAGGTCGCCGACTCCAAGATGGCTTCTCTGTGCTCGACACACTCCACGTCGCACTCGTAGGCGTGCTCGTAGGAGGGCCCGACAGTTATGACACCATTGGGGCCCGACATTTTGAGCTTGAGGTAGGTGTAATTGGGGACCGCCATGAACCGGGCGTAGCATGGGCGCCCAAGGATGGCGTGGTATGTACCATGTAATCCAACCACTTCGAAAGTGAGAGTCTCCTTCCTGAAGTTGGCGGGAGTGCCGAAACAAACAGGCAGGTCGACCCGCCCGACGAGCTCTGCTCGCTTCCCTGGCACGACTCCATGGAAGCCCCCGACGCTGGGTCGGAGGTGCGTCCTTGTGATCCCTAGAAGGTCGAGGGTCTGGGCATAGATGATGTTAAGACTGCTGCCGCCATCCATGAGCACCTTGGTGAGCCGTGTGTTGGCGGTGATGGGATCAATAACAGGTGGGTAGACCCTAGGATTGGGGACGTAGTCTGGGTGGTCATCACGGTCGAAAGTGATGGCCACCTCGGACCAGTCAAGGAAGAGGGGGGTTGCGAGTTGCACGGAGAAGACCTCTCGACGTTCCCGCTTGCGCTGCCGTGTTGAGAGGCGCGTCGAGGGTCCTTCGTATATCATGAAGCAGTCATGGATCTCGGGGAACCCCTCGTCCTTGTCGTCTCCCTTGGGATCTTCCTTCTTGTCGTCCTTCTTGACGCCTATGCTTTCAAAGTATCTTCGGAGCATGTGACAGTCCTTGAGGTTGTGGTTCGTGGGCCCTTTGTGGTAGGGACATGGCTCTTTGAGCATTTTGTCAAAAATACCCCCACCAGGGGGCCCTCGAGGTTTCTTACGATCAGCAGTAGCAACAAGGTCATCGGCCGGGGCCTCTTGTTTGCCCTGCTGGTTTTTCTTCTTCTTCCTGTTGTTCCTCTTCGAGCCTCGGCTGGAGCCCGCAGGATCCTCTTCCTTGTGCTTCCCCTTGTCCTGATCGCTACCAAAGATGGCACCAACCGCCTCCTCGCCGACGGCGAAGTTAGTGATAATATGCATCAAACCGTTGGCAGTGATTAGGGTGCTGCGGCCCAACTCTCGGACCAACTCTTTGCAGGTGGTACCAAAGAGGAAGGCCATGATGATGTCGGAGTCGATGATGTTGGGGAGCTCGGTGCGTTGTTTGGAGAAACGCCGGATGTAATCCCGGAGGGATTCACCCGGCTTCTGTTTGCAGCTTTGGAGATCCCATGAGTTACCGAGGCACATGTAGGTTCCTTTGAAGTTCCCCTCGAACACTCTCATGAGGTCGTTCCAGTCGTGGATTTGTCGAGGTGGGAGGTCCTCGAGCGAGGCTCGAGCGGTGTCCGACAGGAATAGGGGGAGTTGTCGAATGATGACCCGGTCGTCGATGACCCTACCCAACTAACAAGCCAAGCGGAAGTCAGCGAGCCAAAGTTCGGGTTTGGTTTCGCCGTTATACTTGGTAAGAGTCATGGGGGGCGAAACCAAGCCGGGAGTAATGTTTCGCGAATGGCCTTGCTAAAGACCCGAGGTCCCGGTGGCTCGGGTGAAGGGCTTCGATCCTCCGAGCTGTCGTAGCGCCCGCCTCTGTGCTCGTGGTAGCCTCAAGCTGCACCGTCACCATGTTTGCGCCTCCGGCGCTCAATGATGTTGTCACGGGAATCTCGAGGTTCACGGTTGTCGATGATGCGTTCATGGATAGAGACCGCGTTGTTCTGTTGGGTGTGCTCGGGATGAACCGAGGCCTCTCTCTCCTATCAGGAGGGCTTCGCAGGCTGCTCTGAGGCAAGCCCGCGTCGCCTCGAGGTGAAACTCTCGGCCTGCTGCATGGCAGCGGTCTCGAGGAGTCCTCGGATTTCATCACAGGCTCGACGGGCCTCGGGGTTCGACGGCTCAGGTATGTTACGAAGGAGCATGGCGGCTGCGACCACGTTCTGGCTGGCTCGACCGAAAATCGGGGGCTCGACTGCCCGATCCTCGACGATGCGATGGTTAACGTCGCGAGCTCTCTCTCTCGAGCTCCTCCATTGTGTGCATGCGCCGCGCGCTCTTGCTCGAGGGTTTGCTGAAGTAGGCGTAGATTTTCTCGTTCCTCATCGAGCCTGTCCTGCAACTCATGGATTTGCTCGAGCTGCATTCCTTGATCCGCAAGGAATTTAGCCTCATCCCGTTCAGTAGGAAGCTCGACCTGAGGTGGCGTGTTCCTTCCTCCCACGGCTGCCTCGTCCTCAGAATCCGACGCGATAGCTCCATCGATATTGAAGCATTCGCGAGTCGGGTCGTAGGTGTCATTGGCAGAGTCGGAGTCTGGAGCGCCAAATAGTAGTACAATGGGTGCATGTGAGGCCGTGCATCTCTGGGGTCGTGATGTCGAAAAGCAGTTGCACAGAGCTCCGTATCTAGGGTCTCCGTGGAGTCCAGGTACTCAGAAGATGGCGTGGATGCAACGAGGTTGAGGGTGGAGCGTAGATGGTGTCCGGGGAGTTCCTCGTAAGCACTCATGCTGGTGCTTATAGAAGAAGCATACGCCCGGGCAACCGAGTCTAGTCTAAACAGGAATGCTGACGAAGGCGTCGTTCCTAGTGCCGGAGTAGTCGAACTGGCTAATGGCGGTGCCGCACTAGGTGGTGAAGCGATGGGACTCCCTATCGGCATCTTACCCTCAGCCAAGCTCATCCTACACAGATCCTCAGCGAGGAAATCCATGTCGACGTCTGGCTGAGAGGCGCCGGATCGAGGAATACCATCACCCTCCGCAAGGCGATGACGGCGGTTGCACTGGGCTCGCCGTCGCCTGGCGGCGCGTGCTTGACGAGAGCGATGATACCAACGCAGAGCTCTCCTAGGTTGGGAGAGCTCGTGGTCACCGTCGGTCGGGTGCCTGGGCGGGAGGAGGACCATGTCATAGCTGTGGCCATGGGACATGAACTCCAAGCTCCCAAACTAGATCACCGTGGCCAACAGGAGTGGATGTTCGGGGTCAGCCATCCAAAAAAATGGCGGGAAAACGATGTTGGCACGCAGCGGCCCCTACCTAGCGCGCCAACTATCGGCGTTTGGTCCTGTGGGGGTCCTAAGCCAACGAGTGAATCAAATGTTGCGTGTCCCTAATCTAGATGGTGATGCAAGGAGAGTATATGGAGGTTTATCTTGGTTCGGGCAAACGAAGGCCCTACGTCCAGCGGGGAGGGGGAGTATTGTATTTCCTTGCACCTAAGTGCTTATGTAGGGGTTACTAGCTGTGAGAGAGGGAACCGAGCCCAGGTCTCAGAGAAAAAGTGAGAGTACAAAGGAGATTGCTTGAGATGTTGATCTTCTATGGTGGGATGGTGACTGGTTTTTCGTCGTCTGTTGTTCGTCGTTCGCCCCCTTGTAGAGCCCCTGCCTGCCCTTTTATAGGGTAAGAGGAGGCAGGGACGCCGGGGGTGCCTTTGATGTGAAGTTTTATCAATCCCTGTGGAGGTGGCTGTAGCGACGTGCCCCGAGAATGACCGGACATCCCTGGACACCATGGTGACGTAGAGGATGAGACGGTGAAAAGACTCCGAGTCTTGTGTCACGTCGGCCTTTCTTCCTTGTTGATCGGCGGTGGGTCGAGGACGGGTCGAGGACAGGTCGATGTGGATCAACAGTGAGCAGATAAGGCCGAGTCCCCAGGATCACGGGGTACGGTCTTTGTCGTATTCTCCCTCGAGGGTGATCAGTGGCAAAATAGTGTACGGTATGGTGCGTACAGTGACAGGTTTTCACCTCCCATCCCGGGATGGGCTGTAAAAAGTGAGATTTGACACCGGTACTGCTTCCATGCCGGTTACTGTTGTAGCCATGATGGTAGGAAGTAGTTGGTAGTCGCATTAAATGCTCTGACTTTTTATCTCAGAGTTGGTGAATAAGGTGGGTCGAGTGGCCCGACCCGGGGTCGTGCGAGTCAGAGATTTCCTGGTAGTCGAGGCGTCTTGTCGAGCGAGCCTCGTACGAGTCGAAACGCAGTCGAGGCGTCCCATCGAGCGTGCCTCGTACGAGTCAGAACGTAGTCGAGGCGTCCCGTTGGCTCGTCCCGTTTGTGGGTAGCAGTTTTGTTTTTCTTAATCGTTGATTGTGGGTACCCCTAGTTTTTGGTACCCGACAAGAATATTGGATCAAATTATAGGAGAATTGACGGCCAAACAAATAGTACAATGTTGATGCCTTATGTTGATAAACCGGAAACAATAATTGCATTTAGTGGAAAATGTTGAGGCATTTATTAGTGGGATGAATGTGGCACTTAGTGGAGTATGTCACATGGATAGCTTGCATGTTGAGGTTGAAAGATAGTGAGGTTTATTTTTATAAGAGATAGGAAAAAGTCTAAATTACTCCTCTCAAGTTTGGAATATGTGAGATTACCCCCTAAACTTATATTTGGTTCAATTTACTTCCTCCAACTATTTCATTTGGTCTAGTTTTCCCTTAACATGGTTTGTTATCTTTGTTTTTCCACGTATTAGTTGAGACATAATGTCAACTTTTGTGATATGATATAGAACATCATAAGTCATGTTAGAAAAATATATCTTAACTTTTTGCCCCTATTTTGATAGCTTAGGAAATTTAATAATAAATTAATACTAGAGGTACAATATCGTATAAAACATAATGATGAAAAATTCATTGTGCATTTTTCTAATTCAAAATACAATATTCCCTATCACCTCACAAAATTTGAAACTAAAATATAATTTGTACATAGAGGAAAAAAAAAGAAAAATCTCTTTAAGGTGTTAGTTGGACCAACTTAAATAGTTGGAGGGAGTAAATTGAACCAAACATTAGTTTGGGGGTTATTTGGACATAGGCTAAACTTGGAGAGAGTAATATGGACTTTTTTAGATTGCAAAAACTTCGGGATTTGGGGATCTAGGATTTTGGATCATGGAATTTGAAGTGCTTGGTGCCTTTCTTTCAAATTAATCCCCTCCTGCCTGATGTTGTGACACACCAACTAAAACCCAAGGTAGGCACTAATGTGCTTCGTAACATGAACTAGGTATAACACAAGAGAACTATTGGTCCTAACTAGAGCTTACACCTAACTAGAGCTTACACAGGCTTTGGCGCCCCATTGTTAAATTCACAGGATCATAAGGTCTAGAACTAGGACACAAGGACACGAATGAACTAGCTAGTGCTAGTCATACCTTTGTTTGACGAGTTAGCCATTAGGGCTAGCTGATGATGACGACGACGACAACAACAACATAGCCTTTTGTCCCAAGCAAGTTGGGGTAGGCTAGAGATGAAACCCAAAAGAGACGAGAAACAGGGAGACACATAAAGGGACATAAAGGGCACAAGACAAAAAGAGGTCACGGTTCAGGCACGTTGATTGTCAATCTCCAAGCGCTCCTGTCCATAGCTAAATCCTTGGAGATATTCCACTCCTTAAGATCTCTCTTAACAGACTCGTCCCAAGATAATTTAGGGCTAGCTGATGAACCGTGCCTAATTGGAGCTGGCAAGAATGCAGTAAATGAGAGTTTTGGGAATCCTTTCCTAGTGTTGCAGTAGTGTTCTGTTGTAGACTTGTTTAGATTTCTCAAGATGTCCTGTGTTGCTCTCTATTTATCCTTGCTGCTACACACTTGGGAGGTTTCCTTTGGGCAATATTAGTGGCTTAGGTCAGTCCTTGCCCCCTGATCGAGGCACTCTAACTTTCTCTGAATTGCAAAGCACAGCAACAGGACCTCTGCAATGCACAGTGCAATTCAGGACAAAACCAGTTAGATATTTTCACATATAGCTGCTTATGATCAGTCCAACGCTGCCCAGTGGTTTTTTCTGGGCAAATGCCATCGTCCCCCGGTCCCTGACCCCGACATTATTGGAGCTCTCCTGGGGGAGCTCCGGTGACGGTGAGGTGTCTGGTTGCTCACTCTCCTTTCTATTTTGTACTGCATTCCTCCGTTTGAACCGGTAACTGACTCCCTTTCTGTTATGTCATGTGTGTTTGATTTGCATGATTTCTTGATGTGGGAGTTGCTTATTTGGGGTTGATTTTCACAACTTGTGCAGTTTTCGGTGGGGAAAGTTATTTGCCGATTTTATCTTTTGTTTGCTTATTTTATTAGGAATAGACCTAATTGTTTAGAGCTGGATCCTGCCTAATTGAACCAACTAAGCAACTCCAAGAGCATCCTAAAAAATTAACCCACGAAACTCTTTTTTGGGGCCTCTCTTCAGTAATTGTTCCTCTAAAATTATTTTCCTCCAAAACAACTCCCTAATCTTTGCACCCAAAAATAATTTAAGCTCACCACGTCATTAGTTAGTTGGATCATGAATTTTTCCGTCTGCTCATCGCCTGGAGCCCTGGACGGTATTCTTGCCGGCGAACTGGGCCAACGGCGTCTGAACGCTGGTGGGCAGCGGCCGCAACGGAGCGTCGACGGACGGGGGAAGCCGCATCTGCACGCCGACGGACAGGGGCCGCCGCATCTGCGTGTCGATGGACAGGGCCGCCGCGTCTAGGTGTCGCCTTGCGCCACAAGCCCATGAAGAGAACCAGCAGCTCATGCCAACCTGATTTCCAATCGTTTGACGACCGGGTGGAACAAGATGAATAGGAGCCAACTTTGACGTCGGGTTTAGCTACACAAAGCACGCCAAAAGCTCTTGGGGGGCACGTCTTCCTTTTGCAGATATGCAAGCGCTGGCTTGTTTTTTCGGAGCGAGTAAATCTTGGGGGGCAGGTTCGGGGAGCTGTTGGACCGATGTTTTACTCTTAAGCACGCAAATATCAGTTTTGGAGTGTTATTAGTCTTCTCTCGGAGATGCTCTAATAACAATAGGTCGCCTCGCTTTACTTGGCTAGGAACCGCAAATGGTTCTGTAGTAGAGCTGGGACTTGGGCCGTGCCATTCGAGGGCGACTCTTGGCATGGTCTTTTGGCACGACCCAAAGCACGGCACGACACGAAATATTTTGGGCCGTGCTGGCACGACACGAACACGAGGGCCGTGCCGTGCCCAGAATCTCGGCACGGTGGGCTACATGGCCCGGCCCGTATCTTGGGCCGTGCTTGGGCCGGCACGGCACGAAAATGGCACGTAGATACCTCTACAACTATATAATACAATTTTCTAGCATTTACTATCACTACCGGACACAGCTGCTTTGCCGAAGGCAAAATGCTTTGCCGAGCGCATTTCCTCGGGCACTCAGCAAAGGAAATCTTTGCCGAGTGTCAGACCCAGCGGCACTCGGCAAAGAAATGCCCTCGGCAAAGCAGCCTTTGCCGAGTGCCGGGCACTCGGCAAAGGTGTACCGTCGGCAAAATTTTCCTTTGCCAAGGGTCAGGAACTCGGCAAATTTTGGCCGTCGGCAAAGGTGGCCGGCGTGACGACGGCTACCTGCCGTTAGCCTTTGCCGAGCGCCCCACCGTTTAGCGCTCGGCAAAGATTTTTTTTAAATTCTTTGCCGAGTGCCCCATGACCTGGCACTCGGCAAATTATTTTTTTTTTGTTTTTTTGCCCCATTTTTTTCTAGGGCCTTGCTACAGTAATTGAATCTCAATTTCAAAATTTGGTACAATTTTGAGTATTTTTACTATATTTTCTTAATTTTTTCGTTTCGTTGAATTTTTTTGAATATTTCAAATTTGAACTGTAGGTAGGAATTTTTTCGTTTTCTGCAGTTCAAATTTGAAATATTTGAAAAAATTCAACGAAACGAAAAAAATTAAAGAAATATAGTAAAAATACTCAAAATTGTCCAAAATTTTGAAATTGAGATTCAATTACTGTAGAAAGGCCTCAGAAAAAAAAATGAGGCAAAAAAAAAGAAAAAAAATTAATTTGCCGAGTGACAGATCATCGGACACTCGGCAAAGAATTTTTTAAAAAAATTAACAAAATCTTTGCCGAGTGCCCCTTTTTGGAGCACTCGGCAAAGCCCAAATAGAAATTGGGCCACTGGCCCAAAATCCCCCACCCTCCCCTCCCAAAACCCTACCACGCTCGCGGCCGCCCCCACCCCGCTCGGCTCAGCGCCCACCGCCGCCGCCACAGCTCCACCGTGTCGCCGCCGCTCCACCGCGCAACCCCGGCCCGGCCGCGCCGCACACGCCCGCCCGCGCCGCCCCAGCCCGCCCGCGCACGCAGCTCCCACGCGCTCGCTACCCGCCCGCGCGTGTCCGCCGCGGATCAAGTTCACGTGCGCCCTCGCCGCTGATGCTAAGGAGGGGTTCGATACAGTCCAAGATCTAGAGCTCTCCGACACCGTCTTTGCCGTCGGCGAGCAGCTCTCGTGTGTGGGCCGCACGGGGCGCATGTCCTCCCGCATCACTGCGTGCAAGCCTGAGCACCGCTGGTTGCTCCAACTCCCTCCGTGACGGTGCGGCCACCTACACCTTGTCTGTTTGCTGGAGCAGCGGAGCCCCACGACCCATCTTGTCATAGGAGCCGAATCCGCTCGTGCACGCTTCCCCTGAGTAGCACCTTCACGGTGAGTACTCAAACCCACACTACTAGCTGTACTCTCCATTCCCACTCAGATCTGGATGTGTAGTTGTGGAAAATTAGTACTCATATAGGTCATGGTTTGATCGATTTGATTACTCCAGAATTAGGTTTATGTAGATGGATAATTGGTGCTCCCGTTCCAAATCTAGCTTAGAACATTGAAGTAAAATGTTTTAGCCTAATATCTGGATGCCTATTATATGGTTCACTAAATCATCGTATATGTAGATCTATAACATGAATACGACATTGTCAATTTGGATACTCTCCAAAATGTGAATTTGCCCTCTGATACCTCCGATTTTAATTTATTAAGTCTATGATGCCTGTAGGGAGCTTTACGAATTTGATGCTTGTAGCTACTAGCTTAGGTTCTTAAATACCTGCAGGGAGTTATCCACATGCCATGTGATGCTCCTTTTTGTGCATACCAAGCCGATGAGGATCTTTCTTGTTCTCTTTGGTAACACTGACACATCACTATCATAAAATTTATCCCATAGCTATAAAATCCATACTACAATCCCTGTATAGGCTTTTGATCTTCTTGACATGCTGAAGAAGGAAGAAGAAATGCTTTCCAAATTTATTTAGCAGCGTGCCTTTATCTCTGCTTTATGTTTGCTTCTGTATCTTGCGTGGACATCATTGCTTTTGTATCTTGCAAGAAGTGTTGATTGATATTAGTTTGCAGTTTTTGCGTGGAACCTGTCAAGCACAAACCTGTGTTCAGAATCTGTTTGCAAGTAGAAAACTTGTGTGAAACCTGTCAAGCCAAATCCTGTGAGCATGCTGATGTATTAAGATTTTGAGTATGTTGGAGATGGTTTTGAGTATGTTGCATACAGTTATCTCAGCTAGGAGTCTGGAATGTACTATTTGTAGATTTAGAAGTCTGGAATTACTAAAATTTCAGGTGTCAACTGAACCTCGCCCTTTACCTGGTACATATCAAATGACCTTTACAAGTAAACCACATCTTGCATGATGGAGCTGCTGTCTTCATAAG
The DNA here is from genome assembly GCA_038087645.1 of Saccharum hybrid cultivar R570. Lineage (NCBI taxonomy): Eukaryota > Viridiplantae > Streptophyta > Magnoliopsida > Poales > Poaceae > Saccharum > Saccharum hybrid cultivar. The sequence goes on from JAQSUU010000683.1 coordinate 2,973,055, forward strand.
CCTGAGTGCTGTCTTTGACTTTGGTGTGTTCATTTCTCTACAGTTTGCAGCTAGGAGTAAACTAGAAGCATGATATGTTGTGAACTACAATTTTTTATCATGTTTCTACTTCCAGGTTTCTCATTTTCCTTTTACATTGTGCAAGCTTTTGGATTGGCCAAAGTGCCGGCTGCTGGGTACTAGGTACTTGCACGGTTCCTTGCATTAGTTAGATGTTTGTCTAGTCAAGTTGCTTTTAGGAGAGCTCATTTATTCAGCTTTGGCCTTTGCAACTAAACTTGTAGCTGTCCTAGTTTTTCTCTGTGTTGGCTAGCAGCACCAGTAGCTACCTATTCTCGTGTGTTGGTTGATTAGTCCTAGGAATAGCTTAAATTCAGTTAGCATGTGCATGCATTACTTTGGCAAATTCTTGTGTGCAGGATTGGTTCCTACAACAACAGCTCAGAGTGTGGCAACAGAGTAGCCATGCAACAGTTATCAACTACAAGAATTTGGCTGTGTTTTGGCTGGACATCATAAATTTGTATTATTTGATTTTGCACTAGGAAATTTTATTCATTTCAATGCTTGTTTTCTGTAGAGTAAAGGGTTCCCTTCATGGCGTTACTTTAATTTTATTCATTTCAATTCTTGTTTGCTGCAGAGTTTCATGGCGTTACTTTTGATCCTGATCAGTTGTATCCTAGTTGCTAACTTCAAATATCTAATAACGTCTAGGAATAATGCATGTTACTGTGGCTGAGCAATTAAATAGCTGAAAACTGATGCGCTGACATTCAACATCTATCATTTGTTGAATTAGTGTGCTTGTAAAGAATTAGCACACACTTGTGGCTTAATATTCTAAAATTTTTTGTAAAGAGGAACACTGAAAGAAAAGTTGTTTGATAATATCCTGGTTCCTCAGTTGATTTTTTTCAATCTTTCTGCAGCTGCCACTAAGAAAGAGATAGCTAGCCACTAGAACCCCTGCTGCAGTTGTTAGGAGAGTCCCTGAGCAAGAAGGTTATGCTGAAGCTGCAGTGCCGGAGTTGCAATCACTACCTGTAGCACCTGATCTAGGTACTGCCTCATTTCTCTTGGGCTGAACATATTAAACCAATCATTCCTTTATCTCTCTAATCTCTCTATATGTGATTGTCATTTTTTCTGCTTCGTCTGCCACAGACGTGCAAGTATCTTGAGTTGTGCTATTTCTTGTGTTGGATGAGATGGAAGATTGTTGCAGATGTTTTACATAGGAAGTAGTGTTAATAGAATATGAAATGTATTTGTTGTTACTTTGGTTCAGTCATTCCTCAAATGTGATAATATTATAAATAATCAGCCTGCTCACTGCATGAACCTACAGCCAATAGAACATGGGCATTGTATTTGAAGCTACAGCAGATGAAGATGTTGCGTGTAGGGCCTGTGTATTTGAATTGTTGATTAATATATGACATGGGCTTTCATGTGATGTTAAATAAGCTAGGCTAATCTTTTATCTATATGGATTGGGCTTATAATCTGAGATTGCAAAAATTAATGGGCCAAAAATTCATGTATTTATGGGCTGTTAATTTGAGACCTGAAAATTGGGCCAAAGAAATTATGAAAAAAAAATAAAAAAATCTTTGCCGAGTGCCTCCCTGACAGGGCACTCGGCAAAGAAATTATGAAAAAAAATTAAAAATATTTGCCGAGTGCCTCCCCGATAGGGCACTCGGCAAAGAAATTACGAAAAAAAATTAAAAAATCTTTGCCGAGTGCCTCCCTGGCAGGGCACTCGGCAAAGAAATTATGAAAAAAAATTAAAAAATCTTTGCCGAGTGCCTCTAACATGACACTCGGCAAAGCATGCGCTGACGGAACCGGCGCCGTCACAGTCACTTTTCTTTGCCGAGAGCCGTGTTTGCACTCGGCAACGTCTTTGTCGAGTGCCCGATAAAAGGCACTCGGCAAAGAATTCTTTGCCGACGCATTTTTTGCCGGAGGCTCTTTGCCGAGTGCTGCACTCGGCAAAGGCTTTGCCGAGGGCATAATAGCCTTTGCCGAGTGTATTAGGCACTCGGCAAAGCGCCTGAATCCAGTAGTGTATACTACCTCTTATCTAATTCTTGAATAAATTATGAAAATCATTAAATTTTTATTAAAATAGTACACACAAGATATATATATTTCATATCACGAGTGGAAAAAGAAAACTAGCAAAGATATTTTAAGGACCGTGCTTGGACCGGCACGACCCGAAGGCGTGCCAGCGTGCCACGGACCGTGCTTGGGCCGAAGAAAAGATTCACCGTGCCATATCGGCACGGCCCGACATGCCTCCTGTGCCTAGAGGGCACGACCTGAAGAGGCACGAAGCACGAGAGGACCGTGCCGTGCCGGCACAGCACGGCCCAAGTCCCCCCTCTATTCTGCAGTGATCGATTGTTTCAGAGTTGTTCACGGTCCTGCGTTTTACACAGATCCCTCCACGTTCTTCCAAGTTAGCCGCTGAACGGCCGGTACACCTTGAGCGCATCGACGACGTCGGCGATGGAACCGGCGGCGGCGGCAATAGAGACGAGGAGGCAGGTGAAGCTGAGCATCTGGAGGCTGATCCACCTGGGGCTGCCACGAGGCACGCGGCGTTGCTTGACGTACATCTCGACGGGGAAGTAGACGGTGAGCGGCCAGAACGAGATGGCGCCGAGGAGCCCCGCCACGTCACCGAAGAACGGCAGCAGCATGGCCACGACGGTGGTGACGCACACAAACGACGACCGCCACGTGAGGCGGAACACGCTGAGCGCGAAGGGACCCACGCGGAGCTCCCGTGAGATGAAGGCGCTGTCCGGCCAGGCCGCGGCGGCGCGGCGCTCGACGAAGGCGAAGATGGGCTGGCAGAACACCTGGTACGCGCCGACGAGGTGCACGACGATGGCGATGTTGGCCACGTCGAGCAGCCAGAAGGGCTCGTAGAAGCCGAAGCCGGTGAGGAGGTTGTCCGGTGCGGCGTCGCCGAACGCCGCGTACCCCATGCACCCGCACAGCATGTAGAAGACGGTCGTCGTCGCCACGCTGAGACGCGTCGCCTTCTGCATCACCTTCGACTCCGACGGTGGCGGCGCCTTGATCGTGTCCTGAACAAGAACCAGAGCAGCATCCAGCAGCGGCAATGGTTAGAAACAGAAGAATCGAGTTGCCGCCTTGCAGGGAATAGAACAGTAGTGCATGCTTACTTGGATTTCGATGAGGATGTTGGAGAAGGAGTAGGCGAAGGCGATGTCGCCGAAGGCCTGCAGGGTGTGCCAGATCTTCTGCGTGGAGGCGACGCCGGCGCCGAAGGTGATGCTGGTGAGACTGCCCTTGAACCCACCGTTGGCTACAATAATTCATTCCATCGATTCAGAAAGAGCAGCAACTAAGAATCCTTCAATCGTATTCACTGCATGCATGATTGTCTAACAAACCCGAATATCCGATTCAAGAATCAATGACTTACAGATGGTCTGTGTGATTCCGAGGGACAGTCCGATGGAAGAATAGGTGAAGGACATGACTGCAGCGACAATGGAGAGCCACCAAATCTCATCGAAGTCCGGTATCTGGGAGAAGAGAATCTGCACGACGCCGAAGAGGATCATGTACGGGGTGCTGGAGCTCTTGCAGGGATCGCCATGACCGTGGGTGTGGAAGCAGCCAGCTCTCCTGATAGCCTTCATGCTGATGGACGACGCGATGGTGTAGCCAATGGCGACGCCGACGAGGTTCGCGTACTGGATGACGCCGCAGAACACGACCTTCTTGCCGCCGTGGTTGGAGCGCACGGCGTCCATGTACGTGTAGTTGCGCTTGCCCGTGTCGGGGTCGCCGGTCCGGTAGCACTCGGCGAGAAGCGTGGCGGTGTAGTAGGTAACGAAGGCGAAGAGCAGCATGGCGGCTGGGCCGGCCACCCAGCCGAGCTGCGCGATGGCCCAGGCGAGGGAGAGCACGCCGGAGCCGATGACGGCGGTGATGATGTGCGCGCTGGCTGTCCAGAACGTGCCCTTGCGGCGAGGGCGGCCGTCGTCGTCCAGCCACTCAGCAGCACCGGCGTTCCCGGCCTCCACCGACACCTCCATGGGCGGAGGCAAGTGCTTGCCATTCGCTCCTCCGTTGTGCGGTGGCGATGCCGGTGCTGGCGCCACTGAGGAGTATGAACGAGCGAGCGAGCTCTGCCTCCTCATCGTTGTGAAATTAAGAGCGCAGCTAGCAGGCAAGTGCTTGCGAGTGTTGAGGGAGGCTGCTAGGTGACCCAGGAGATGCTAGGAGAGCTTGTGTGGGAGAAGGGAGGGGAGGGACGAGCCTATATATAGAGGAGAGGCTATATATGGTGGTCGTGTACTTGAGATATTGAAAATTCTATTTTGGTGTTGCAGCTTATTGTTAACAAAGTACAAATAGAGACACCATCACACCTACATCATCAGGAAAGAAAGAAAATGACATGATAAGATTAACATCTTAAACCATTTTCAAGTTATCTAATCTACCTAAACTGCAAGCAACTAAAATACTAAAAAGGGTTTATACTCCACAACTAGCAGCTCCAAGTGTATCAATGTTGTGTGCAACTTATTTTTTCTGAAATGCATATTTAAATTCTAAAATTAAGTTGCCATATATCTTCCTTTTGAATATATGTTTATTGTGATATGTATATTCCTTTCATATATAGTGAATCATTTTCAAATTTTATTTGGTCTGCATATGCTCATTAATGGTCTTATATATTTTGTTTTGGTTGTAGGGGGGACTATAGATGTATCATATCGTGCTTCAACCAACATGGACAGGGACAACATCGATGGTCATTGAGTTGTGTGATGGCGGGAAGTATTTTAGGGAGCCGTAGTCCGGTAGTCGTCTTTTGTTTATCTACTACGGGTTATGGTAACAACTAGCAAGTTTGAAAGGACATGTGTTATGCTGAGTATTTTGGACATGGAAAGTATTTTGGTTGTGCATCAGCTACTGCATATTTAGGTTGTGAAGTAACATATGCACATTCTCTTCTAGAATATGCTTGGTTGTGTATCAGCTACCTGCTTATAGTTGTGTTGAGAGGTATATAATGACATCAAAAGTGTCTCTTGGGAATCAGCACTTTAATCTTGTGCTAGCAGTTAGGTATAGAAGGCTAACTAGGAGGCAATAACTATTATATAGCTTTGTATTTATGGTCAACTTCAATGATGTTCCAAGAATGTTGAATACAATAATATTTATTACTTTAGTTTGGATAAACAACGGTTAATATTGCTTTTAATGCTTAATTAGTTCCTATGAACCAACAGTTAGAAAAGCTAAATAACTCGTGTTTCTAGAAATGCAAATTGATAGGAAAGATGTTCCCTGGCGGAGGCGTACTGTTAGGAATTGCACAACTCCGATGGTAGACAAGCCGGCGGAAATGCATGTTTTCCCATGACAGATTTGCCACCGATGGAAAAGTTCAAAGTTCAGTACCTGGCAGTGAAAGTTTAAAACTATGCTGACGGTTTAGCGATCGATTGGAAAGTGCGAACTATCTTTGATGGGCCAGTAGCCATCATTAATTGCCAATCGACACATTTGATCTTTTCTGACGGTTATGACCGTCAGGAAAGGTCGACTTTCCGTGTTACTAGCCTGACTACAGGACAATATGGAAAAAAATCGCATGAGGTGGTGGCTTGGCCCTCCTAAATGACCTCAAAGAAAAACCTACAGCAATAAAGAGTTTGTCGAGACCTATAACTTTAATATAAAATTTATCTTCATCTCACTTAATATAAAATAATTACAAACTTTTTGCGCAATAACTATTTAGAGGATCACCTATAGAATTAGCTTTATGCCTAGAGGTGGTCGCTTAAGATAACAAACTCTTTAATTGGCCCGTTTGATCTGTGTATTGTTCCAACCTTAATTGTTCAAATAGGTTCAGATCAGCTTATATTCTTTGTAAGTCCAAACACCTCCAGGTTAATCCTTTTACATGAAGCGTGAAGAAAAGTATAAGCGAGGTGCTAATCATTTTAGTAGAGTGAGATCCGTTCGGTTCTAGCTAAGTTGAATCTATAGACGTACCTGAAAGTGGGTTGTGCTAGCTAGTGCGTGTGTGCAGCACGAGAGAGCCCAAGCATGCATGAGGGCCAAGGTGCAGCAACATCATGCTTGGCTACGAGATAATTGTTGGAAGTCTTATTCTATGCCCACTAACTGCATCTTGCATGTAACTTTAATCATTCTATATAGATAGTTTTCTATACATGTGTAAAGGTACGGTTAATAAAGAAAATGAAAAGGACGTAAATTAAACAATTTTCCCTTTACTCTTAGTTTATTAATTAATTATTACACACGAAGGCCTACATATAGCGCATATACTCACCGTTGTCGAGGATATTTTGGCATGAAACGACGACATGGTGGTGGAAGTCGTTAACCTCGTGCAGTGCTATCAACTTCGACCATCATTTAGATTTTGAATAAAATGATCAGTCTAGAATATTGTTTGTGCTAACAAACAATATTAGAGAATGAGAAGATCCAAGAGAGGTGATCAGGGTCCTGCTTACTCGGCATATGATGAGAAGATGAAATCTAGGAACCTGGAGAACGTCAAAACAAAGACACTGGCAACAAACATCATCGAGCAAATACCTTGTTCTCCCATATAGGAAATGCCAGCAAAAGCGCCCTACAAAATAGTTGTAATAAGGCTGAGACAACACTCCATGGAGATGCCTATAGGTAGGATGCAACATCGATGACGTTGCCGCCACCTGCCCCGGAGAACCAAAGCTAGGTTTTCACCTAGAGGGACCCAACGGTTGCAGGGTGAAGAGGCTATAATGGCGCATCCAGGGACATTAGCGGCGCCTAAAGGTGTCACCGTCGATAGCACATACAAGCTGTGCATGGCTTTCGCATAGGCTCTCCAAGCCTTGAACTGCAGAGGCAAGACAAAGAGTGTGCCTCACCGCCCATCTGCAACCGAGGCTACCTCCGTGGGGAAGGGTCTCATGCACAAGCTGCTGGCACACACAATGGTGGCTGTGGAAGCCCCCTCGGGCCCCATCCTCAACATGCTCAGACGCACTGTGAGGGAGGCGAGCTGGCAGGCATCCGGCGGGCCTTAGCTCGGTGCCGATGTCGTCGCTGTGTCAATGGGCATTTGGCGAGCTGTCAATGTCGGCCAGCTCCATGGGTTCTGCCCTGCTAGCAACAATAGCCTGCTACGGCAGGGCCGGGCATGCCTAGAGTGGCTAGGCACACAGCCGCTGGAGTCGGTGCTTGCCATGGGTGACCCAGGCAATTACTGGAAAGGCGGTGGTGGCAGTGACAGTGGGGGCTCCAAGGCTTTACTGCCTAACACCTTGAATTTGTAGCGTGCCCTTTCGAAGTTGCAGATGATCACAAACACGACCCCCTGACACCTAACAATCTAACATATAAGTAATATTTTACATAATATATATAATTGCTCAAATAAGTCTCGAATATTGTCAATAGGACATGCAACATCACAAGATAAAACTTAGACACATAACACTAACATCTATGATGTAGATGTCTTCTTTGTGCAGATTTGACACGATGACACATGTATGGAAAATGCATCCAATGGGCCATTAAGTTTGATTTTGGTGTTTGATGATCGACTGACCATTTGGACTAATATTATTTGCTAGTATGTATGATATAGTGCAACATGATGCAAAATTGACTTGGACCAAGGCAAAGCAATGATTCAAACGATCACCTCAAGCAAGATAATTAAAGATGTGTTGAAGACATAAAAGTAAATCTAAGAGTCTAAGACATAAAAGTAAATTTAAGAGTCCAAGACACAAGAAGAAAAAGCCCGAAATATAAGACGCAGAAGAAGGCACAAGTGAGGAGCTAGGGCTACCGTCGGCCATCCCCACAGTTAGACCGACTCTACAAGTAGTCAGACCGCTAGGAGAACGGACCGGTCAGGTGTTGGCAACATGGAGGTCAATGGACCATGCTCTAGAGGCTTTTGACCGCATTTGTGGTGTAGCCGCCACCGTGTACTGGAGAGAATGAGGCCCGTGGCGATTTGGCCGGAAGCTCGATAGTGTAGACAACGGGGAGCGGTCCAAGAGAGGCCATCTTGGAGACCCATTTGCGCATGACAAAGGCCCCGGCACAGAGTTACCCAACTGAGAGCTTTGCTCTTAAGCTTGCAGCGGCATCCTTGTGATGCACTCCAACGAGCACAAGGGGAAACGAGGAGCTTCTCGATACATCGATACAAATATCAGAGTTATCTATGGGAGTTTGCATTCTCAACCCTTAAGCTTCCGCATTCACTTTATGTACTTTGGTTGTGTGCTTTACCTTCCTAGCTCCGATTGTTAGGCTAGATGATAGAATTAAAACCTAGGTTGCATAACTCTTCTGTGGTGGAGATAGCAACACATCTAGCTAAACCTGAATTGCACATCTAGATAGATTATTTATCGCATATGTTTTAACTAGGTAGAAATTAAAGGCCTTAGTTTTAAAAATATATTTAAAATTGCCTAATTCAACCCCTCTCCTCTCTAGGGTCACGGTAACACACATGCCCACATGGGTGCATTCTAACACTCGTGTAAACAAAGATTTTTTTTGGTGGAAACACTAAGAGCCTGTTTAAAGGGGTTTCCTGGCAGCTCCGGCTCCGTCTACCGTAACTACACTGCAAAGCCGCCGGAGCCGCAAATCGTGGCTCCTCCCGCCCGGAGGTTTCCCCAACACATTTTGAACGTAGGTGGAGCCTTCTAGGAGCTGCTACAGTAGCAAGGCAGGAGGAGCCGGGTGTACCTGGGAGGTGCGCCAAACAGGCACTAACTGCTTTGCATGGGCTCCTTGAATAATAGCAGTATTTGGAAGCGCATGATGCATGATGAATGCAAGTGGAACAAGTCAAAGGTGTGGAGCGTCGATCCGATCCGTCCACGCGGTGCATTTTGCTTTCATGGCAGACACTCAGCAGGGCCCGGGGGATATAGATAGATGTGCGCGCGATAGTGGGAGAGCAAGCACTAAACTTGAGCCTGATTAGCAGTGTTTGTGATATACCCCCATATATATATACATAGTTGGCAAACGTCTCTTTCGCGCGATGCTCGTCGTACGTGGTACTATCTAAACGCATCACCAGCGTGCAATTTGTTCGGCGCGCCGTGTACATCGATCTATCGATCGGCAGTGCTAGCTCGGTCGTCGCTGCTGCAACCTGCAATTTGTTGTCCTCCCTTTCAGTTGGGATGCACGTTTCTGAATCCCGGTTGGGTTAGGGCTGTACATGATCGAGTGCGTGCCTGTCCATTTCCCTGTCACACGATTGCTGCTTTATTGCTACTAGCTCGTCACTCGGGCTAGCCTTTTGCTGTTCATGACCAGAAGAGAAGATGGAGAAAGCGCGCGCTGGCTCTCCCTCGCTCCCGGAGGAGGACCGTGCCTCGCATGTGCAAAGCGCACCACCACACTTTGCACATAGACTGTACACCACCATGACGTATGTCACCGTAATAAAAACGGTTTCCAGCGCCTCACATTTTAATTTCAATTTAGAGACGGTCGGATACCTTCCACCTTCAGCCGCACTAGTGCCCCGCTTGGCCCTGCCCGCCCTCATGGATACCAACATCGGCGGTCTTCACTTGCAACATGAAACACACAAATGCAACATACATTTGAAATAGATAAAACATTTGAGACATACGCTTGCAACATGTGTGTGAAACATATGCAACATACAGATAAAATAATTGCAACATTAAAAAACACTTACTGCAACATAAGACTAAAGCGGCTGAAACATTTGGAACATATTTTTGCAACATATGTGTGAAAACATATGCAACATCTAGATAAAAACGAGTGCAACATACGTATGTAACAGATGAAACATTTTGAACAAATGCTTGCGACATGCTTCTGAAATACTTGCAACATATGCAACATCCCCCGATCCACTTTTCCAACGTCCATAAGAAACAACTGCAACATACCTTTGAAACGAATGAAACACCTGAAACATACATTTGCAACATAGTGTAGCGAAAGCCTAGGCAGGTCGATTCCAGCCATCGGGATCGGAGCCGGCAGCGAGCAGTCACGCATGAGCACCACCGCCACTAGCGGCACCAGTACCGAGCTTGGCTCGACGGCGACGGTGGGGGATGAGGGGCAAGGAGCGCCATGGCCATCGGGGTGAGGGGAGGACGGTTGCTGTAACAGAACCGCCCAATTATACGAGATTAAGTAGGAAAATCATCCAACAAAAGGACAATTTAACAAACTTAAGCCCGTATAACCCGGTAGTCCGTGAAATCTCGACGGATTTCAAACCATTTCACATAACAGCCAAGATCGTACTAAGTTTAGCGGTCACCATCATAAGTTACATAAATGTTCGCGGCATAAAATACGTCGGAGTTTAAACATAGTTATTACAAACCAGGTTCGAATAAAAGTAGCAGAAGCGGTAGTTCAAATCACGCACACACACAACATTTTGAAATAAAGTGCCAGCTTGTGATCATCTCCAGTAAAAGCATCAGACTAGAAGTAGCGAATGACCATTGCCCATGGTCCTAAGCTTCGCCCATCGCAGGATAGAGGCAGTTGATACAGTAGCCGTAATACATCTGCCCATCTGCAACAAGTGGGAACAAAGCCCTGAGTACGAAAGGGTACTCAGCTAGACTTACCCGTCAAAAACCAGAAATAAAAGACACCAAGGAATCATGATAGGCTTTCTGGTGGGATAGCTGACTCATTTGCAAGAAAAGCGTTTTTAACTTAACAATTCCTTTCCAAAAGCATGCAGTAATTAACTCTTTATTACCCTGTCAACTATGTTTGCACTAGTGCTAGAGTAACACGTAATTAAGCAAGTAAGGATTACCATTGATCATTAACAATAGTTATCATGTCATCTTCCACATAACTATCCAAGTGATTCATCAAGATTACTACGATGAAGTAGCTCAAGTCAAGTGTTCACTATCCAGTGAACGATGGCGATTCGAATCGATTATTAACCAGCTGGTAAGTTATTCCTCACACAAACCTCACTCACCCGCTAAAGTGAGGTGTTGGTCATCGAGTCAACCATTCAGGTAAAGTCGCGAGCTTGCCAGGAACCACTTGTACCCGGGGGCCGCCCGACTGCTCTTTGGCCTTATCATCGCGCCCCTGTATCCTGCCACTACTGCTCCGGTACAGTGCGTTGCGGGCAATCCACTCGGCCCGAATAATCTCCCAGTTTCGCGGTCGGAAGGTACTTTATCCGGCCAGCTAAATGTGAGGCATGCGTTCAACATGACCCGAGGGACAACAACGGACGGTCCTTAATCGACACAGAAGGAAAACACTACAGTCCGAAACCCTGCAAGTTTCCGCCCGGTCTCAAATTCATTTCACACTTAGTTATACCATGACTTCATAGTCATCCAAGCAGATCCAGGTAACCACCTATAGCTCGCAGGTGACAGGAAATCACCCGACTTCTACCGGTCTAAGCCAGCTAAGCATTGACTCGACTGCGGATACCAGGGTAACAAGGATATAGTATAACAAAGGTAAGCAAGGTATAATGCAGCAACGTTTGTGAACAACTCCTAAACGTAATGCATCAAATTAAGTAAAGTTAATAATAAATTATTTGCAAACCGGGAGAGAAATGCTCCGAGGCTTGCCTCTCTCAAAAGAGCTCGGACGGTGGTCGGGGCACTCTAGGAGCTCTTCACCGACCTCCTCTTCGGCTTCTGTCACCTCCTGCTGCTGCACCTCGAGCTGCTCCTCTGGCTCCTCGGGTAAGATGACTGGGTTCTCGGTTTGCGATCCTGTATGATGCAATGCGCGTAAGTGATTATGCAAACGTGCATCGAAGGAGATGAAGCAATGAATATGTTGAAATGCAAGGTAGTCAACATCATCCAAGAAACTATACACTACAAGCACATGTCATCTACTGCATTCTCTTCTATTACTATTATGTTAAGTTAACATATCTTATGAAATGCTTCAAAGATACACCAAAGCTTTACTAATTTCTTAATCACACTTAAAGCAACACTTAAAGCAACACTTGCTTAAACCCTAAATAATAATAGGTTTGAATAGCAACATATATTTCTGATGCTCCTAAAAATCTAAGAAAATTACAGTAGCATAATACTACCCTAGACCGACTTCCATAAAAATTTCATGGCATTTGGATAAGTAAACTATCATGTACAAAAATGACAAGCTATAGCATAAAAATGAGCATGAAATTACTTTGTACTATGAAAAGTGTCAAACAACAGAATTAATATTTTTCCTAGGTTCTTCATAGCATATAATGACTGTACAAAAATTATCACATGCATGTTTTATACAAAGTTTGCTCTCTAGCAAAAATAACAAAAATCAGCCATTAAAGGTACTTGAACTACTCCTCCAAAGTTTTCCACAGCACATGCATGAAACATATTTTTTCTAGGAAGTACATGATATAAGAAGATTAACAAACTTGAAATCATATTTTTCTGATACATATAGGATTTACTAACCATTTTACAAGATATCAGCAATATCAAGAATTAATTAAAGCTCTACAGAAAAGTATCCCAAAAATGACATGCAATATTTTTATATTGTAGATCTGGTTCCAATGAGTCCATAGAAATTTATTTCATAATTTTTGGAGCTCAAATGAATATAAAAACATTTTCCACAATATTTTTCATCATGAATAATAAAAGAAAACAGAAAATGATTTTCATTATTAAAACTGGGCCGGCCCATGGAAATAAACCGGCCCGTGGCCGTTCTCGGCCTGGTTCACGCGCGCGGGGGAAAGAGTGAGCAGGCCCGGCTCGGGCTTCGGCCCACGGCCGCTCGCGCGAGGAGGCCGGGGGGAGAAGCCGGAGGCGTCGGTGACCGCAATGTCGCGGCCGCGCGTCGACTGGCCGGTGGCCATTGCCGACCACGTCCGGGTGCGGAAAAGCGAGCAACAGGTGCGCGGGGAGGAGGCGGACCCGTTTTCGGTGATAGAGAAGCAAGAGGGGTAGCGGGGAATCACTCCCGCGGGAGGCCGCGCGCGCGGTGGCGCCATGGCCGCCGACGGCGGATGCACGGAATCCGCACCTGCTTGGCTCGGGTGACGGCAACGAGGTGCGCATGGGGTGCCGGAGAAGGAGGCGAAGTTGGGTGCACGAGTAGGCGAGCTATGGCGGCTCACCGTCGGCCAATTTGGCCGGCGGGTGCGGCGGTGGCGGTGCTTGCGCTGTGCGGTGCTCGCGCGGCACGGAGCGGAGGAAGGCCGAGGCAGAGAAATTCGGAGAGGGAGGGTGGACACGGAGCGCAGGCGACTTAGAAGAGCGAGGCGCGCGCTGGCGGGGGCCACCGACGGCGAGCGGCGCATGCCGGCCACGGGGCGCGCGGTGCCTGCGCGGGCGCGTGCGTGTCGCGGCGAGCGCGGGCGAGCGGGCATGACGCGCGGGCAGGCGAGCGAGCGCGGGGTCAGCTGGGCCGGGCCGCTTCGCGAGCGGGCCGAGAAGGGAAGCGGCGGCCTGCTTAGGTTAGTTTTGATTTTTTTTTTTAATTTTCTAAATTCAAACCAATTTCAAATACAGTTTTCAAACCCTATTTTGAATAAGAAAAAGACATTTTCTGAAAATGACCCAAAAATAAAAGTTGCTTAGAATTTAATTCTCTACAACTTTGATTAAGGGGCCAACCTCAAAACTCTTATAGATTTTGATTTTTAAAATAAAAGCTAATTTAGGGAGGATTTTTGAATATTTTCAAATAACATTTTTAAAACAAATCTTTGACAAAACTTTGAGTGATTTAGTGGCTCCAAAAATTTTTCTTATAATTCTAAGTGATATGAAATTTATAGTTGAACAATTTTGATGAATGTCATTAGCACATTATCACAACATGTTATGAAATACTAGTTTCCACATTTTTATTTTATTAAAGGTACACCCTAAGCACATATGATTATGAATGCCATGACATGTTATGCTCATGATTTGCAATGCAAATGCTTGCGTAACACCGGAGTGTTACAGCCCTCCCCTCTTACAAAAATCTCGTCCTGAGATTTCGGTTACGAACCGTTTATTATAAAAATCTTCGTATGCTTTTTGTAGGTATTCACCCGTTTTCCAAGATGCATCTCCCTCATCATGATGACTCTATTGTATCTTATATGTTTTCACCATACTGTTTCGAGTAGCCCTTTCTTTGGAATCCAAAACTCGAATTGGCTGCTCACGATACACCAGATCTGACTTAAGTTTTATGCCTCGAGGTTCAATTATTTTCTCTGGAACGCGCAAACATTTCTTGAGATGTGATACGTGAAAAACTGAGAATATAGCACCCATTAATTCTGGTAATTCCAATTTATAAGCCACTGGACCCTTTCTTTCCAAGATTTTATAGGGTCCTACAAATCTGGCGGCAAGCTTTCTGCGTATTCCAAACTGCTTCTTCTTCATTGGCGTGACTTTTAGATAAACATAGTCACCAACTTCGAACATAAGTGGTCTCCTTCTCTTATCCGCATAACTTTTCTGACGTGACTGAGCTGCTCTCATATTTTGCTGAATGATATGAACTTTCTTTTCGGCTTCTTCCACGAAATCAATACCATAATACCTTCTTTCCCCTGGCTCAATCTAGTTTAAAGGTGTTCTACACTTTCGTCCATACAGAGCCTCAAAAGGTGCTATCTTGATACTTTCTTGATAGCTATTATTATACGCGAATTCTGCTAAAGGTAACCATGACTCCCATGAACCTCTGGAAGACAACACACAAGCTCTTAACATATCCTCTAAAACAGCATTAACTCTTTCAGTCTGACCATCTGTTTGAGGATGATAGGCAGTGCTACGAATCAGACTAGTCCCCAAACCTTTGTGCAAATGCTCCCAAAAGTGAGCAGTGAACTGTGACCCTCTGTCAGACACGATAGTCTTCGGTATGCCATGCAATCTCAAAATCTCCGCAATATACTTCTCGGCATATTGAGGTGGTCTATAAACTGTCTTGACAGGTAAAAAGTGGGCTGTCTTGGTAAGACGGTCCATGATTACCCAAATCGAATCATGGCCTTTCTGAGTAGTGGGCAAACCTGTGATGAAATCCATACTTATATCATCCCACTTCCAACTAGATACTGACAAAGGTTGCAACAATCCGGCAGGTCTCATGTGAATAGCTTTCACTCGACAACATGTGTCACATCTGGCTACATAAGCTGCAATTTCCTTCTTCATCTTTGTCCACCAATAACGAGGTCTTAGTTCTTGATACATTTTACTACTGCCAGGATAAATGGACAACTTAGAGTGATGAGCTTCATCCATAATTTTATTCTTAAGCTCTCTATCCTTTGGAACAACAAGACGGTTGTCGAACCACAACACGTCCTGCTCGTCCACTCTGAAGTATTTTGAAGGTTCTTCTTTAATTTTCTTTTTGATGTGGAATATCCCTTTGTCTGCTTTCTTACCTTCTATTATCTTACTCTCCAAGGTGCAACTGATCTGAATACTATGTAACACGGCAGGGTGCATTAAATTAAAACCATCTTCGAGTAAGGGTTGCATATTCAGACAATGCGACTTTCTACTCAAAGCATCGGCTACCACATTGGCTTTCCCAGGGTGATACTGTACATTCAAGTTGTAATCTTTAATTAGTTCTAACCATCTTCGCTGTCTCATGTTCAATTCTGGTTGGGTGAAAATGTACTTGAGACTCTTATAATCGGTGAAAATATTGCACACATTACCAAGTAAATAGTATCTCCAAATCTTTAAGGCATGCACCATGGCGGCAAGCTCAAGATCATGTGTCGGATAATTGATTTCATGTTTTCTCAACTGGCGGGAGGCATAAGCAATGACTCTTCCTTCTTGCATCAGAACACAACCTAATCCTGTTTTTGATGCGTCACAGAACACATCAAAAGGTTTCTCGATGTCTGGCTGTGCAAGAACTGGAGCAGTGGTCAACAGTTTCCGCAAGGTGTGGAAAGCTGTCTCACACTCCTCTATCCACACAAACTTGTGATCTTTCTGTAACAGACTTATCATTGGCTTGTCAATCTTCGAGAAGTCTAGGATAAAGCGGCGATAGTAACCAGCTAATCCTAGGAAACTCCTGACTTCTGGCACTGTGGTTGGAGTTTTCCAATCCATAACCTCTTGCACTTTGCTCGGATCTACCGAAACTCCATTCTTAGATAGAATATGACCAAGGAAAGGAACTTTCTTCAACCAAAATTCACATTTGCTGAACTTAGCATACAACTTATGATCTCTCAGTCTGGTCAAGACAATTCTCAGATGCTCTTCATGATCTTTCTCATTCTCAGAGTATACTAGAATGTCATCAATGAAGACAACTACAAACTTGTCCAACTCTGGCATGAAAATTATATTCATCAGATACATAAAGTATGTAGGAGCATTTGTTAAGCCAAAAGACATAACAAGATACTCGTACAACCCGTATCTGGTAGAAAAAGCGGTTTTCGGGATATCTTGTGGCCTGATCTTTATCTGATGATACCCTGATCTTAGGTCTATCTTGGAGAACACTCTAGCTTTAGCCAACTGATCAAACAAAACGTCGATATGAGGCAAAGGATATTTATTCTTGATAGTTACAGCATTAAGAGGTCGATAATCCACACACATTCTCAGAGTACCCTCTTTCTTTTTCTTCACGAACAAGGCAGGACATCCCCACTCAGACTTACTCGGTCGGATAAACCCCTTCTTTAGCAATTCTTCTCGTTGCTTCTTCAGCTCAGCTAACTCATCTGGAGGCATCCGATAGGGTCTCCTCGAAATAGGAGCTGTCCCGGGGATCAACTTGATTCCAAACTCAACATCTCTATCTGGAGGAAGGCCAGGTAACTCGTCTGGAAACACATCCGGGAACTCACACACTACCGGGATCTGGTGGATAGGAATAACTTCCATGGCACAGGTCACACTCACAAAGTCTGTTCTTTCGGGCAATGGTACCTGAAAAGTACCCTCTCCCTGGGGATCCTTAAGGGTAAGCAACCGACTGCTTGTATCTATGACTGCCCCCCAGTTCTTCATCCAGTTCATTCCTATTATTACATCCAAAACTAGTCCAGGCATAACTACCAGGTTTACTAGAAACTTCCGACTACCTAACTCAAGGGTTGCTCCTCTAACCATCTTATTGGTTAACACATCAGCCCCTGCTGAACTTATGCGATAACCATAACTCAATTATGTGCATAGTTGTTCATGCTTCCATGCAAATGCTTGACTCATAAAAGAATGCGAGGATCCAGAATCAAATAGAACAACTGTAGGGTGATGGTTAACAAGAAACTTACCGGCAGTTACAGGCTCTCCCTCAGGAATCTCATCAACGGTGGTATGGTGTACACGGGCAGTGTAAGTCTGTTGCTTCTTTTTAGGCGGATAAGGGCAGAACTTTGAAAAGTGGCCTGGCTGACCACAATTGTAGCAGGGCCCCTTCACTGTACCAGCAGATCCTATAGCTCCCTTGGAGTTGCTCTGTTCTGCAGCTGCGGTGATCTTTGCTAGCGGCACGGCCATCTTGTACGGCTTCTGTGGTCCCCTGTAGTTCTGGGTTTTATGCTGTGGCGGCCGGAACCTTGCACCAGGTGCGAACGGACGATAAGAAAGACGGTTTACAGTGACAACTCTGGACTGGGATGGTCCTGACTCAAACACCCTCTTGCGATTCTTAGATGCAGTGTAGGCGTTGTTGTTCTTTTCTTGTTTTAAACAATCACTGACAAAGTCATTGAACCTGGTGCGGGTATTGGTACCCACATGCTTCATCATCTTCAGACTTAACCCTCTCTTGAAACTAGCAATTCTCTTTGCATCTGTGTCGACCATGTCTGGAGCATAGCGGCACAAGCTATTAAAGGCATGCAGATACTGTGTTATAGTCTTGGTACCCTGATTGAAGGCCAAGAACTCTCCGAGCTTCATCTCAACCAACCCTGGGGGAATATAAACTCCTCTAAACGCTTCAGTGAATTCTCTCCAAGTAATCTGGGCATTGGGAGGAAAGGTGGTGCGGTGATGCTTCCACCACATCCCTGCCGGTCCCTGTAACTGATGTGCAGCATATTCTGTCTTCAGAACTTCTGTCAGTCTCAACACACGGAACTTATCTTCCATAGTGTTGATCCATTCTTCAGCGTCGAGTGGCTCTACTGCTTCCTTGAAAATAGGTGGCCTAGTATCCATGAAATCCTTGAAATTGCTGTACTGATTCACTCCATGGCCACCACCTTGATTATTTCCTCTCTGAACATTTTCAGTGATGGTACGCAGAAAATCTTCCATATTCCTTTGTGACTGCTCGGCGTTGCGCTGGCTTCCAAGGAACTGTGCGAAGAATACCTCTGCAGTGAGCGGTGGAGGAGGGGGCAATTGTGGCTCTGGCTGTGGCTCCTGGTGATTGACGTTGTTTGCACCACCCCCACCAGCCCCTGCACCGTTGCCACCAGTTTCAGCGGCCTCATACGTGGCACGGCGAGTGTTTGTCATCTGCATATTTCAGCAACAAGTAATAATTGAGCGAAGTGGTAGTAATTGTATTCGAATGAACAATCATGCCATACTGAATTTATTGGAGAGAACAAGTCATGCAATAAAACAGAGGCACAATAATCACATTCCAATTAAAACAACATCACTAATCAAATTACTTCGAATGCAACATCGTGTTTCATACAACCACGTTGCCAGCATACATACACTGGACATACACAACCAAGATTCAAAAGATCGCCAGTCTCAAGATCGAACAGAATACAACACGATACATGGAAACCAAAAGAAGGCCATCGCGATAGAGCCTATCACTAACGCAAGGCAACTAGCCTACTCCTTGGGGCCGTCGTCGAGGTCAGAGGCGTCACCTTCGCTACCATCAGTAGTGGCGTCATCGTCGATGTCCATCTGGGCGGCGTCCGGAGGAGCATACGGGTCCATCCCGTTGTAGAGGGCATGAAACTCTTCATGCAAGTTGGCATTATACCCTTCTAGCTCCTCGACCCTCTGCCTCAGAAGGTCCCTCTCGTTCCAGGCTTCATTCCTTTCCTGCACTAGCTGTCCCATCATGCGGTCTGCATTTCTGTTGGCCTGAGTCAACGTCTGTACCCGCTGCATAGCACTCTCACCTCTCTCGAGAGCCCGATCTTGTTGCAAGCTCATGTCGTCCAACTGCTCCTGCAAGCTAGCTACAGCACGTGCTTGCTTCTTCTTCTGCTTCCTTGCTTCAAGCCGGTCATTGCCACGCAGACCAGTCAAGGTCCAATAGGTACTCTCAAGACCCTGGTATGCTCTGATGGCTGCATACATGGCACTCATTGTGTGGTTGTCGCTAGCCCGTCCTTCACTTGGGCCTCTAACCAGGGCACTTCCTTGCGGCTGCACCCAAATGGCATCACGAGGATCATCTCTCGGGAAAGTACCGGCCAAAGCTGCTGCCAACTCATTAGGAAACCTGCTCATTATGTCTTGGATGACGTGAAAGGCTGCACCCTCTGCACCCTCAACTGGAGTGCGTCCTTCAAACTCCAAATGTCAACCATCCCATTCTGGCGCATCACCAAGAGCAGGGACGGTGATTTCCACTACCGCAAGTCCATCCTCAGCTAACTAGCTCTCACTCCAGGAGTACACCGGCTCTTGACCCTCTGGGTACCCCACATCATGGAGCACTCTCCAAAGCAAGGTGGGCATGCCAAACTCACTTAGAAAAGTGTCCGTGCTGCGGCGCTCCCGCGGGGCCATCTGGTGACAGGGTGCCCTTCCGCCAGTGGACTTACGTGCAGTCTTCTTCGTGCGGGCCATCTGTAGCACAAGTTTTAAATTACCCGATGAGAATATATTTTAAGTTGATGTTACTTTTATCAAACTAGGATAATCCTTTTATAAGGGGAGGAATGCATGTTATGAATGAAATGCATAGACAATATGATGCATGCGCGAGTCTTACGTTCTCACAAACTTAGAAAATAAAGACATCTAACGATGAATTCGGTGGCATACAAACGATCTCTTATATACGTAACTAATTCGATCTACACGATAAACGCTGTTATGAACCTGCAGAAAATTCATTTCAGCCCATTCCCCATGAATGCATGAAAGCAGTAAATCTACCTATACGCTCTACACGAATCCCCAGATGCGTGTACAACGGTAGTAACTACCCAAACACATCGTCCTATTGACGGCATCGCCTCAACGGACGGAACACACACATATGCGATACTTTCATAAAAACATGTGTAAAATATGTAATTATTCTAGTATCATATAAGCACTCTCCCTAGATCGGCGGTTTATCCGATCATGCTCTCACAGCTCACAGTTACCAAAGCGTAGAGGTAACTGATCCATACATTACCACTCAATTAAGTGGCACTCATATAATAGCACGCCGTATGAGCAACGAAAGAAAAATATGGTGCAAGAACCCCAAGTTAGTACTTAAATAGCCACCTAGAGTCCTTAACTGGGCATACAGGATATGACCATTGGCACACCTTTAGTTTTAAAATCACACTTTTTAAACAGAATTTTGTTTCAAATACACTTATGAACAGTAATCACGCTAAAACATGCTCCGATGCCAGCTGTAACAGAAACCGTCCAATTATACGAGATTAAGTAGGAAAATCATCCAACGGAAGGACAATTTAACAAACTTAAGCCCGTATAACCCGATAGTCCGTGAAATCTCGACGGATTTCAAACCATTTCACATAACAGCCAAGATCGTACTAAGTTTAGCGGTCACCATCATAAGTTACATAAATGTTCGCGGCATAAAATACGTCGGAGTTTAAACATAGTTATTACAAACCAGGTTCGAATAAAAGTAGCGGAAGCGGTAGTTCAAATCACGCACACACACAACATTTTGAAATAAAGTGCCAGCTTGTGATCATCTCTAGCAAAAGCATCAGACTAGAAGTAGCGAATGACCATTGTCCATGGTCCTAAGCTTCGCCCATCGCAGGATAGAGACAGTTGATACAGTAGCCGTAATACATCTGCCCATCTGCAACAAGTGGGAACAAAGCCCTGAGTATGAGAGGGTACTCAGCTAGACTTACCCGTCAAAAACCAGAAATAAAAGACACCAAGGAATCATGATAGGCTTTCTGGTGGGATAGCTGACTCATTTGCAAGAAAAGCGTTTTTAACTTAACAATTCCTTTCCAAAAGCATGCAGTAATTAACTCTTTATTACCCTGTCAACTATGTTTGCACTGGTGCTAGAGTAACACGTAATTAAGCAAGTAAGGATTACCATTGATCATTAACAATAGTTATCATGTCATCTTCCACATAGTTATCCAAGTGATTCATCAAGATTACTACGATGAAGTAGCTCAAGTCAAGTGTTCACTATCCAGTGAACGATGGCGATTCGAATCGATTATTAACCAGCTGGTAAGTTATTCCTCACACAAACCTCACTCACCCACTAAAGTGAGGTGTTGGTCACCGAGTCAACCATTCAGGTAAAGTCGCGAGCTTGTCAGGAACCACTTGTACCCGGGGGCCGCCCGACTGCTCTTTGGCCTTATCATCGCGCCCCCGTATCCTGCCACTACTGCTCCGGTACAGTGCGTTGCGGGCAATCCACTCGGCCCGAATAATCTCCCAGTTTCGCGGTCGGAAGGTACTTTATCCGGCCAGCTAAATTTGAGGCATGCGCTCAACATGACCCAAGGGACAACAACGGACGGTCCTTAATCGACATAGACGGAAAACACTACAGTCTGAAACCCTGCAAGTTTCCGCCCGGTCACTTCATAGTCATCCAAGCAGATCCAGGTAACCACCTATAGCTCGCAGGTGACAGGAAATCACCCGACTTCTACCGGCCTAAGCCAGCTAAGCATTGACTCAACTGCGGATACCAGGGTAACAAGGATATAGTATAACAAAGGTAAGCAAGGTATAATGCAGCAACGTTTGTAAACAACTCCTAAACGTAATGCATCAAATTAAGTAAAGTTAATAATAAATTATTTGCAAACCGGGAGAGAAATGCTCCGGGGCTTGCCTCTCTCAAAAGAGCTCGGACGGTGGTCGGGGCACTCTAGGAGCTCTTCACCGACCTCCTCTTCGGCTTCTGTCACCTCCTGCTGCTGCACCTCGAGCTACTCCTCTGGCTCCTCGGGTAAGACGACTGGGTTCTCGGTTTGCGATCCTATATGATGCAATGCGCGTAAGTGATTATGCAAACGTGCATCGAAGGAGATGAATGCAATGAATATGTTGAAATGCAAGGTAGTCAACATCATCCAAGAAACTATACACTACAAGCACATGTCATCTACTGCATTCTCTTCTACTACTATTATGTTAAGTTAACATATCTTATGAAATGCTTCAAAGATACACCAAAGCTTTACTAATTTCTTAATCACACTTAAAGCAACACTTGCTTAAACCCTAAATAATAATAGGTTTGAATAGCAACATATATTTCTGATGCTCCTAAAAATCTAAGAAAATTACAGTAGCATAATACTACCCTAAACTGACTTCCATAAAAATTTCATGGCATTTGGATAAGTAAACTATCCTGTACAAAAATGACAAGCTATAGCATAAAAATGAGCATGAAATTACTTTGTACTATGAAAAGTGTCAAACAACAGAATTAATATTTTTCCTAGGTTCTTCATAGCATATAATGACTGTACAAAAATTAGCACATGCATGTTTTATACAAAGTTTGCTCTCTAGCAAAAATAACAAAAATCAGCCATTAAAGGTACTTGAACTACTCCTCCAAAGTTTTCCACAGCACATGCATGAAACATATTTTTCCTAGGAAGTACATGATATAAGAAGATTAACAAACTTGAAATCATATTTTTCTGATACATATAGGATTTACTAACCATTTTACAAGATATCAGCAATATCAAGAATTAATTAAAGCTCTACAGAAAAGTATCCCAAAAATGACATGCAATATTTTTATATTGTAGATCTGGTTCCAATGAGTCCATAGAAATTTATTTCACAATTTTTGGAGCTCAAATGAATACAAAAACATTTTCCACAATTTTTTCATCATGAATAATAAAAGAAAACAGAAAACGATTTTCATTATTGAAACTAGGCCGGCCCATGGAAATAAACCGGCCCGTGGCCGTTCTCGGCCTGGTTCACGCGCGCAGGGGAAAGAGTGAGCAGGCCCGGCTCGGGCTTCGGCCCACGGCCGCTCGCGCGAGGAGGCCGGGGGGAGAAGCCGGAGGCGTCGGTGACCGCAATGTCGCGGCCGCGCGTCGACCGGCCGGTGGCCATTGCCGACCTCGCCCGGGTGCGGAAAAGCGAGCAACAGGTGCGCGGGAGGAGGCGGACCTGTTTTCGGTGATAGAGAAGCAAGAGGGGTAGCGGGGAATCACTCCCGCGGGAGGCCGCGCGCGCGGTGGCACCATGGCCGCCGGCGGCGGATGCACGGAATCCGCACCTGCTTGGCTCGGGTGACGGCAACCAGGCGCGCACTGGCGGGGGCCACCGACGGCCAGCTGTCGACGGCGAGCGGCGCATGCCGGCCACGGGGCGCGCGGTGCCTGCGCGGGCGCGTGCGTGTCGCGGCGAGCGCGGGCGAGCGGGCATGACGCGCGGGCAGGCGGGCGAGCGCGGGTCAGCTGGGCCGGGCCGCTTCGCGGGCGGGCCGAGAAGGGAAGCGGCGGCCTGCTTAGGTTAGTTTTGATTTTTTTTTTTAATTTTCTAAATTCAAACCAATTTTAAATACAGTTTTCAAACCCTATTTTGAACAAGAAAAAGACATTTTCTGGAAATGACCCAAAAATAAAAGTTGCTTAGAATTTAATTCTCTACAACTTTGATTAAGGGGCCAACCTCAAAACTCTTATAGATTTTGATTTTTAGAATAAAAGCTAATTTAGGGAGGATTTTTGAATATTTTCAAATAACATTTTTAAAACAAATCTTTGACAAAACTTTGAGTGATTTAGTGGCTCCAAAAATTTTCCTTATAATTCTAAGTGATATGAAATTTATAGTTGAACAATTTTGATGAATGTCATTAGCACATTATCACAACATGTTATGAAATACTAGTTTCCACATTTTTATTTTATTAAAGGTACACCCTAAGCACATATGATTATGAATGCCATGACATGTTATGCTCATGATTTGCAATGCAAATGCTTGCGTAACACCGGAGTGTTACAGTTGCTAGGGTGAGAGAGGGCGTCACTAGGGTAGGGAGGGCGCCATGTGTGGGGTGGAGGTGGTGCACCCACTCCCCTGCACCACCGCTGCGCCACCTCTATGGATCTCACCGGAGGCGAGTGGATCTCGCTCCTGCTCCATGGATCTCGCGCGAGGTGGGGGAGAGGGCCACCGGATCTATAGGCATTGGGGGGTTCCCCATGGGGGAGGATGCTGGGCGTTGGTGCGCTGCGAAAGGGGTAAGGGTGGGAACGGAGCAACACATGCAGGAGTTGATTTTGTAAGGAGAGGCGTGTTTGTTTAGGCGAGCGGCGCTTGCGGTAGTGAGTGGAGCGAGACGTCCAGCCTTCCAGATGTCTTAATGGTAGCATTGCGCCACGAAAGCATATGGCCTAGGGTCACCGTCTCTGGATGTGAATTTCTAATATACTAAGATGGTTGGCTTAAGACCACCATTTGAAAAAAAAACATATTTATATGGATAGTTTTTTTAAGCGGCTGCCTCTAGAAATACTATTTTTAGACACAATTATGATAAACGGCCATCTGTAGAGAAATGAACATTTTCAAAGATCATGTTTGGTAGGGATGGAGACGGATCGAATTTGTATAGAATCAGATTAGGTTATCACCTTTTATCATATTTTAATTCAAATCTGACTACAGATACAGATATTTTCAAAAACGAGTACAAAACGAATATCTCGGGCTCGGATTTCTATTTTAATTACTCAATTCAACTCAAAATGCACATTGTTAAATTCAACTTACATGAATATAATTTTACTACTGAATTCATCGTAACCAAAGTGAAATCAAAATTGAAGTACACTTCTAATAATTTTGAATATCGAAGTAAACTAAATTATAATGGATAATACTAATTAAAATGATAGGTCAAATGAACAAAGTCAAATAAAAATGGTAGGCAACAAGTACCATTTTGATTTATTAATGTTTTTATAATTATGAAAATATTATAAAAGTAGAGATTAAAGTATGTGTGTGAGTATATAACATAGATGAGGATAGCTCATAAAAAATAATATAGTTATCAATAAATATTTAATAATTAAATATATAAATTAATTGGGGAAGTTTTTTTCCTTTTTCTACGGTGGCGGTGGCCATCATGTGGGTACAGGAGGCCGGGTACAAAGATACTGGTGAAAAAAAACACGACTAAATGACTAATGCGTAAGATCTTACTACTGGTTCACTGTCAGATTAATAGGAACCATTAGATTAAATGAGATTAAGCCATCAAGATATTAAGTGGATATAAATTATTTGGTTACATAATATTTTTCAGTTCTTTTCTTTTATAGTTTATACATAGTAAATAAATAAATAAAATTATTAAAATAATTTTAAAACAACAAATGTATTTTAGGTTTAAACTAAACTAGCAAACATGCCCATGCGTTGTAACGGGTGAAAAATCAGACCATACTCAAGTCTAATAAACATGGCATAAATTTTAACTTTTTAGGAGATTATATGCATCATTAATTGTTAGGTAATATACTTGTTTGCAAATGTTTAAAATACATCCCTCTACCTTCGTCCAGCATGTGCTAAGTTTTTTGAAAACCGTCGCTTTTGACCACAGCGCTCAGGTAAACGCATGCGTGTAGACGATAGACGGCCGGGGTAGTAGATTCATGTTTACGTACGTTACGGCGTGGCCGCAGCACGTGTCCTCTCCACATCAGACACGGACACGGCTGGGCTCAGGGCCTCATATAGTACTACGGTCTCCGTATATGACATGCACACTCATTTTAAATTATTATTTCCTCAGAATATAAAAGTTGGATTAGGATTCCTAGCTATTGATTAGTCCGGATTTCTATTCAAATTACTCAGAAACACGGCCTTCCAGGATACATTTGATTATAATTCCTGACCATCTAGCTTACCTCAAGAAGCCTGACATATGTCGTATATAACAAGGGGGTTGTATGTAACATCTCAGGTATTTGGCTTCCCTAATTGCATTGTATTTCATAAGCATGAGCATCATTCATCTCATTCATGTCTTTATTTTGTTTGTAACATGAGTATGCAACATACTCTAATATGCTTGTTTGTAATTGTTGTGCTTATGAAATGTGAGTGATGCAACTTGTAGATACAACATGGGATCTCATACTTGGAAACATGGCAATGTTGTTAGGATCCCATGATAAGCTTAATTGTTGCAACAAGGCTTTGAAACATGTGCAACATGGTAGTGCAACATTTTGTGGAAAACAATTGTTTTGCTGGTTTCAACTTATGTGACACTAGGAATTTTATGTAACCAATGTGTAGAGTAGCTAATTATATCTTATAACACCTTAATTACATTTAGGGTAATTAGTGGAACAATATTCATGTTGACCAAAATGACCAAATTGCCCTCCTAGGTGTTGTTGACCAACCCTTGACCCCTAGAATGCTTTGGTTTGACCGTTTAAAAAGTACAGCATAGGAATCTTGCATGGAGATGCACCCTTAAACAAAGTTGAAGAAAATTTTATAGGGAACAAAAGTTTCAATATGGTCATTTCATGAAAATAGTCATAACACCCTCAAAAATGGCCCACAAGTCAGTAGGGGTGGTTGTTTTGGGCTTAGAAATTTTGGTTAAGTCCTAATTGTAATGCAATTGCAAGGTTACCTTCTTTGGGGCACTAACTCTCTAACTAAGCTGAACCAGCCCAAGTTCCAATTGGTAAATTTGTAGTCTTCATATAGCTCTTCAATTTTGTCAATAACATCACGACCTAAATCGAGCCAGTTTTGGAGATATAGAGGGAGCAAAACCGGTTGTCAGCCGGTCATCGCGACCCTCGATTCAGTCAAGTTCAGACCTTCAAGTTTCAGTTGTGGCCTACCGGCCGCAGGGCAGTGCTGCCACGTGGGCGCGCCGTGGCAGCCGTACATCGGCCGCGGCCCCACCGGTCAGGCCCAGCGGGTCTCTAGAGCACCCCGACGCCGCACTCACCCTCACTCGCGCCCCTGCCCCTCTCTCTCGCCCTCTCCGAGCCAGGGCGGAGCACCGAGGCGCCATTGCCGCCGCGTGCTTCCTCGCGCTCGTGCACCGTCATCATTGCACCTCGGCCCAATTCCTTCCGTCAACGGCACCCCAGCGCCTTCCTCTACCCCCTCCACTCCTTCCTTGGATTGTTTGAGCAAAGGTGAGGCCGCATTGGTCATTTCCGCCACCGCGACCATGTGCGGGGCCTCGCCGGAGCTCGAGGCCGCCGTGGTCAGAGTAGCTAGGACCCTTCCCAGTCTCCCCTTCTCCCTCTATTAGCTCCCTGGTTCCCTCGTGAAGCTCGTACCGAGCTTAGACGAGGCGTTGTGGCCTCGCCGTCGCCGGCGCACCGCCACCGGAACGCCATCGTCCGCCTTGACTGGCCGCAAGTACTCTCCAGCCACCTCTAGGGTCACCGTTGCACCTCATTCGGTTCGGGATCACGTGGTGAGCATGACGGTGGTCTCGGTTTCGCTGGCCGACCCACCGGCGGCGAGCTCGGCCGTCACCGTCGCCCCCCTGCTCCTTGTCTCGCTGACTAGGGGGCCCGCTCTGTCAGTGGTCACGCGCGGGCGGGATGGCCGTAGCGGGCCGCGCACGCGGTTAGGCCACGTCAACCACGCGAAGCCGCGCGCGGGATAGCGGGCCGCGCGTTAGGCGAGTCGGCCCAGTAGCAGTTAGGGTTCATTTTCGTGTTTTTCTTTTATTTAATTCACAGATCTATATGCTTTGTTGTAGATTTTATATCTTCCATTTTATAGATCTATTTGAGGTGATTCAAATTTTGTTGGACTCTGGTTGAAGTGTAGTATTTAGGAAAAATATTAAATATATATGTGATGTTTATTTTCTGGAAGATTTAATTAGGCCTTTGAAATGTGTTTTAAATTGAATATAAACTTGTTAAATGGATAACTTGAGTTGTATTATTCCAAAAATTATGAAAGTTGGTGGGTAGGTTATTTTATGTATATGTTAGCTCTAATAAAAATTTGGGTACTAGTGTTTGAGTACTTTTCAAGTTACGATGTTATCATGTTATATTAGAAGATACTTGAATGAATTTTTTAATTTTTCTATATGTGCAATGCTCATGAAATTTTATGGAAAGTGTCCTAGTACCCTAAGGTTGCTAAGAAAAATATGGTTTCTGTTGTTTGATACTTTTCAATGTGATTTATTATTTATGCAAAAATCAGTCTTTTTAGATTGTGAATTTTGTGTAGGGAGTTTCTATGAATAACTTTAGTTCAAATTTTTACAGTAGCCTCTTTGTAGGGCAGAGAGCCTCCTGTAATTTTTGTAGAATTTTTTAAGTAGCTTGCATATAAGTTTAATTTTTCACTTAATTAATTAAGTAAATTAAGAAAGGGGTTAAAATAAATATTTTGGGTTGGCACACCTTACTTTCTGGTGGTTTTATGACATGTGTGAACTATTAGTGTCATTAGTTTGGTCATAAGGGTAGTTTGACACATGAATAAATATTTAATTTGCACATTTCTAGGTTCTCTAGACAGCTGGTAGCATTTTTGGGTTTGAACCTTGATAAAGAGGTTTGCTGGGAAACTTGTGAATACCAAAGTAGTAGTAAACTTATTAAACTAGCTTGTGTAAAAATTTGGTGACATTTGGCCTAATAGTCTAGGAGTTGTAGCTGTTTAAAGTGGCTGTCCAGAAATGACTGCTCTCTGTTTGAAGAGGACAAATTTCTAGAAATTTAGAATCTCGAGTAGGTAAACTTTAGAATTAAGTGTTGAGGTCTGAAAGTGAATTGTAGAGCATTTTATAAGCTTTCTAGATTGTCTTGTATCATGTCATTTGGATTTTTGAATCTATAATTGTGATGGAAATACTTAGCTGCTATCCGGAATGTGTTGTTGCGATATTTTATGATTGGGTTGGTGGTAACCTTGAGTAATATTGTTCTTATTAATTGTTAGGTGTTAGGGCCTTAACTGAGGAGGAACAATTATACATTAGGTTATGTAGACTAGGTAAGTACTTCTC
The DNA here is from genome assembly GCA_038087645.1 of Saccharum hybrid cultivar R570. Lineage (NCBI taxonomy): Eukaryota > Viridiplantae > Streptophyta > Magnoliopsida > Poales > Poaceae > Saccharum > Saccharum hybrid cultivar. The sequence goes on from JAQSUU010000683.1 coordinate 3,002,386, forward strand.
TATCGAAGAAGAGATTTGCACTTATTATTGATGTGATTTGAATAGAGCACTAGAATTGCTGAAGTGCATTCCATTACGAGCATGCTGCATTCCTTCTTATGCATCCATGAGATTTATTGTGCATTCATGCAATAGGTGTACCGAAGTGAGTGACACTCCTCGAGTTCGAGAGAGCGATTCTGGAGGAGGTTCAAGAGCAGCCGGGAGAACCCAAAGAGACAGCCAACGAAAGAAACGCCATTGACGAGTTACCGGAGTGTCCGGATCATCGCCCTTCCTCGTTCCTGAAAGGCAAGCCTCAGTGCATGCTGACCCAATTATTTTATATATCAATCTTGAGTACTTTTACTTGTTTGCTGCATTAAGTTGTAGGAGTTGTGTGAAAACACTTGTTGCATTATACTTGTCCTTGTCCAGGTATCATACTTAAATTCTAAATTAAGTTTAGGCACGTATCAATGCTTAGCCCTGCTTAGTCCGGTAGAAGTCGGGTGATTTCCGGTCATCCGTGAGATGTAGGAATGGGTCACGAGTGGCTATGTTGGCTATCGTGGATGGAACCATGCCTTAAAATAAAATTAAGACCGGGCGGGAGTTCGATAGTGCAGCCGCAAGACACTTCACGTCTTGGGTGCAAAGCTATGCCCGTCTGAGTCGTTTAAGGACTGATTCGTTGTACGTCCTTGAGTCATGTTGAACGCAGTCTAACACTTAGTTGTCCGGATAAGTCGTTTCGACCGCGAATCCGAGTAATACAGTTCAGGCGGGGAATCGATTGGTAGGTCGCATCTTGGAGGTAGTAAGGATGTGCTTGGGAACATTGGCGTGAGACCAAGGGAGGTTAGAGTCCCTAGCACCTGACAGAGTGTCGCCCTTGGGGATGCGGCATTAGTCAAACCCATTGCTCCTAAACTGTACCAAAGGTGACCTGAGCTGTCCTCGTCAGGCATGACTCGGTGAGTGTTAGAAATACCCCTCCAGCTGGATAAGAATTCGATTCGAATCGCTGTCGCTCCCGGTTAGTGAGCACTTGACTTGAGCAGCGGCAATGTATATCTCATTAAATTGAACAGATGGTTAAGCGTGTGATATAATATTGCCATAAATTATACCTGCTATGGATATAATATTATTATTGTTTGATTATAATCAAGTGAATGTTTAGTACAGGTACTAAAATAGATGATAGGTTAATACTAAAATAACTGCTAGTACAGGTTAAAAGAGTTTAAATTACTTATGCTTTTCCGCAAAGATGATGTCAGCCAGCTCCACTTATGAAAGCCTTGCATAATTCTTGGTGTCTCTTATTTTCCGTTTCGACGGTTAAGTCTAGCTGAGTACATTCCAGTACTCAGGGTTTATTCCCTCCTGTTGTAGATGACATGCTTTATCAAGGCTTCTGCAAGAACTGCCTCCACCCCACGGGTGATGAGGACTAGATCACTCGGGCGTGATTGTCTGTTAGTTTACTTTTTTAAATACTTTTGTGGGATGTCGATCTGTAAAACTGGCAGTAGTATTTGAACAGTGTGCGTGTGTTATGCTTCCGCTACCTTATGAACCCGGTTTGTAATAATTGGCGACTCCGTGTGTTGTAAGTGAACTTCCGAACTACTTGTGAAATGTAACGTGTGATGTGTTATGTTGAATGATGCGATCTTGGTTGTAAATGAGCTGGTTTGAAATCCTTCGTGGTTTCGATTGACTACCGGAATTATATGGGCTCAAGTTCGAAAATTTGAGCGTTTCGGCGCTTGTTTTTATACTTATGCTCTTATAATTTGGTCGGTTCTGTTACATTGTAGCCTATAGACAATCTAATAGAGACAATTTTCATATTCACCAAGCTAGTTAGGGGAGAGCCGGACCAAAAAATGGGGGGGGGAGAAAATTTGGCTCTTTAATATTACTAGCAAACATGCCCGTGCGTTGTAACAGGAGAAACTATCAAACATTTATAGTAAATTATGACTATAGTCTATAATTAAAGTCAGTACAACCTATTTTAACAAAGTCGATGTTTCGGGTTAAGATTACGAAGTGCGACGATTGAAGTCCTAAATATGTAAATTTCTCATTATATATACGTACATCTTAGAGATTTGCACTGACATGTGCATATAGTTTGAAGAAACATTTATTTTTATTAGATTGGATGACAAAGTGTTCAAGATTTAAGTTTACAGTTTGATTAGTTAGGTCATCAGCCGATTTATCTTATAGTAATAATTTTTTTTATTCTTAAACAATTTATTAATAAAATATATGTTTATTATAGATAAAGGTCAACGTTTAAAATACTATATTAATTGTTAGAATTTGGAATTATTGGCGACTTTCACCTTTCCAATGCTAGTTTATTTTAGCTCAAGATTACTCCAAGAGAGCAGCGTAAAGCGGGCTCGTGTGCGAGCGAGCCCATTCAAAAAACAACGTGGAAGAAAGGAACTCCGAAAAAAGGAAATGGTCAGCGTAATAAACCGCATGTCCATCTTGTTAAGCCTGAAACAACAATCTGCACTCAGCATACATTGGGCATTAATGTATTATTAGTATTACTCGTGTCTTTTATTTATGAATGTTTGGCCAGGGACAGTCATGGGAGGTTATATGTCTATTTGGGACCAAGATTGCAAGAGACGGTGGAGTTTGATTCGGACAGTAGATGGAGTTTGACTCGACGAAAATAAAGCTTAGTTTTGACACAAAAAAAACTCTTCTAAACCGCGTTGAAACGGATTGCCTTATATATACTAAGTGGGACGGACGGTCATTACGGAGTTGGACACGGATGATGGGCCGGACCAAAAAATTAAGGAGAGAAATTTTGCCTCTTTAAAACAGATGTTGCCCATCGTGCGTGAGCCAGAATACTTGGGCTTAGTTCAACCGTTTTTCAATTAAACACTAATAAGACCCATAATAAATAATATCTGCACTAAATTATTTGTCTCGTATGGAAAATCAAGGAGAGATTGACTCGGTTTAATTATGTGGCTATTATCCCGTATGAAAAATCAAGGAGAGATTGACTCTGTTTAATTAGGTGGCTTGTCTATATTTGTTGTAAATCTATACCTAATAATAAAGAGACAATGCGAACAATGTTTTTCAATTCTAAACTAAGAAGAGTGATGTGGAGTAGTGGTTTTTCAATTTCAAACTAAAAAGAGTGATACCGAGTAGTTAAGGGAGGGCCGGACGAAAAAAAAATGGAGGTGGGAAATTTTACCTCTTTATTATTATAGGTATAGATTAGAAAAATACTGAAATTAATTTAATCTTTATGTATCATTAATAATATTGAAATTTATTTATAGATATACTATTAAATAGTTTCAACGTATCATTAGTAATGTTAAATTAAATAATTAGCCACTTGTCCTGGAGTTAAAACTTTTAAATCTATATCTAATATTTAAAAGGGAAAATTTTTGTGGTTTTTTGTTTTCGCCCGCCCCTTTTCTGTTTGCCGTTTCTGCTTTTCTGTCTGCCATTTCTGTCCAATGTATGCAACTTTAAATATACAATATCCTGCATGCAACTTCCCTCCAGAGAATAGTTTGGACAGAAAGACAAACGCCAAAATTTTAGCCAAATTTTTCCGTCTGGCCTCTTTCCACTCCGTAGCAATCTCCACTCCGAAAGCAACTCAATTTCCTCCGGTCCCCAAATCTATAATGAAGTTTTTCAAAAGCTGCAAGGAAGGCAAGGAACCAAACCGAGACAGGATCAAAATCAGCAAATCGATCTAAATCCAAACCCAAATCCGTCTTTCCAAATACATCGAACCGGAAAATATCCATGGCGAACCGACCTTGTGCAATGTTGTTTGACGGCAAGGGGATAAGCACGACGCTGTGCCACTGCTGGATGCCGGAGATATTTCCGTCGGCACTGCCATGGCTACCGACGGTGAGCACCACGCCGAGCTCGGGCACCAGTTCCTCCCCTTCCTCCCACCCGAGCTCGCCCTCTCCTTTCCTCCTCTTCCCCTCTGCTCGCTGCTCGGAGCCGCTGCCATCAAGGCCTGCAAGGGAGCACCGCGCCCCTGCCTTCGCCGCGCCAGAGCCGCGCCCGTCGAGCCGCCCTCACCTTGCTCCGCCGCGTCGCACCGGAGCCGCCTGCTTCATGTTCTGCCTCGCCGTTCTTCACTCGCTGCTGCGCACGTATCGCAGGGAAACGACATACTCCATGCCGGCCTAGGCCTCCGCTAGCTTGTGCTTGAGGCCGCCGCCGGCGCACTGTCCTGCTCCCTCCTTCTCTCCACTGCTCTCTGCTCTTCCCCGCCTCCCGCCATCTCCCTTCTCTCCTTCTCCTCTCCCTGTTGAAGACGGGCACAGAAGCCACACGTGGTGCCGTTGCCGCCGCTGAGCAGCGCCGCCGCCCGGTGCCTTGCTCTGGACGCTTGTGCCCTCCATCCTCTCCCTTCCCCCTCTCTCTCTTCCTTCCTCTCTCTTTCAGCCTGTTTAGTGTACAAAGAGTGAACCCAAAAAGTGCTACAGTACCTGTCATATCAAATCTTACGGCACATGCATGGAGTACTAAATGTAGACGAAAGAAAAAACTAATTATACAGTTTAGTTGTAAATCACGAGACAAATCTTTTGAGCCTAATTAATCCATAATTAGACACAAATTACAAAATAAAACGAAAAATAAGCCGAACCCAAACTTTCTCCTTCTGACCGCACGACATGAATGGGAAAAGGATGAGGACGACGACATCCAGAGTCTGTACTTGGTCACATTGCCTTGGCCAATTGGAGTAGGCCACGCCTGGCCGCGGACCCCGCCCGTCATAGGCTCCACTCCCTCTTCTCCTTTTCTATGGACACTGTCCATGTGAAATAAATAGAGGGAGGAGGCAAGTTCACATATCGGTGTATAAGCCCACACGCACAGAGCAGCAGGCAGCGCCCACAGCTTGGGTCCACACGTTGGCCAGCAGGGATTGTATAGGGAAACATACACAGTAGAGTAAAAGGTAAGCCTATTAGTTATAAAAAAATTCCTAGAAAAATTCTAAATTAACTAGAATCATCCTAGATCATACCTATATATAAGTGTCACCCATTTTCATTAGTAAAAATTGTATAAGTAATTACCATGCCTATTTCCATTCGCGTTTAGCCCGATAAACTTAGATAATTTATATCTCGCCCATTTCAATTCCAAATTACGTAATTCTTTCACCATAAATCTTCTAAAATAAAACCCTACATAATAATACCATTTCTCCTAATTATTGATGCCCGTTTAAATTCTAGATAAGATTGCTTTTTCTTTTTCTTATTTAAATATTAGATCGTAGTTGCATCCATTAGTTAAATACCACGTAGCCACATGTGACCATGTACAAATATATGCTAGACTCCGTATATAAATACACATGGATAATATAACATGGAAAGTAGTGATATATTGGCACCCATGCCAATATATACGCGATAGGAATATATATACCCGTATATAGTTATATCTACCTCATGTAGATGTCCCGAGCTACGACAAGGTCACAAACAGTCAAGGTACCGAAGGTCCCTCAACACTTGTGCTTGTTGGGACGACTGCGGGGACTGAGGTCATGCCGGTGGTTGGGTTGGGCTATGAAGGCCCTCTAAGGCGAGGGTGTGGCTCCCCGAGCAAAAGATATTATGGAAGAAAGCAAAAAAAAAGCAGTCGAGGGTCCTATAGACCTACACTTGGCGAGGCATAGGCGAGGTGTCGTGTCAAGGGTGGTTCCCCAATAAATATTAACTCATTATATTATAGATGCCCTTCATTTAAAAAATTATATATATATTTGAAATTTTATTGAAAATGATATGTGTCATTTATGTCATTATTTTCCATTAAGATATGATAGGTTGTTTCTCCCGTTGCAACGCACGGGCATGTCCTTGGTAGATATGGATAAATGTCAGATATTCTATTTTTGTGGAATAATATCTGAAATCGGTTAGAGAAAATTATAGAAGACGAATCCGAATATGTTCCTTTAGTATCCACATTAAAAACGAATATTTATATTATAAGTTTTATCAGATACATACGAATGTTGATTTCCATTTTCCATCCCTAATCTTTGGAGATCTATTTTCAGATATAATCGTTTGACCACCAGTAGAAATGTGTATGATGTAAGCAGGCAATAGCCGAGAGAGGGCAGAGGGGTACGGGCCGGGTTTGAATTAAAAAAACGTACGCGTGTGTGTGTATATTTCACATGACAAATCATATTGTAGTGGAGGCTTAAGTCGGTTGCTTGGGTGTCTATGCAAGCCAACCATTTTCATGGGCCTTTGGCCCAATGTATGGTTTAACCAAACCTTTAATAAACACTACCAGTAATGTAATGTGTATGTGACATCGGTTCATATTGTAATGTGTGGAGCTTACATCTGTTAATGAAAGGCCATGAAGGGCAGGTTATGCTAAAAAAACTATTATGTTTTCTATTGCACTACTATCTAAAGGATTTTAGAGACGGTTGAAAAGTCTCTCTCAGCTGCGTCTATTTTTTGTTTCTACAAACTTTTATAGAGACAGACCCCACCAAGCAACCTCATGTGTGCGCCGTCGCAAGCCACAAGTCACACAATATTTTGCGCACTTTTGCGGCCATAGGGGATCAAACCCACGACCTCAAGCTTCGTACGTTACTCCACTAACCACTTTACCCCAAAGAAAGTTGTGCCCATAACCATATTAATTCTCCCAGTATTATCTTTATCTAGTTTCGAAATGAGTATTTGGTACCCTAAACGAATTCAAATAAAAAGGTCTTCAACTGCAAAGTTGTAGATATTGTTGAGACCTACAACTTTGGTTTTGATCATTTCTCCATCCGAGATTATTGAATTTTTTTCAAATGTGACAAATTCAAATGTAATTTTTCTTGGATAGTTTACAAATGATTTGAAATGAAAAAGTTGTCAACTACAAGGTTTTATAACTATTCGAGATTTACAACTTTGGTTTCGGTCATTCTCCATCCGAGGTCATTTGAAAAAATTCGAATTTGAATATGTGAGGACTTCGAACTAAATTTTGAGACCATAGATTATTTGAAATGAAAAAGTTCTCAACTGCATTTTTTTATATCTTTTCAAGATCTACAACTTTGGTTTTGGTCATTTGTCCACCCGAGGTCATTCACAAAACTTTTTTTAAACTGTCATTCACAAAACTAAAGAAGTTTAAAATTCAAAATGTGAGAACTTCAAATATAATTTGATGGATCCAAATGATTATGAAAAAGTTATCAACTATAGAGTTTTAGATCTCTCCAAGATGTACAACTTTGATATAAAGTTTGTCTTTATCCAACTTTATTTAAAAAAATTTAAGAATTTTACTGTGTTGCACATATTTTTAGAAATGTTTTAGACCGAGCCGCCTTTACAAATCCATTTAAAGAATGCACCTGTAGAGGCAGTTTCGTATAGAGCCGCCTTTAAAAATGAAAAAGGGAAAGACAACCCTAAATGATAAAACTTTGAAAAAAAGGTAAAATCCCGAGGTGACCCGAAAGTGTTCGTAAAGAAAATGTTAATGTGGTGACCATGAGGGGTGATAAGTCCACTCGTGATCTACCATATCCTAAGCGGACAGGAACGAAGGATGAAGCAAGCAATGATATGGAGGACGAAGACAACCATATCCACGACTTCGAAGAACAAAGGGAAATACAACCCTAGATGAATTTGAGGACACGAGGATGTTTCCATTTCCCACTCGCAGCCACAAGCCAATCCGTGGACGAACAATTCACAAAGTTGGTCAAAGTAATCCAAAACCTATAATAAACATTCCGTTGCTTGCGACAGATACAAGATACCTCAAGGACATCCTATAAACAACAAAAGGCCGATGCCTAACAGGCCAACACGGATATTATGTAGAGGTCTTGAAGTAAGGTAAATAGATTTTACCAATTACCACAAGGAAGCTAAGGCAATTCCCATGTGGACAGGTTCCACCACGAGTACGCGAGTACACTTAACCGGATGAGCATGTTGCAATCTCAAGTTAATTGACTGAGCTAGGTTACAGGCGAGGAGTTCAGCGACAAACGAAAACAGAGGATACAATAAAGAACCTAATCTAGCTTCGCGCACGCAGTCACTAGACAGCCGGTCAGCAGCGAGCAGTCACAATACCAACGTCACAGCCACGCACAGACTGTCATGCAAGGCCGGCCGGCACGTCATGTCGTGCCGTCAATAATCGATCAGAAGATGCAGGAAAAGTTGAGACATTTTTGTACAGGATGGAAGGGAGGGCCGGAGGGGAGAGCCAAAAAGCGCGAGCCCTGATTAGCCTTGTTGTCCGTGTGCCCCCGTGAGGCCATGAGCACGATGAGCAGAGCAATAATGCTCTTGGCAAGGTCCAGTCATTACGACGGGCTCAAGCAGCTGGAGCAGCCCAGCAGCCGCAGGATCCTCAGCCAGCCATCCTTCTGCAATGAGTCATGACAGTTCGTGCGTGTCAGCTATCACAGCTGCGGTCATGCACTGTTAAATAGATCATCACATGAACGTTAAGACCGCAATAAGAGTTTAACTAAGTGCTCATCTGTGACTGCAAATCCGTGTGAGAAGTTTTGAGCTTGTATTCTTCTTGTTTCTTTCTTTTGCATCGATTACCTATGCATGTTTTACATGGGCTTTTTAGGTGTTCTAATAATGGATATTTGCAATCGTGGTTTCTGAATGTTTTCGAACCTCAACCTACCATGCATCTTTGCCATCGATGCAAAATGGACTGACTGCAAATAAATGAATCATAGGCAGTAATGTGCGTACCCTTGCTCCTGGCGGCTTTCCGTAGAGCATCATGTCCGGTGGAACCCCGTAGAGGTCGTCGTCGACGGGTTTGGCCACCGTGAAGCAGGACCTCCTCGCCGCCGCCGCGTAGGCTCCCGAGTCGGCCACTTTGCTCCGCCTCGTCTGCACGTGCCCCTGTGGCGCCTCCGCCGCCGTAGGCAGCTTGGCCGCATTGAAACCGTCGCCGCCGCGCCGTCGTCTCCCCTGCACGACGAGCATTACCCATTCGATCGATAAGCAACAAGCCAACACATCCTCAAACAATTAATAAAACGAGAGCCGTTGATAAAAAGAAAGTAGTGGTTGTGATTGATACGCGTACCGTCTTGGGTGCTGCTTTCTGCGGCGTGGCGAGGTCGAAGAATGGGGTCATGACGGCCGGCCATGTGCCGTTGCCGCTGCCGATGCCGTCGCCGTCGGCGCCGTGGTGGTTCCACTCCCCGAACGCCGGGATGCGCATGCGCCTCCCGTTCGGCATTGATGATCTCTGAAGCATGAGAGGAAACAAATAAAAGGAACCGTTAGTGCTACTTGCAAGCGGCCGAAAAGATATATAATCCCTCGTGCAGCTGCGCAAATACGCTCATGAGTCAATGACTGACCTTCATTAGCAGGAGAGGGAGAGAGATGAGAGAATTGGCAAGAGGAAAATTCTGTTCACAATGTAGAAAGAGGAAGGAGTGTATTATCAGAGAGCTCAGCAGTGTGCTTCGTAGGCCTTGTTTAGATTCCAGAATTCACACTAAATTCCACTATGCAATGCAGTACTAAATGTAGATGAAATAAAATATTAATTGCACAGTTTTGTTGTACTTTGCGAGACGAACATTTAGAGCCTAATTAATCAAGATTTAGATAATTATTACCAAATAAAAATAAAATTGCTACAGTATGACGTGACACTCACTATACAAACTTTGTCCCCTAATTTTAGCGTCTAAACAAGGCAGTAAGGAAGAGGAGGACGATAGTGGGGGCCCACCTGGACATGTAGACCCGGTGTGCGTCGTAAGGAAGAGGACGACGACGGCAGTAGGGGGCCCACCTGGACATGGAGACCCACTGCGTGCGTGTGGGGCCAATGGGACAGTGCAGATTGTGTACTCCTAGCCATGTTTAGATCACAAAAGACTCAAAAAAAAAATTACACAGTACTCATCACATCGAATCTTTAGACGCATACATAAAGTATTAAATGTAGGTAAAAAAATAACTAATTACACAGTTTGTCTGTAAATGTCGAGACGAATCTTTTGAGCCTAGTTTATCCATGATTGGACAAATTTTACCAAATAACAACGAAAGTGCTACAGAATTTTTTTTCCCAAAAATTTTGCCATCTGAACACGCCCTAAGCCCTTGTTTTCGGTACGTTCGAATTTCGAAATTGCTCTGGCTCTTTGCTATGGCCCTGTTCATCCGGCTTATAATCCGTCTTTTTCAACTTGTTTTTTCAGTCAGAACAGTATTTTTCTCTCACAACAAATCAGCCAACAGTGTTTTTCAGCTGGCTTATCAGCACAGCCAAACGGGGCCTATATTGCACCGAGAAGCCAAAACTGATTGATAAAGCTAAAATAGTAGTTTTACTAGCCCTAGTGTATTTTTAGATGGAAGGAAAAAAAACACCTTCTTGCTACACGAAGACATCAGAGTCGAAGCTAGCCGGAGCTCTACGAAACGGCCGATACCAGTAGCACTTGGCATCTCTTGCTAACACAAGCAATTTTGGCCTGGTTCGACTGTGCTGATAAACCGGCTGAAAAATATCGTTGGCTGATTTGTTGTGAGAGAAAATACTGTTCCAACTAAAAAACAAGCTGAAAAGTACGGATTATAGGGCTTTTATCTTCTCTTGCCTGGCGCAAGGATTCCCATGTATACTACTTAGCAGTACAAGGTCTTGTTTAGATCGTCGACCCGGGGTGACCGAATCTACACAGTGCCACCCGAGCACTGTAGCACTTTTATTTTTTAGTGCAAAAAATTATCCAAAAATTGATTAATTAGACTCAAAATGTTCGTCTCGCAAAGTACAACAAAACTGTACAATTAGTTTATGATTTCATCTACATTGAGTACTCCATACATTTGCCGGTATTTTAATGTGATGAGGAATCTTCTTTTTGCATAGTAAAATTTGGGAGTGAATTCTAGAATCTAAACAAGATCCAAGAGGAAAAGTACTTGAAAAATATTTTTCGAAACCCGTTGTGTCTTGCGTGCTACTCCTACTTTACCTTCTCACACTTTTGCTGCGCAGCTGGGCGCGGTGCCGGTGCGGTCCGCGTGGCGGAGGCGAAATCGAAGCACGGGGTGACGGGCGGCCAGTCGTCGACGCCGGCACCGTCGTCGCGCGGGTAGCTGTAGTTGTAGTTCCAGTCGCCGAACGCCGGTATCCGGTGCTGCTGCCACCCGTTGGCCGCCATCTTCTGCACGAGCGATGTACACGATATATATTATGATAATCATCCATCATGGAAGGAAGAATTAAAACCAAAATGCGAGAACGTTTCGATGGCACGTCGTATATCAATCTTTGCACCCGGCCGGACGACGTGCGCAATCGCTTGCTTACCTCCGTTGCGCGTCGCCGGCGGTCAGCAGGATGGATGACCGAGGGAGCTGCGAGGGGCGAAGCAGTCGAGACTTGAGACAGAGGTAGATGGCCGGCTTTCTTGCGGCGCGTACGCGCGCCCAGCTCTTCCGTGTCAAGCACAGACCTCAGACCAGCCGCGAGTAGGGTGGCAAACAACAGGGCTGCGAGTGGGGGGATCGCCTGTATTTGTGTAGTTGTAAGGGGGCGTGTTGTCGTGACGGCTTGGCCACGACGGCAACGGTGTGGTCCACTGACTCTGCGCCACCGCCAGAGAAAACTTGGGGAGGGGGCAATGCAGGGGCGGCCGCTAGGCAAAGGCGGTGCTTCAGGTCCTGGCGTGACTCCGGAGTCTAGGGTGCTGCCAGTTTGGAGGGTGCTGGGATCCGGGGACTCAAGTTTAATCCTATCACACTGAATGTTTAGATGTCAATTAGAAGGATTAAACATGAGCTAATAATAAAACTAATTGCATAAGTCGAGACTAATTCGTGAGATGAATTTATTAAGCCTAATTAATCCATGATTAGCATATGTTTACTGTAGCATCGCATTCGTTAATCATTGACTAAGTAGACTTAACTAGTCCATCAACCGGTGCTCTCGCATGGGCTAGAATTATAAAAGATGTACTATTTAATACATTGACTAATAAAAAAGTTACTTATATTTTCTACAATAGACATAATAGATACTTCGTAGACTACATCTAATTGTCATAAACTTATTATTTTTTCAAGGGACAAACTTATATATTTTTCATCCATATTCATATTTTTAATTAGCATGACACCTATGTATATTTTAATATGCAGATAGTTTGAAACCTCACCATTAACTATGGTTGCCCTTCTTGCGTCACATATTTTATTAAGTAATGAATCTAATCTTTTTATTTTTCAAAATTTATTTTTATTGACTGGTATAGAATTTTTTACTCAAGTTGAAACACTTGTGCTATTGTATCTTTTACTAACTCTCGTTTACACTATTTTAAAATAAGGATTTTAGGTGGTAGAGTACGACATTCTTAAATACTACAATAGCATACGCAATCATTTGAACCTTGCATCATGAACTTGAAATAAGATCTCAGATGGGGGGTAGCAGTGCTAACCTCAAGAGAATTTTAAAATTAAGCATTATAATGATCGAAATTTTACTCTAAAATAATGTTAAAGCTCCGGAAAAATATAGCCACCAGTACTCTCGCAAAATTCTAAAGATGACTGGATTTTCCTATCAAGAAATTATATATGCAGTTATAATTATACTATCAGTATAAACGTGTTAAACATTTAGTTAAAATATATAAATATATCTAAAGTAACAACATATATAAATTATGTCATGGCTACTAATATGGTTTTAAAAAATTTGTTAGTATCATTAGTATATGAGTTGTTAAGGAAACAATATTTTTTATGAAGCATTAAAGCATATTAAGATTCATTCAAGCGGAGATTAGAACATTAATGGTGAACCAGAGAACCATGTTTTTTATGAAAAGAAATGCAATAGGGTGGATTTTAAACAAGCATGCTATGGTTTTGAAACAGGAAGGATAGCTTGGGGTTGGATCTCACATACCTTGATCGATTTCACCATTACCCATAACTTGAGATGGAGTTGTGAGTGATGCAACGTCTTTGTTTTTTTCACAAATGATGATTTTATCTCCTTTTGACGCTGGCCTCTCCATCTGCACATGGTTAGAATGTATATACATACATACCTATGAGATGGTAGGGTGAAGGTGTTGATGGTTCATGAATGATCAGGTACCCTGGGCTCTTGATGATTCTTCTTTTTTCTTGTGGAAATAAGCCAGAATGTTGAACGATTGATGTTGCCCTATTTATTCCACACTCAATAGGGCAAGGATAGTCCCACAAAATCTAGTGGTAAACTAGATTAGTAGACATCAAGGTCAATATCAAAATCTTTACGGCAATTGCTTCCCCAGTAACGATGCTAGAAATGCTTGTTGACATTTCTTATGCTCAAGTAGGTAATTCCACAAGCTCATAGAATATCTTTATAGCATTTCACCCGAGAGTATTCCAAGATATCGTATTTATCCACAAGGAAGCAGTGGTTAAAGAAGTTGGTAATTAACCATCATGTATCTACTAACTAGTATACCTACTAGACTAAAGTGGGGGTAAGTGATATGCAATAAAGTGGGGTGACACACAAAAGATCCACTCATGAAAAGGTAAAGTAGAAGCATAACTATGTAGGACGACGACTAGTGAGAGAGCAATAGAATCCTATGTTACTTTTATTCAAGCACAACTCTAGCTAGCAACTGTGGCGATACTGATAAACCAAGATAGTGCAAGGTAGGATGCAATAGCACTTAGGGCGTATCTGCTCCAAACTCACCTAGTGGGTTGATTGGGCACAAAGCACCACGAGCCCTATGATTTAACAACTAGGCCTAACGTGGGGGATTACATAGTATGGACAGGGCTATCACCACTTGCCAACTACCCTAATCTATCCGGGGGCCTAGCCACATTCTAAGGTACTCGATAGTATAAACACCATGCTTACACTATTTGATACTACGCTAGCCTCATGTTAAGACTAGAGCATCAGCTAGTCATGAAGAACCCATGCTATTGAGAGCCTACTTGTCGGGGTTATGATCCTCGGGTGTCTCAAGGCACCGATTAGTTAGTAGGCCGAGCGGCCCACGATACATCAGCTAGCGAAGGCCCGAACGACTGAGGCCCGGTTGAGCCAAGTGAACCAGGCCGAACGCCAAGGCCAGGGTCAGCCATGACCCCTCCCTTCTGCCTTAGCCGCACGACGCACAAGAGACTCACGACCTCTCTATCGTCCTGACCCCTAGGAGGAACGGGGAGAGATCAAGCCCAGCCAAGCGTGCCCGCTCTGACAAGAGCAGACATGCCGCACTGACCCCGCAAGGATTGAGGGGACAACAGTCACCTCGGTTTGGTCAGATGCCATCTCTATGCCACATAGCATAAACAAGACAACTCACGATGGTGACTGCCAGCACGGCGAACCACTGTCCAAATACGGTCCAATAGGATACATGTATGATTCTACCCACTATGGGATGAGATCCACGATGGAATCCTTGACTTAGAGGCCATCCGAACCAACAAGAGCCACGACCCTGAAGCTCGGGATCATGACCTTCTACTCGACGACCGGGGGCAGCCACCATCTCCTGTATGGCGCCCCCAGAACATTAGGATGTGATGACGAAGGCCATAGCGGAGAACACATTGCAAAGGATGGCTGGTGAACCACCATTGTGCCTACAGTGCTGCCATGACCGGCATAGTAGAACCACGCCACACCTTACCGCGGCGTGGGTACAAGACCATGATGACAACCACACCCAGGCGTACTTCACAAGACAGCGTAGCTTGCAAGCCAAGTTAGCAAGACCCCTCCCTTAGGCTCATGACCCCTCGGTCGAGAGAACCTTCTTCTTTGTACATGCCTTGGCCCCAAACTCTATATAAGGGCACCAGGGCATCCTTCCAAAAGGATTCAAAATCTTCAACACATTCACACCATAGTAGGGCTCATGAGGCTTCCCTTTAGGCAATCCATCTCCTAGCTCTAGCTCTTCTATCTCTTCCACCATTCTTGCACCCCATTGTAAGAACTTCAGAGAATTTGTTGATGGTAGTTATCTACCATATTAAACCATCAACATAACTTGAATAAATGCTTAAAATGGATCACCAATAGAAACTTAACGGTTTAAACTAACAATTTTCACAAGTTTTGGTGAATCTGTATTTTCTGCAGGGTATATTCAGAAAACCAGAAAGGGGGATCAAAACGTAAAAAAAGAACTTAACTTAACCACGACGAAAACTACTCCAGAAGGTTCCAAAGGACACCACACCACGGCGAACCCTAGGGGCTGCCAGGTGGGGCCGGCCGGCCCCACCCCTATGCCGCCGGTCTCTGGCAATGGCCCCCGCCTATTAGTTTCCAGAATGTTCCTCCACCGCCTCCTAGGATTGCATCTACGCCGTTCCTTAAGTCGGTTTGATCCAAGGGCTCACGTTGGACCCTCTAGGCTATATAAGGAGACCCTAGCCCCCCTGAAGGTATAAGTCATTTGAGAAGATAGAAACCCTAATCATCCTCTGAGCTCCTCTAATTTATAGGGCATAGCTGTTAGGCTAGGTCTAGAGGGAGGAAAGCAGGTTTCGCTTGGATTCCCGACATTATCAAGAGCTTGGTTCCGTATAATTCTTGTACCCCTCTCGCCTTTGTATCTCTATTATTTTTATATGCTTTGGTATAATTGTATGACATTCATATTCATCTTATTCATGTTCCTGGTTGTAATGTTCATTGTCTACTTTGACTATATACTTAGTATAGTTAGTTTATCATTGTGTTTATGCATAAGTTCGTATAGCGTTCACCCTAATAAGGTACCATGGGGGTGGTAGAGATCATGTAAGCATGGTGCTTATATGCTATTTACCTGTGAATACATTCTATATTCTAGGTCATGTGATAGATTGCGGATGTGACACTCCTATTGAGTCCTTTGTAGTCCACTCCCCAAATGTAGATCATAGAAGTAGGGTCCAGTTACAAAGGAAGGGAGAGGTTTCTATACTCAAACTTCCCTAAGTAATGCCCCTTATGTGTGGTATAATGATGATCATAGCAATGATTACTAGGTGTAATTTCACTAATCAACGTATGCTTTGACTTGTAATTAAGGATGACTTAGGAATTATTCCTCTAATATTCTAACTTGACCATGCCAGACCTTTCCTATGGTAAAAATATAAATAACGATACTTGGAATACTCCCGGGTGAAGTGCTACAATGGTATATTATATGTGCGCTCGCGAATTCCTAATTGTTTATATAATCTTTCCTCATTACAAGTGTCATGTTAATAAATACCAACAGCATTCAAGCAAGGAACACACACTCGACCTTCTTTGAGACTGGACGTAGGGCTCCGGCCTGAACCAGTATAAATCATCGCGTCTTTTGAATACTTCCATCGTCTTCCTAGAGCAGCGTGGCAATCGTATAAGTTTACTAGTCTGGTTTATAAAACACCAACACTATTTATCAAAGGAGTATAAGCATAACCCAAAGTATACCTAGAGCACAAGACTAGTACTTATAGTAAAAGACTTGAAATAGTACTTGTATGGAAAGTAACATAATGAAATAAATAAAGTATTTACAAGAGAAAAGCTATACCCGACTCCTGAAGACTGCTCTGGACTCTGGGCAAAGCTCCCACCAAGACTAACTAGTACTAGTAGAGCTACATCTTGAGATCGAGAGTAGAGAGAGAGCTTCTCTTTGGTGCGTGTTACAAGTGAGGGATGAGGGTCCTATTTATAGTGGATAGGTGGAGTAGGGGCTACTCTATTGCCACGTCATTGATCCGTGGGAGAGCATGTCGCAGCCTTTGGATCAAACCGCCTCAAACCAACTCTTGGGATGTTTCACATTTGTGCTTCCTTGCATGTTGTCCGAAGGAGAGGCGGTGGAGCCATAGGGGGGCGTCGAGCGACCCCCCACTGAAGAGTGGGCCCTCCTCCTTTGGTGTGGGGCCCCTAGAGGTGTAGTAGAGTGTGGGTATGAAGCCCTTTGTCCATTTGAGCACCAACATAAGTATGGTGGGTCCAACAATCCATGTGATGCACATTTTTAGCCTTTGATCTTGCACCGACTTGAAACCAACAATGGGATGAGCTTGAGAGTGTGTTTCTTAGCCACTCCCATGGATTGGTGAGGTGGTACTGGTGGTGCCACGTCGGCCGGTTCATGGTGGGGTTGGGCGACCCCACCAAGTGGCCCATGGTGACCCTGCCTTGCTCCACTTACTTCTAGTGAGCAAAGATCTTCAAGTATAAGTGGAAATAAGTGAATTGTAAACATAAACCACTACTATGGTATTATTTACTACCATTTTTGGTGCAATGTTGATGGTCAAAATTGATGTTTAAGCACCATCAACAACCCTCACATATAAATATGCATGTCTTAAGTATTAAATTTTTACTATGTGAATGTCTTGCTAACCTTCGCACTTATTTTGCACAAGTCTTTTTTAATAAATGCATCAAGTGCACTCATTCATCATACCATCACATTGCATGATCATATTGCATACCAAACCTCACAATACCCTACAAAAAACAAAGGAGGACCAAGAGGGAGGTCACAAACTAAGCACCCTCTCTAACAACCACATGAGGCGTTCACCACAACCAAAACCTCACTTCGCCCACCAAAAAACAAAGGATGGTGAAAACAAAGGATGGTCACAAACTGAGCACCCTCACAAACAACCATGCGGGGGGGAGAGGGGGAGCACATCACAATAACATAAGATTCCTCGATGAAATTGATATATGAGAACAACTTTATTTTTAGGGCTACTCGTTTACATAACTTTTGCAACACAAAGCAAGTTGAATGCTTCTCTAGAAAATCTTATCGACTTTAGAATGGTTCAACACCACAATATAAGATTCCCTTATAGGTATTTGCCATGACTACAAGGAAAACTCTCCATCTAGTGAAAAAAGCATGAGCTTTGACTACATCTCTAATACTAGGCTTGAGGCGAACTGAACCTAGCTCAGTTGGTTAGGTTCCTTGTGTCGGAACCTGCCCACCCGGGTTCAAGTCCTCGACTTAGCAAGGGTGCTCGTATTTGTTGGATTAATTTCCAGATTTAATGGCAGTGGTAGGCGATGTTCCCGTCGATAGCGAGGTGCCTATGGTGACTTCATCAATCTCGAGATGTGCCAGCATAGTCTTTTAGAGGTGCTCATAGGGGTAGGGTTTATGTACGTGTGTTCATAGGGGTGAGTGTGCGTGCATGTTTAGCGTCTGCTTTTGTACTTGTGCAATTCACAAAAAAATTAATACCAGGCTTGAGAGAATTGTCGAATGCATGAATGATGATATCATCACCTCGCCATTGCATTCAACCCAAGGGTTTTCCATCACCTTCCGCTTCATCCACAACATCACCACGCAACACTTTGGTGACAGGCTTCGCCACCGACCTCGGTGACATGGACTTCATCTTCGCCAACACTTTGGCGAGGGGCTTTGCCACTGACGTCGGTGACAATAGACTCACCTTAGCCAACACTTTGGCAAGGGGACCTCAGTGACATCAGCATCACCTTCACTAACACTTCGACGTGGGGCTTTATCACTGACCTCGGTGACATCGACATCACCTTCGCCAACACTTCGGCGAGGGGCTTCACCACCGACCTTGGTGACATCGGCTAATACACCCACCAACACTTCAATGAGGGGCTTCACCACCGACCATGGTGACATCAATTCACCTTCGCCAACACTTCGGCGAGGGGCTTTGTCACTGATCTCGGGGACATCGACATCACCTTCGCCAACACTTCAGCGAGGGGCTTTGCCACCGACCTTGGCGACATCGACTTCACCTTCACCAACACTTTGGCGAGAGGCTTCATCACCAACCTCGGAAACATGAACTTCACCTTTGCCAACAATTCGGCAAGGGGATTCACCATCAAGCTTGATCACATCGAATTCACCTTCGCCAATACTTTGGTGAGGGGCTCCACCATTGACCTCAGCTATATTGGCTTTGCCCTGCCACCTTTGGTGAGAGGTTCCGCTAAAGACCTCAGTAACATCATCTTCGCCTTGCCACCTTCGGCGACAGGCTTCACCAATGACCTCTGATATCTATTTCACCTTTGCCAACACTTCACCGTGGGGCTTTGAAGTCGACCTCAGTGATGTCAACTTCACTTTTGCCAACACTTTGGTGAGGGCCTCTGCCACTGACCTTGGTGACATTGGATTTGCCCCCCACCTTCGACAAGGGGCTTCGCCACCAACCTTAGTCACATTGGCTTAGCCTTTGCCAACATTTCAACGATGAGTTTCGTTATCGACTTCAGTGACATTGACTTCACCTTAGCCAACACTTGGTGAGAGGCTTCGCCAATAGCCTTGGTGACATCGACTTCACCTTCGCCAATAGTTTGGCGAGGAGCTTCGCCACCAACCTCGGTGACATCGACTTCACCTTCGCCAACACTTCAATGAGGGGCTTCACGATCAACCTTGGTGACATCGACTTCACCTTTGCTAACATTTTGGTGAGGGTCTCCACCATCGATGTCAGTGACACCGACTTTGCCATTATCATTGGCATCAACTTTAGCTTTCCCCTCGCAACCTCTAGCCTAGAACCTTGCCAACTGCTCTAATAACAACATCAACTATGTTGCACCGTTAGCATCAACTAGACCTTCGCTCTACCAAACCTTTGGCCTAGGGCATACAACCATCTTCAACAACGACATCAATTTTGCCCTACAATTAGCTCTAGCTCGAGTGGCATGCTGACCACTTCAGCAATGCCTACAACTTTGTCTAGTTGTACCTTCATCCCAAGCGACTCGCCCTCAAGTTCAGCAACATCTACAGGCTAGAGGAACCTTCATCATCTAGAGCCAGGACCTTCGCACACTCATAATTAGTAGCCAATAGGGGCTAAGGAGGGTGCATTCGAGAGCCAATTCAACCGAAGGACACGTCTTGTCTAGTACTTCATCTATGTCAACATTGGCAAATGAGTCATCATTGACATTCTATGGTAATTTCTACATCTATCTATCTTTAATGACTATGATAAAGCCATTACAATTGTGTCAGAGATATGGACCAGGGGTACCTGCACCACCTATATATATGACTACCACCAAGCTATCAGCCTAGCTACCATCAAGGAGGAGGCCCACAAGGGCTGACACGATCAACCAATGTGGAGATCAAGGTAAACCAAGGCGAGCGTATCTAGATGATAGCTAGGGTCAATCTGTTGCGCATATCATGTAACAAACTAGGAACACAATCTGTTAGCCCGATCACCTTCTTTGTAACCCTACCTCTCCTACCTATATAAATAAGGGTAGGGACCTCAGGCACGGGATCCAATCTTCCACCTATTCCATCTACCTCGTAACTAGGAGCAACAACCCCTATAATTGAGCATATGAATACAAGAGCAGCCGCACCCCTGGAGTAGGGATTAGTGCTCACCACACCCTGAACCAATATAAATCTCTATGTCTCATGTGCTACCATCTGATTCTGTCTACGCGATCATGTTGCTAGATATGTTGGAGCAAAATAATCTGACAATTGGCGTGCCAAGTAGGGGCCTTTCGCATTCAAATTTGTTTTTGTGTAATCATCTTCGACTTCGGTGATGAACTAGAAACGATGCAGCCGAGCACGAGGATCATCTTTGGCAAGCTCGACTTCATCGTCGACCGGTTCGGGGATCTACGCCTGTAGGAGCCCGAGCCGATCGAACGGGAGGAGGAGCAGTCGCTCCAGATCCGAGCTTTCGCCTTCAGACTAGAGAAGGCTATCGATGAAGGACCGCTCACCATAGCCCATCATCTAACCCGCCAAGGTCAGCTTTTCACTAAACCGGGCCAAGAGCCTAGGCTCAATGCCACTCGTTCCCTTCGCAAGAATGGGGATCCAGTCCTGACAACGGATACGATACCCGATCCAATTCATTGCCAATCCTCGGGAGTGCCAATACACGCGACGATGACTAGCCCGATCCAACCCCTTTAGGCTATCATGCCACCTTTTGGATCTCCTATGGAGGATCCAAAAAACCCGTGTCATACTAATCGAGATCACCACGATGATGACTTTGGCTCGAACCTAGTCAGGGTCACCCTCCACAACCTCAGCCAGGGCGAAATACTATCCTAGAACAATCAGACTACTTTGATGAGAGAAATCGGCGCCATGACATGGGAGCCACCGAGCTCATTAACACAATGTCTTCACATCTTTCTCTCTATGACCATTACCGGCCACATGGAGTTAACCGCACGAACGTTGACGATGATGACATCATCTCGCAAACACGCAGTTGCCATCTCGGTGCAAACGATCATGAGGGGAATGGGTACATCACCCCCGAACATTCCCCTATGATCATTTCGAGTTTGATTATGCAACACCTTATAGAGACCAGCTAGCAGGCCCGGGATCATTAGCTTATTCACAACGACGTGTTAGTAGAGGAAAATCAAAAACTCCACCGTCAGCTCCAACAGTAGAACAAAGCTCGGGGCCATTAGGCCCACAATGACATTCTGCGAGCAGCTCCAGTGTATTCCAAAGCCAAGAAAAACTTGGCCAGGGCCATGAGGGAAGTGGCGGTGATACCACAGCCATCCACAGAAGAGGACCGACAGGCTTTCCAAAGGATTCAAGAGCTGATAGTGGCCCCTGTTGACCGCTTACCAACACCCAGCGATGCGTCTGTTACATGTAGCCATGCACCCAGAAACTCAAGGGTTTGACCACCACACTGATCTAACAGATCCCCACACCACAACACGGACGCCACCAAGATCCCGCCACGCAACCGGGCAACAATGGTGGTGGACAGGGAGGTAACAGTGAAGGGCACTCTCCTAATGGAGGGAGTCATGAGGATGGTGGGGCTAATGATGATTCGAGGACTAGCTATTGTTCTGATTGCGAAGGTGATACCCGTCATGATGGGAGAAATCCTAGGAACCAACCCGAGCCGGCGCCATACGCCACTAGGGGTGATCCCTATGACTTGGTAGGACCCCCCGCGTTCGAATATCAAATCTGGTCGGCCCTAATGCCCCGTAGGTTTCATGCTGCCAACATTGAAAAATACGACGGTGAGATAGACCTTAAGATTTGGCTGGCATATTGTCAACTCAC